>CAUDMG010001906.1:727597-855097 GCA_958450375.1 Homarus gammarus
CCAGCTTAATAAACTTTCATCCCAGCTTAATAAACTATCACCCCAGCTTAATAAACTATCATCCCAGCTTAATAAACTTTCACCCCAGCTTAATAAACTATCACCCCAGCTTAATAAACTTTCACCCCAGCTTAATAAACTTTCACCCCAGCTTAATAAACTTTCACCCCAGCTTAATAAACTTTCATCCCAGCTTAATAAACTTTCACACCAGCTTAATAAACTTTCACCCCAGCTTAATAAACTTTCACCCCAGCTTAATAAACTTTCACCCCAGCTTAATAAACTATCACCCCAGCTTAATAAACTATCATCCCAGCTTAATAAACTTTCACCCCAGCTTAATAAACTTTCACCCCAGCTTAATAAACTTTCACCCCAGCTTAATAAACTTTCACCCCAGCTTAATAAACTTTCACCCCAGCTTAATAAACTTCCACCCCAGCTTAATAAACTTCCACCCCAGCTTAATAAACTTTCACCCCAGCTTAATAAACTTTCACCCCAGCTTAATAAACTATCACCCCAGCTTAATAAACTTTCACCCAAGCTTAATAAACTTTCACCCCAGCTTAATAAACTTTCACCCCAGCTTAATAAACTTTCACCCCAGCTTAATAAACTATCACCCCAGCTTAATAAACTATCACCCCAGCTTAATAAACTTTCACCCCAGCTTAATAAACTATCACCCCAGCTTAATAAACTATCACCCCAGCTTAATAAACTTTCACCCCAGCTTAATAAACTTTCACCCCAGCTTAATAAACTTTCACCCCAGCTTAATAAACTTTCACCCCCAGCTTAATAAACTATCACCCCAGCTTAATAAACTTTCACCCCAGCTTAATAAACTTTCACCCCAGCTTAATAAACTTTCACCCCAGCTTAATAAACTTTCACCCCCAGCTTAATAAACTATCACCCCAGCTTAATAAACTATCACCCCAGCTTAATAAACTATCACCCCAGCTTAATAAACTTTCACCCCAGCTTAATAAACTATCACCCCAGCTTAATAAACTATCACCCCAGCTTAATAAACTATCACCCCAGCTTAATAAACTATCACCCCAGCTTAATAAACTATCACCCCAGCTTAATAAACTATCACCCCAGCTTAATAAACTTTCACCCCAGCTTAATAAACTTTCACCCCAGCTTAATAAACTTTCACCCCAGCTTAATAAACTTTCACCCCCAGCTTAATAAACTATCACCCCAGCTTAATAAACTATCACCCCAGCTTAATAAACTTTCACCCCAGCTTAATAAACTTCCACCCCAGCTTAATAAACTTCCATAGTCAATTTTAATATACAATAGATCTCAATCCTTCATTATATATAGTAAAAATATATAACTTTTATTAACTATCACCAGTTTAATAATATTGTAACTGGCTATTAAATATGACTATTCTATCAGCAAGAACTATGACCTGTAATGTATTCTAGGGTTTTAATAGATCAAGGTCTATTATATTAGGAGGAACTATGACCTATAATCTATTCTAGGGTCTTAATAGATCAAGGTCTATTCTATCAGCAGGAACTATGACCTGTAATCTATTCTAGGGTCTTAATAGATCAAGTTCTATTCTATCAGCAGGAACTATGACCTGTAATCTATTCTAGGGTCTTAATAGATCAAGTTCTATTCTATCAGCAGGAACTATGACCTGTAATCTATTCTAGGGTCTTAATAGATCAAGGTCTATTATATTAGGAGGAACTATGACCTATAATCTATTCTAGGGTCTTAATAGATCAAGGTCTATTATATTATTAAAATTAATTTCTATTGAGTTTCCATTTCCCCCAAAACCTAGGAAAATACTAAGGAAAAAGGACTATTTATATTATACTAGGTCTATAAATCTCTTATATATGGTATTAGAAGGAGGTAATAGATTAGATTCTATAGTGTAAGGGAATAGAGATAGAAGATTGTAATAGAGGGATGATATTATTATTACTTATAACTTAAATGAGTCCCCACCCTGCTCTACTGGTCAGTGTTGCCAACTTTTTAACCCGTCGATGAACCTTAAACTGCTATTTTATATACGTACATGTATATACTGACATGTATGTTAACACGTATACATTATCACATGTATTAAAATGTATACGATAATACTTACATACTTAATACACACATAATATCAATTAAATAAACACTTATGAAAAAATTATTAAAAGTCGTTAATTTGCCTAATATATCAGCTCGGGAATAAAAATACTGGATAACAGTAATAAAATCCCTCTAAATGAATTAAATTAAATCCATAATAATCCGGAGAAATCCTAGAAAAATCAATGAAAATCCCGAAAAACCCTAAAAATAATTCAAAAATAAAATCCCGTGACATCATTCATTGACTTGGCATCACTGTCATGACCACTTGTTTATATTGGGCGTACAAAAACTAGTCCATCAATATATTATCGAATTTCTCTTAAAATAAAAACCTATAAAAAAAACCAACTTAATTTAATCAATATAAAAAAATACGATAAATTTAATGGTATTATTTAAAATGGATGATAATATCAGATAATTTATTTAGGTGTTAGAGAGTGAATCAACAGGGCGGAAGAATACATGATGGCTGCTATAGTTCAGTCACATCGTGTTGCTCCTCATCCGGGTTATTTTCGTCTCTGGTGATGTTATTAAGTGATTTATGTCTCCCTACTGGATTAAATACCAACTAGTGATCCTTTCTGCTGATTTTTGGATTAATACGAGTGGATTAAGTGGTGTTAATTAGGAGTTATAATCTGATTTAAGGTAAGTGGTAGTAGACGTTGAGGTGGGATGGGCAGATTAAATTAATTATATATTATTTTTATTATTTTCTACCAATTGATAAAATATTTTGTAGTTTTTATGATGTTATTATGATCACAAATATTAATTCTATCCTGTCAATAGGTTGTAAATCACCGTAAATAACAAATAAACTAGAATTTCAATAATTTAGGAATTATTTAAATATTTCCTAATTAAATTCTTGCCTTTTAACTAATAATAAACAATAATATTTACATTAATTAATTTATCGTATTTTTTATTTTATTTTATTTTTTTTTGGTGTTTTTTTAAATTTTATTGGATATTATTATTATTTTATTATTATTATTATTATTATTTTATTATTATTATTATTATTATTATTATTATTATTATTATTTTATTATTATTTTATTATTATTATTATTATTATTATTATTATTATTATTTTATTATTATTATTATTATTATTATTATTATTATTTTATTATTATTATTATTATTATTATTATTATTATTTTATTATTATTTTATTATTATTATTATTATTATTATTATTATTATTATTTTATTATTATTATTATTATTATTATTATTATTATTTTATTATTATTATTATTATTACTATTATTATTATTATTATTTTATTATTATTTTATTATTATTATTATTATTATTGTTATTATTATTATTATTATTGTTATTATTATTATTATTATTATTATTTTATTATTATTATTATTATTATTATTTTATTATTATTATTATTATTATTATTTTATTATTTTTATTATTATTATTATTATTTTATTATTATTTTATTATTATTATTATTATTATTATTATTTTTATTATTATTATTATTATTATTATTATTATTATTATTATTATTTTATTATTTTTATTATTATTATTATTATTATTATTATTATTATTATTATTTTATTATTTTTATTATTATTATTATTATTATTATTGTTATTATTATTATTATTATTGTTATTATTATTATTATTATTATTATTATTTTATTATTATTATTATTATTATTATTATTTTATTATTTTTATTATTATTATTATTTTATTATTTTTATTATTATTATTATTATTTTATTATTATTTTATTATTATTATTATTATTATTATTATTTTTATTATTATTATTTTTATTATTATTATTATTATTATTATTATTTTTATTATTATTATTATTATTATTATTATTTTATTATTATTATTATTATTATTATTATTATTATTATTAGCCATTTCTTCAATAACTCACTAAATAATGATATATTCACTCTATTAATTACCTATATATTAATTGATATATACTTAACAGATATATATATATGGGAATTAATAACTTAAACTTATTATTAATATTAAGGATTTATTAAGGAATTATAACTGAATATTATCAAATTGTGTCGCTGGGGTTAGGTTAGGTTTGTGTGGGGTTAGGTTAGGTTTAGGTCGGGTTAAGTTAGGGTTAGGTTTAGTTGGGTTAGGTTAGGTTTAGGTTGGGTTAAGTTAGGGTTAGGTTTAGTTGGGTTAGGTTAGGTTTAGGTTGGGTTAAGTTAGGGTTAGGTTTAGTTGGGTTAGGTTAGGTTTAGGTTGGGTTAAGTTAGGGTTAGGTTTAGTTGGGTTAGGTTAGGTTTAGGTTGGGTTACGTTAAGGTTAGGTTTAGTTGGGTTGTAGAGATCACTGTTTATTTCCCTTGTTAATTAAATACCACTAATCCTACCTGGGTTAAGTTTGGTTGGGTTAGTGTTGGGTTAGGTTAGGTTAGTTTTGGGTTAGTGTTGGGTTTGGTTAGGTTAGTGTTGGGTTTGGTTGGGTTAGTGTTGGGTTAGGTTAGTGTTGGGTTTGGTTGGGTTAGTGTTGGGTTAGTGTTGGGTTTGGTTGGGTTAGTGTTGGGTTTGGTTAGGTTAGTGTTGGGTTAGGTTAGGTCAGTGTTGGGTTTGGTTGGGTTAGTGTTGGGTTTGGTTAGGTTAGTGTTGGGTTTGGTTGGGTTAGTGTTGGGTTTGGTTAGGTTAGTGTTGGGTTAGTGTTGGGTTTGGTTGGGTTAGTGTTGGGTTTGGTTAGGTTAGTGTTGGGTTAGTGTTGGGTTAGTGTTGGGTTTGGTTGGGTTAGTGTTGGGTTTGGTTAGGTTAGTGTTGGGTTTGGTTGGGTTAGTGTTGGGTTTGGTTAGGTTAGTGTTGGGTTTGGTTAGGTTAGTGTTGGGTTTGGTTAGGTTAGTGTTGGGTTTGGTTAGGTTAGTGTTGGGTTAGTGTTGGGTTTGGTTAGGTTAGTGTTGGGTTAGTGTTGGGTTTGGTTAGGTTAGTGTTGGGTTTGGTTGGGTTAGTGTTGGGTTTGGTTAGGTTAGTGTTGGGTTTGGTTGGGTTAGTGTTGGGTTTGGTTGGGTTAGTGTTGGGTTAGGTTAGGTTAGTGTTGGGTTAGTGTTGGGTTTGGTTGGGTTAGTGTTGGGTTAGGTTAGGTTAGTGTTGGGTTTGGTTGGGTTAGTGTTGGGTTTGGTTAGGTTAGTGTTGGGTTTGGTTGGGTTAGTGTTGGGTTTGGTTAGGTTAGTGTTGGGTTTGGTTGGGTTAGTGTTGGGTTTGGTTGGGTTAGTGTTGGGTTTGGTTAGGTTAGTGTTGGGTTTGGTTGGGTTAGTGTTGGGTTTGGTTGGGTTAGTGTTGGGTTAGTGTTGGGTTTGGTTAGGTTAGTGTTGGGTTTGGTTGGGTTAGTGTTGGGTTTGGTTGGGTTAGTGTTGGGTTTGGTTGGGTTAGTGTTGGGTTTGGTTAGGTTAGTGTTGGGTTTGGTTGGGTTAGTGTTGGGTTTGGTTGGGTTAGTGTTGGGTTAGTGTTGGGTTAGTGTTGGGTTTGGTTAGGTTAGTGTTGGGTTAGTGTTGGGTTTGGTTAGGTTAGTGTTGGGTTTGGTTAGGTTAGTGTTGGGTTTGGTTGGGTTAGTGTTGGGTTTGGTTGGGTTAGTGTTGGGTTTGGTTAGGTTAGTGTTGGGTTAGTGTTGGGTTTGGTTAGGTTAGTGTTGGGTTTGGTTAGGTTAGTGTTGGGTTAGTGTTGGGTTTGGTAGGGTTAGTGTTGGGTTTGGTTAGGTTAGTGTTGGGTTTGGTTGGGTTAGTGTTGGGTTTGGTAGGGTTAGTGTTGGGTTTGGTTAGGTTAGTGTTGGGTTTGGTTAGGTTAGTGTTGGGTTTGGTTAGGTTAGTGTTGGGTTTGGTTAGGTTAGTGTTGGGTTTGGTTAGGTTAGTGTTGGGTTGGGTTAGTGTTGGGTTTGGTTAGGTTAGTGTTGGGTTTGGTTAGGTTAGTGTTGGGTTTGGTTGGGTTAGTGTTGGGTTTGGTTGGGTTAGTGTTGGGTTTGGTTGGGTTAGTGTTGGGTTTGGTTAGGTTAGTGTTGGGTTTGGTTAGGTTAGTGTTGGGTTTGGTTAGGTTAGTGTTGGGTTTGGTTAGGTTAGTGTTGGGTTTGGTTAGGTTAGTGTTGGGTTGGGTTAGTGTTGGGTTTGGTTAGGTTAGTGTTGGGTTTGGTTAGGTTAGTGTTGGGTTTGGTTGGGTTTGGTTGGGTTAGTGTTGGGTTTGGTTGGGTTAGTGTTGGGTTTGGTAGGGTTAGTGTTGGGTTAGGTTAGTGTTGGGTTAGGTTGGGTTAGGTTAGTGTTAGGTTTGGTTAGGTTAGTGTTGGGTTAGGTTGGGTTAGGTTAGTGTTAGGTTGGGTTAGGTTAGTGTTGGGTTTGGTTAGGTTAGTGTTGGGTTTGGTTAGGTTAGTGTTGGGTTTGGTTAGGTTAGTGTTGGGTTTGGTTAGGTTAGTGTTGAGTTTGGTTGGGTTAGTGTTGGGTTAGGTTAGTGTTGGGTTAGTGTTGGGTTTGGTTAGGTTAGTGTTGGGTTGGGTTAGTGTTGGGTTTGGTTAGGTTAGTGTTGGGTTTGGTTAGGTTAGTGTTGGGTTTGGTTGGGTTAGTGTTGGGTTTGGTTGGGTTAGTGTTGGGTTTGGTTGGGTTAGTGTTGGGTTAGGTTAGTGTTGGGTTAGGTTGGGTTAGTGTTGGGTTTGGTTGGGTTAGTGTTGGGTTTGGTTAGGTTAGTGTTGGGTTAGTGTTGGGTTTGGTTAGTGTTGGGTTTGGTTGGGTTAGTGTTGGGTTAGGTTAGGTTAGTGTTGGGTTAGTGTTGGGTTAGTGTTGGGTTTGGTTGGGTTAGTGTTGGGTTAGGTTAGTGTTGGGTTAGTGTTGGGTTTGGTTAGGTTAGTGTTGGGTTTGGTTAGGTTAGTGTTGGGTTTGGTTGGGTTAGTGTTGGGTTAGGTTAGTGTTGGGTTGGGTTAGTGTTGGGTTTGGTTGGGTTAGTGTTGGGTTTGGTTGGGTTAGTGTTGGGTTTGGTTAGGTTAGTGTTGGGTTAGTGTTGGGTTTGGTTAGGTTAGTGTTGGGTTTGGTTGGGTTAGTGTTGGGTTTGGTTAGGTTAGTGTTGGGTTAGTGTTGGGTTTGGTTGGGTTAGTGTTGGGTTTGGTTGGGTTAGTGTTGGGTTTGGTTGGGTTAGTGTTGGGTTTGGTTAGGTTAGTGTTGGGTTAGGTTAGGTTAGTGTTGGGTTTGGTTAGGTTAGTGTTGGGTTAGGTTAGTGTTGGGTTTGGTTAGGTTAGTGTTGGGTTAGTGTTGGGTTTGGTTGGGTTAGTGTTGGGTTTGGTTGGGTTAGTGTTGGGTTTGGTTGGGTTAGTGTTGGGTTTGGTTGGGTTAGTGTTGGGTTAGGTTAGTGTTGGGTTAGGTTGGGTTAGTGTTGGGTTTGGTTGGGTTAGTGTTGGGTTTGGTTGGGTTAGGTTAGGTTTGGTTAGGTTAGGTTAGTGTTGGGTTTGGTTAGGTTAGTGTTGGGTTTGGTTGGGTTAGTGTTGGGTTAGGTTGGGTTAGTGTTGGGTTTGGTTGGGTTAGTGTTGGGTTAGGTTAGTGTTGGGTTTGGTTAGGTTTGGTTTGGTTAGGTTAGGTTAGTGTTGGGTTAGGTTAGTGTTGGGTTTGGTTGGGTTAGTGTTGGGTTTGGTTAGGTTAGTGTGGGTTTGGTTGGGTTAGGTTAGTGTTGGGTTAAGTTAGGTTAGTGTTGGGTTTGGTTGGGTTAGTGTTGGGTTTGGTTGGGTTAGTGTTGGGTTTGGTTGGGTTAGTGTTGGGTTAGGTTGGGTTAGTGTTGGGTTTGGTTGGGTTAGTGTTGGGTTAGGTTGGGTTAGTGTTGGGTTTGGTTGGGTTAGTGTTGGGTTAGGTTAGATTTGGTTAGGTTATGGTTATTGGAGGTGACAGCTCAGGTGATTGTATTGGTTATAAGAACAGGTGATATGAGGAGGAGATACCATTGATTATTTCACCTGGTGATTAGACGACCGGAGCCGAGCCAGATTTAATGGTAACCTAACCTAACCATGTACTAACTTAACCTAAGTATCCTAACCTAACCATTCTTAATGTAACCTGTCCTAATCTAGCATTAACCTAGCTTAACTCTGTCCTAACCCAACCATTCTTAATCTAACCTGTCCTAATCTAACATTAACCTAGCTTAACTCTATCCTAACCCAACCTAACATTAACCTGACCTACCCTAACACTAACTTAATTTAACTCTATCCTAACCTAACACTAACTAACCTAACCCAATGCTAACCCAGTCCTAACCCCACCGTGTAGCATTTAATCATCAGGTGGAATAAAGCAAAGCTCGTAAACCTTCCCACGACACGTTAGAATTATGAATCCCGAGGCGGAACCAGCGGGGAAATATAGCATGCGACTATTTCCGCTGTTAGGACCCTGGCTTGGGGGATAGAGAAGTCCCCTCCTTCCCTCTTCCCACCCCAAAGAAGCCATCCCGAGGTAAACACTCACACTGGCAGCCTCGGGAAGTTGCTTTAAAATCAAGAAAACCGATGATTAGGAAACACCTGTAGATTAGACACCCCAATGCTACCTGGGGTTTAGTGTTAGATCAAGTTAGGTTAACATTAGATTAAGTTAGTTTAAGTTAGGTTAACATTAGATTAAGTTAATTTAAGTTAGGTTAAATTATATTTCCATTGGGGTGACTAATCTTCAGGTGAAATAAACTGGGGTGGCTAATCTTCAAGTGATCAGTGTTCCCATATTGAAATTGTATATCTGTTGTGGAAATACAAAAAATAAAAATCTCATCCACAGAACAAATATGAACAGAACTCGACTCTGAAGCGTAGTGGAGTTCATATTTGTGACGGATATTGTTATTGTTTCTTTATTTACACGTCGTAATAAATCAGTAACACGAGGTGACAGATGTACGAACACTTATATATACATTGGTGTATAAAGTGTTTTAGTTTATATATAAGGCTCACCTGAAGATTACCCCCCCCACCCCTCCCTCTCAATAGGGGGGGGGGGAGGGTGTAGAGAGGCCCTAACTAGATTGACCTCTTGACCTCGGCTGTGATTCGTCCATTCGTCCGCTCACCTGTTAACACCCCCCCCCCTCCTGTCCGTTACCCCAAGCTGATTACGGTGTCAGGTCGTTATCTTTGGTATTTACAGCTTGATCGGTGGTTGTGGTGTTTGTGTACTGTAATCACTTGGAGGTTATCAATACACTTGTCCTCTTGAATGTGTATATATTAGTTTATTTTACCTGATTATTAGATACCCTAGTGTTTCCTTGGGCCTTAGGTCAGGTCAGGTCAGGTCAGCATAAGGGTGTCTAATCTTCAGGTAAAATAATCCAAAAATTAGATTGATAAGGAGTGATTGATTGTCTGTATGACTGTTTGGTGACAAGTGTATGGGAAAGAAGCATTGGTTAGTGGTGTGTGTGTGTGTGGTGTGTGTGTGTGTGTGTGTGGAGTGAGAGAGGGTGTGTGTGTGTGTGTGTGTGTGTGTGAGAGAGGGAGTGTGTGTGTGTGTGTGTGGAGTGAGAGAGGGTGTGTGTGTGTGTGTGTGTGTGGAGTGAGAGAGGGAGTGTGTGTGTGTGTGTGTGTGTGTATGTATAATAAGTGTGTATTATTCCTTGTCACACGGTGTTGTCTAGCTGCACACGGTGTTTATCCTCGACGCCTTATAAGTAACCTCTAGGAATACGCCGATTGGACTATTTTACTCTGTGTGCGCTTAAGTGTTGATACCGAGGAGTTGTGACATCACCTGAAGATTACCCCCCCCTCACCACCCCACCACCCCATTAGTACGTCGCGATTAAGCACCCTTATGCCATCACCTGTGAGTATGTTCGGAACGGATTCGTGTCGCTATTAACACCCAAAACAACAGAGGCGCCATACACCCACGACACACCCCTGAGCTGAAGGAAACTGCCAGATGTATGGGGGGGGGGGTCAATATATTGTGTGTGTGTGTGTGTGTGTGTGTGTGTGTGTGTGTGTAAAAGGGTCATGACTCCCGTACCATAATCACCAAGTTTGTTATTCGCGTCGTGTTCATCAACGTATTTATAACCTTGTAGGGATGCCGACTCGAATCCGGTTCTCTGATTAACCAGCAGCGCATCTCTTTGGGGGGGGGGGGTTAGGTGGGATTAATTGTGGGATTTTAGATTAACATGGGATTATTTTTGGAGAGAGAGAGAGAGAGAGAGAGATGTCTGGAATGCAAAACAATACTGGGCCAAGATCATCAAGAGATATGTTCTCCGAGGCAGGAAGCCGAGACGGGGAGACAATAGCCACCCCCCCCCCCCCCAGTGCCACACCTCCAAGGGCCGGACTGTTGTCATTATTGTTATTTTTTTACGTTTTGTTATTATTAGTGTTGACAATGAGACCCGTGTATGTACTGGTGTGTGTGTGTGTGTATGTTAGTCAGTCTGGTTTTGGGAGGATTTGTGGACGTACATGCTTTTGTGTGTGTGTGTGTTTTTTTAATTCGCCGATACAGTTGCACTCCATTGGCACATAGTACCGAGTGTAAACCACATCGTTGGTGTACGTAGATCGTTAATGAGGACGATATTTGTGACGATCGAACGTGAGTTAGATTCTCCGACGACTGTACCTCATGTGTGTATATTGGACCCTAGAGAAAGACTTGTGTCGTGTGTTTGTGTCGGCGATCCGCTTAACTGTTGTTCCTCTTGGCAGCGTTGAGGGTCGCGTTGCTGCGGAACAGGTCCAGCGCCCACTATGGGGTGTTGCACTGTGAGTTGTTTGTGTCGTGTGGCTAGACAGATTATACAGCTTCCACGACGGTTTTAACATTGTGTGTGTAGTGTGTTTGGCATTTATAATATTATGGTGTGTTCTGGAGTTTATTAATTTATAGTGTGTTTGGCATTTATAATACAGGTAGTCGTCGACTTACGACCTATGCGACTTACGTCTGTTCGACTTTACGACCGGCGGTATGACAGTTTTGGCCCCAGCCCCAGTGTAAATAATAAACCAATTGTACTGTAGTATGCAGTGATTTACTTAAACCTGACGACCGTAACAATAATGAACAAAGAAAATGTTGATAAAATATGACTTACAGATGATTATATTATCATTACACATTACAGTATAATATACGTAAGGTAATTATAACATAGGCCGACTTACGACCAGATCAACTTACGACCGGTCGGCCGTAACCAATCTAGGTCGTAAGTCGACGACTACCTGTATTATGGTGTGTTCTGGAGTTTATTAATTTTTAGTGTTTTCGACGTTTATAACATTGTGTTGTGTTCTGGCGTTTATTAATTTGTAGTGTTTCTGGCGTCTATAACATTGTACTCTGTGTTGTGTGAGTGTGTCTTGTGGACTAACATAGTATCTCAGTTAATATAGAACTAAAAATACCTGGAAATAGTCAACTATAGAATACCCTTAAACAACTACTAAGACCTCACATACACACACAGGACTATATATATGTACTGTACCTCTAACACCCCAAACCAAATACATATACCCGCGATCAAATGTTTTTTCTGCCACGTCTCTTACAGCCTCCCTCCCCCCCCTCATCTCACTGGTACATAGACCATGTTGGCGCTGAGAGATAAATTATTCTACTTTGGCCACAGTTTAGTAAGTTTTACGCTCGACATACTGTGCTGGCATATTATTGTTATGATGACGCTGTTTTATACTGCTAGTCTCTCTCTCTCTCCGCTGTTTAATATTTTTTTTATATCCCGGAGTTTCGATCACGCGTGGTTAGACTAATGTTGTGTTTGTGGTAATGTGACAAACCCACCCCCCCCCCCCCCCTGCCCCCTCCTTCTACCCTAGAGCTTTAGGTTAGGTTAGCATTTTTATACCCCCCCTTCTCCCACGATTTTGAACTGTGAGCCAATCAGATTTCTTGCTCTATCTTCAGATCGGCCAATCACGTCTACTGTCTCGTGGGGCTTTCGGAGACCCATCCACCCTGAGGAGGTAACTTTTTCCATCTTTGCCATCGGTCGCGTTACCTCAAACACAGCATCTGTTTTTTCCAGGCTTGATACGCGTCTCACTCGGGTATTCATTAGACCTACTGTACCCTTGTTTATCATCTCGGTAATGGGGGTACGGCTGTTTTTTTGAGCGTCCGTCGTCCCATTTGGTGCACTAGTTTAGGCTCGGCTGCTGCCAACATCGCTGCATGCTTCTTCGGGTCTTTTGATGTCACCTCCGGGTTGATGTCAATAGATGATTTGTTTACGGTGATGATGTTAACGCCACGAACGATGCCATTTGTTATTTTTTAGTCTACGGATCACCTGAGCATTAGCCCCCCCCACCCCACCCCAGATAGTTTCAGGCTGGATAAACTGGGGGTGATTACAGGTGAGCATTTAAGGGGGGGGGGTGGGCTGATGATCAGGTGACCCCCAGAGGCTGCAATTATTAATAGCCTCATTCGTTTCTGGCCTCAAGTACGTCACCGGTCGTTGCATTATCCTAGCACAGTAGGTAATGCCATTTAACTAATTTCTACTACTACTAATAACTTTAACTATCTAAAAATCATATTTTTTTGGTAGTTATGCCCCATTTATGCCCTCTAACGAGCTTGTGGTCGGTAGAGGTTTTCCCTAGTGTAATGCCAGAACCACTTAGCATGGATACAATGATGTCGTTACAGTGATGCCTTTTTGAATTAGCGGTTTGCATTTGGGGTCATTAGTCTCTAGGTATTATTAAACTGTATATTTTTGGGGGAGGGTAATTAGGTTGAACTATGTAATTTGTCTGGTTTAGTTAATTGTAAGGGAGAATTTGGATCTATTTAATTAAGCCTTGATTCAGCCTTAATTAATTTTAGTTTATATGTACTGTATATATACACACACGTACACATGTGCAATACACACACACACACACACACACACACACACACACACACACACACACACACACTCTCTCTCTCTCTCTCTCTCTCTCTCTCATACCAGCACCCAACCGTCTCTAATGTTTACGTTTGCCCCCCCCCCCCCCCCCTCCCCCAGACACCCGCAGCTATGCCGGAGGAGAAGGCGGGTAAGGGCGAGAATGGCGTCGGGGCGGAGACGAAGGCCTCGGGGTCCCCCAGTAAATCCCCGGCCAAAGCCCCGCGGGGTAAGATGGTCCTCACCCGGGTCAAGCTGCTCGACGGGACGGACTGCGAAGTGGCCATTGAGGTGAGCCGGTGGATAGATAATGGATAGATAGATGGATGGATAGATAGCTAATGGATAGATAGGTGGATGGATGGAGACATAATGAATAGATGGAAATATAGATAGATGGATAAATAGATAGATGGATGGATAGATAGTTAACCCCAGGGATAACCTAACCTAACCAATGAAGATAAAGTAAGACTAGGTTAGGCTTGCTTAGCTTAGCTTAGCTTAGCTTAGCTTAGCTTAGCTACCATAAGAACTCACAATTATTCATCGTGTGTGTGTGTGTGTGTGTGTGTGTCCGCCACCAGGGTGCTAGGGAAGATGTACAAGTGTGTGTGTGTGGGGGGGGGGGGGGGGGTTGTGTGTGTGTGGGTGTGTGTGCACTAGTAGTCTGTGTGTGAGGAAAGTAGATTAAAACACACACACACACCTCAGTATTCCTTGGTACACATGAGATGACTGCGTTGACTCTCAATGCCATGTAACGACACACACTGCATACACAATTGTCTCTGTTCTTGGTTGAGTCTCTGTTAAAGGGTTTGGTTAGGTTAGGTTAAGATTATGTTAGACTGGTGTTAGTTTAGGTTAAGTTATATTAGGTTAGATTACCATTTGGTTAAGTTAGACTAGCATTAGGTTAAGTTAGACTAGCATTAGGTTAAGTTATATTGGGTTAGATTAGATTAGTTTAGAATTAGGTTAGGTTAAGTTAAGTCATTAATTAAACTATAAACAGACCCTAAACACCGTCCCGTTGTCAACAGAAAAAGGCCAAAGGGATCGACCTGGTGGTGAGCATCGCAGACCGCATCAACCTCCTCGAGAAGGACTACTTTGGCCTCCTCTACGTCGACCACAACAACACCACTAATTGGCTCAACCTGGAAAAGAGGATCTCCAAGCAGGTGAAGGGGCCGTGGGAGTTCAAGTTCGAGGTCAAGTTTTACCCTCCGGATCCCACACAGTTGGCTGAAGATATTACTCGATACCAACTGTGTCTCCAGGTGAGGTTTTTCAAGTTCAAGTGTTAGGTCTAGTATTAGCCCTAGAGCCCACACAGTTGGCTGAAGATATTACTCGATACCAACTATGTCTCCAGGTAGTGAGGGAGGGAGAGAGTGTGTGTGTGAGGGAGGTAGTGAGAGAGAGAGAGAGAGAGAGAGAGAGAGAGAGAGAGAGAGAGAGAGAGAGAGAATATTAACAAGTCAGAGGGAGATAAACTCTCAACTCCTCCACCAATCACGTCCTTTTTCTGCCAACACCTCCACCAATCACGTCCTTTTTCTGCCAACACCTCCACCAATCACGTCCTTTTTCTGCCAACACCTCCACCAATCACGTCCTTTTTCTGCCAACACCTCCACCAATCACGTCCTTTTTCTGCCAACAACACCACCAATCACGTCCTTTTTCTGCCAACAGGTCCGCCAAGACATCCTAACGGGCAAACTACCGTGCTCGTTCGTCACCCACGCACTCCTGGGGTCCTACATGGTTCAGGCGGAGGTCGGCGACTACGACCCCAAGGAACACTCGGGCACGACCTACCTCTCCGAGTTCACCTTCGCGCCCAATCAGAACACAGAACTGGAGGAGAAAGTCGTGGATTTACACAAGACCCATAAGTGAGTTGTGGTGTTGTGGGGGGTTCGTTTACCGGCCCATATTAGAAGTACTGGTTCGTTTTGGGGTTCATAGGGGTACATATTGAGTCTAGTGGTTCATTTAGGGGTCCATGTAGAGTTTAGCGATTCTTTTAGGGGTCCATGTAGAGTTTAGCGGCTCATTTAGGGGTCCATGTAGAGTTTAGAGGTTCATTTAGGGGTCCATGTAGAGTTTAGCGGCTCATTTAGGGGTCCATGTAGAGTTTAGCGGCTCATTTAGGGGTCCATGTAGAGTTTAGAGGTTCATTTAGGGGTCCATATAGAGTTTAGAGGCTCATTTAGGGGTCCATGTAGAGTTTAGAGGTTCATTTAGGGGTCCATGTAGAGTTTAGCAGCTCATTTAGGGGTCCATGTAGAGTTTAGAGGTTCATTTAGGGGTCCATGTAGAGTTTAGAGGTTCATTTAGGGGTCCATATAGAGTTTAGAGGCTCATTTAGGGGGTCCATATAGAGTTTAGCGGCTCATTTAGGGGTCCATGTAGAGTTAAGAGGTTCATTTAGGGTTCCATGTAGAGTTTAGAGGTTCATTTAGGGGTCCATGTAGAGTTTAGCGGCTTATTTAGGGGTCCATGTAGAGTTTAGAGGCTCATTTAGGGGTCCATGTAGAGTTTAGCGGCTCATTTAGGGGTCCATGTAGAGTTTAGCGATTCTTTTAGGGGTCCATGTAGAGTTTAGAGGCTCATTTAGGGGTCCATGTAGAGTTTAGAGGCTCATTTAGGGGTCCATGTAGAGTTTAGAGGTTCATTTAGGGGTCCATGTAGAGTTTAGAGGTTCATTTAGGGGTCCATGTAGAGTTTAGAGGTTCATTTAGGGGTCCATGTAGAGTTTAGAGGCTCATTTAGGGGTCCATGTAGAGTTTAGAGGCTCATTTAGGGGTCCATGTAGAGTTTAGCGATTCTTTTAGGGGTCCATGTAGAGTTTAGAGGTTCATTTAGGGGTCCATGTAGAGTTTAGCGGCTCATTTAGGGGTCCATGTAGAGTTTAGCGATTCTTTTAGGGGTCCATGTAGAGTTTAGAGGTTCTTTTAGGGGTCCATGTAGAGTTTAGAGGCTCATTTAGGGGTCCATGTAGAGTTTAGAGGCTCATTTAGGGGTCCATGTAGAGTTTAGAGGTTCATTTAGGGGTCCATGTAGAGTTTAGAGGTTCATTTAGGGGTCCATGTAGAGTTTAGAGGTTCATTTAGGGGTCCATATTGAGTTTAGCGGCTCATTTAGGGGGTCCATATAGAGCTTAGTGGTTCAATTAGGGTTCCATAAAGACCATAGTGGGTTATTTTTCGCCTTTGGTCTCTTTAAATGATACTCAAGACATTGGGGATTTGGTGGGAACGAGGGCCGAGGGTAGGTCAAGAATGTGGCCGTTAAACCTTATTGACAATGATAATGATAATAATGAAAGATAATGATTTCTTTACACCCCCAGAGGCCAGACACCAGCCGAGGCAGAACTTCATTATCTCGAAAATGCCAAGAAATTAGCCATGTACGGCGTGGACATGCACTCAGCCAAGGACTCGGAGGGCGTAGACATCATGCTAGGGGTGTGTGCGTCGGGCCTCCTAGTGTACAGAGATAAGTGAGTGTTGTTGTTGTTGATGGAGGTTAGGTTAGGGTAGTTAAGGTGGGGGTTAATGTTAGGTTTGATTTGGATAGGTTAAGGTTAGGTTAGGTTGGGATAAAGCTTGGTTAGGGTAGGTTAAGTCAGTTAGGGTAGGTTAAGTCAGGTAAGTGTAGGTTAAGAAAGTCCAGAGTAGGTTAGGTTATGTTAGGCATTTATAGGTTTGGTTAGGTTAGGTTGACATACCCTAAGCTAGGATAGATTACTGGATAAAGGCATCAACAAACACTTCCCCACGTATAGCATCACGACCCCAATACTAACTCCTTCCTCTACCCCCTAGACTACGCATTAACCGGTTCGCATGGCCCAAGATTCTCAAGATCTCGTATAAACGCAGCAACTTCTACATTAAGATACGACCGGGCGAATTTGAAACCTTCGAGTCGACCATCGGCTTCAAGTTACCCAATCACAAGGCAGCTAAGAGGTTGTGGAAAGTGTGCGTCGAACACCACACGTTCTTCAGGTGAGTGATTGTGTGTACGTCGCTTAGTGTGTGTCTGGGGGGGGGGGGGACGCTTGTTTAGATATTGTCGTCGGATTGCTAGTATGGTAACTATTGTTTATAGCTTTAATTGGTGGTTAAGTATAAATTCCACTTGATCGCTCAGTGTGTGGGGGGGGCGCTTGTTTTGGTACTAATTGATGGTTGGGTGTTAATTTTGCCAGATCGCTTGGTGTGGTTGATATTTCTTTTGTTATTATCGAGAGTTGTGTGGGACTGCTTCAATAGATCGCTTAATGTGTTCAGTGTTGCTCTTCATTCTAATTGATGTGACAGGGACAAGTAAATGGAGCGGTGTTTTTTTTTACACTTTTGTTAACACCGATGACCCCCAGAAGGTTACCCAACATCGCTGGTTTGTTTACAGATTAATGACCCCAGAGCCGCCGCAGAAACAGGGTCTATGGCCACGTCTGGGGTCCAAGTTCCGCTACTCCGGCCGCACGCAATACCAGTCCCGTATGGCCGCAAATCTTAGCGACCGCAACAATCCCGAATTCGAAAGAACCCTAAGCAGAAGGAAGCTGTCGTCGCGGAGTATGGACGGTAAGATTGGGGGGGGGCGGGGAGGTGGTGCGTTTCGTCGGAAAAGTCGACAAACGTATTGGCATTTTTTTTTTTAGATTTCTCAGATTGCTGTGTTTAGTATGAGATGGGGCTAAGAGGCAGATATGTCAGGTGTTTGGCGATTACAGTGAAACCTCTATTTAAGGGACTATATTGAAGGGTGTCCATTATATCCAGGGTCTGTCAGATGTAAACACCCCATCTAACGAGTTAATTAGAGATGAAAGTCCATTATATCGAGGGTCCGTTAGATGTAAACACCCCCATCTAACGAGTTAATTAGAGATGAAAGTCCATTATATCGAGGGTCCGTTAGATGTAAACACCCCCATCTAACGAGGTAATTAGAGATGAAAGTCCATTATATCGAGGTTTCACTGTACCAACCATCATTGTGTGTGTGCAGATGCCAGACTAGTTATTGAGTCCCACATTGCATTAGAACACAAGTCATATCAGTGTGTTTGAAGCACCTGTTCCTGCACCTCTTGCACTTATTGCCAAAAGTAGATAAGGTTTCTGTAGTTTAATTCATCTCTGTTGAGTTTATTTTCTTTTTCAACTTTTAATATAAACTGTAGTGTTTTTAAAAATTAAGCTGGTGTTGGGATTGTCTTTTCTTGTAACAATTATAAAAATCTTTCAATATTTCAACTTTAATCTAAATTATATTGGAATTTTCTTTATTAAATTCTTGAAAAATCATAAAATTCTTCCAATATTTCAACTTTTCTAAACCATCTTGGAATTTTCTTAATTAAATTCTCAAAAAATCATAAAATTCTTCCAATATTTCAGTCATGGTGTAAATGGGTCTTGGAATCCCCTTTATTGACTCTAATTAAAAGATAACATCCTACATTTACATAATTTATCATCTTTTTTCTTTAATTTACTTCCTGTTATAGTTAACCGCCATCAATGAGAGCCTAGAGTTACTACTGGTCGGGTAGTGTACTGCTAATGTGTGTGTGTGTGTGAGAGAGAGAGATTAGTGTGTGTGTGTGTGTGTTGTAGTGTTAGGGTGTGTTGTAGTGTTAGGGTGTTGTATTTTTTAATAGATTATAGTGTATTTGTGAGTTAGTTAAATAGCTTAAATAATTGGCTAGTGAGTGAGTGAGTGTAAGTGTACATTTGTGTGTGTAACTCTGTATACATGTTTGTGTGTGTGTACCCCTAACTATTATATTTTTCCCATCTGCCTATGAGAATAATTACAGAAATTCCTCTAGAAATATCACCCAGACACCTCCATTATTCACCTCTTACCAGAAACAGCGATTCCCTTTAATTTTGCATAATGGTGAAAATCCCTTAAATACTACCTAATGGTCAAACTACTTCAAATTACTTCACCAGTGTTAACTATTTGATGTAGTTATTCAATAGTAAGTATTTTGTATTGGAAAATATTTATTCTTGTGGTAAAAATTTTTCGACATTATTCTTGGTATTATATATATTTTTTCCCCCCCGCTAATATTCCCCCCCCCCCCCCTGGTAATTCTCCAATGGGGGCGCCTCGTTAGGTCATGTTAGGTCACTCCCAGTTTTGATGGTACTGGCGGCCTCATCGTTGAGATGTGGTTTAGCGTTTCGTGGGTGATTGTCCGGTCGACCACAGTCATGGGTCGAGGCGGTGTTTGGGATGGTGGTGATGTTTGGTCATGGGTTATTTATTGGTTATTAGACTTGAGTATGGTGATTTAACCCCTTGAGTATAATGACTTATCACCTAGAGTATGATAACAATGACTTGACCACCACCTTGCACCACTATCACCACCACCACCCTGCACCACTCAACACCCTAGACTGTGATCGACATTTTTTCCCGTCCTGATCTCATAAATGTCTGAGTAAAGATCCACTACTGTTGGTCTGTTCGTCCCCCAGTCATTAACTCTCCCCCCCCCCCCCCACCCCAGGGGAACACTTCAGCATTCTCAACGAGGTCGTAAGTATCGTGGACACTATATCCAGTCTGTGCATTTTCACGCCACGAGTCAACCGGGACGAAGTGAAACGACCCATCGGAGTTTTGATTCTTGTTTGGGGTTTGTCCTCGGAAGTGGTTTAAGGTCGAGAAAGCCGATTTACCCTATGTAACGATGTCTCCCCCCCGCCCTTAATACAATGGTAATTCTCGTTTCAATTTAGTTCTTGGTCATTAGGTCGAGGAATTACCCCAAAGTCATAATTCTGGTTTGTGTCTCGTCCTCGGATGCCCAATGAGGTCCAAGAGCCCAGTTTATAGAGGAGAAATATCAGACCCTAAACAGATATTTGATGATCAGACTTCTGTGTTTCGGTGATGTGATCTTTGGACACCCCACAGCTGAGTAGTCGTGTTCCGTCCGTCATCCCCTGTCATAATCCCGGACTTTATTCCCACCCCAAATTTTATTCCCCACAGTGTGTATGGATAAACGCTTGACCCCTAAACCAGAAAGCGCGTCCCGGCTGGTAGTGAAATGCACAGGCGTCGCGATGTTGTTTCACCCCCCCCCCCCCCCCACATCTTGGTTACGTAACGAGAGTAATTTATTTTTTGTCTCTCTCTCCTGCCCCCCCCCACTGCTGCATTGCGACACGATTCTTAAGCCTACAATATTATGGAGGGTCAGTGATCGCTTTATGCATGCCTAAACAGATAGTGTTGTTTACATGTTCGATGTCTTGTGCTCTGTGTAGACGTTAGTCCTTCGGGGATGCGGAATGTTTACGTTTGTTTTCTCGGTAATGTTTTTATTATTGATTGGTGTCTCGGAGATTATTTTACACACTGGTTTGTGGGTCGTCGTGGGGGTCGCTTGTACGTTTGTATTGTGGCAGACCTCAGACACACGTTGCTCTCACTATACAAACGTTCACATGACCACCACAACAAACATGTACGTCCGTGTGTGTGTGTACGTTTCTCCGAAGACATTGTGTATGGCTGCTACAGTCTCTCCTACTCTTAATATTATTCCCTTCATTAGAACTTAGACATATAGCCATTATCATGTTTGTTTTGATGTCTGTTTCCTTTCTTGAATGCTGTAGGAATGTCTTGTCTTATGAACAGGGCTTTCAAAATGCTTTCATATGAGTAGTGTTGATGATTAGCCCAGGGTATTGAGGGAGGGGGGTAGTGACCGTACTTTTCACCAAGTACCGCGGACGTGTTTGTTGTTTTGCCGTGGGGTATGTTTGTACGTGAGCCAGAGGTAATGTCCCCTTCACTAGTGTGTTTACAGGAGCTCGTCTTATACACATTCCACAAAAATTTTTGTCTCTTAAACATTCCACGTAAACATTTTCTTTGAGATATTTGTTTTGATCTTATTTTAAATGTTTATACCATTGCGAGTTTCCTTCTGTTGAATGTAAACAAACACAGGACTGCCACACTGCACAAAACCCAACGAGCCCCTATAGACGCACTAGTCAAGGAGACTGTACTTAAATAAATTAGCTTGGGGGCTAAAGTTGTGTCTTATCCATGATTACGACAGACTTGTTGAATTTACCATCATCGGAGACAGTTGATGATTATGTGAATGTTCGTGAATGGCTGTATAATAATGATGATAATAACAGCCTTATAAAGAGGTAATGTCCCCCCCCCTCCCCCTCCTCCGTGAGAGAAAGCGGCCATCTTAACTCCCTGCCTGTTATCGCATTGCAGCCCATAAGAACGCTAGCAACGTGCCGCGGGGATCTACCTCCTCCACCTCCTCTAGTGCCAATCACAAAGGTAGTCATGCATGGGGGACTGGTGGTATGGACAACAGTAATCATGCTTCTGATAGTGAGCAAGATATTCCTTATATTGACTTCTTCGGCTTCGATGGTAAAAGGCTTGGGAGGCTAAACAAACACTCACTCTGTAGCTTGCGCATGGGATTTTTAACCTCTCGTCCCGTCCCTATCCCGTTTTTGCTCCGTTCCTCACCTCCCTCCCTCTCATTCCGTTCCTCTTGTCTCCCCTCTCTACCCGGACTCACTGCGGTCGCACGGGATGACGTCAGCGATGGTCTCGAGCCTCTGGTCTCCGTAAACACAAATCCCCCCCCCGGCCTCGACACTTGATCGGGCTCTGTTACTCTCCCTATTAATTGATATTTTAAAGTGATTCAAGTTCTGTCTTCTCTAGTCAACTTATATCTATCATTCTATTGTTATTTTCATAGATATTATTCAACTTTGTCTTCTAATTTAGTCGGATATTTGCCGCGATTCGACGGCATTTAAAAAAAATTGCCGCGAAATTTACCGCCACGACACGGCTCCGCCCACCATCGCCGACGATCGTCCACCGTGCAAGACCCCAGGCCATTGCTCGACCTGTATGTGATGATTTGTTTACATCCCCCACCCCCTCCCCAAGCCTACCGCAGGACCTGAGGTAACGCCCCATGTGTATGTACAGAGGTTATCATCCACCTAGTGTATAATATACCCATAGATTTTGTTTACCCCTAATATGTCTTACGCTGGATGTGGTTGAAGGACGACCATATTAACCCTTGTGTGTGGTTTTTTTTTTTGCTGTTTTTATTTAATATTTAACTGTGTTTTTGTTTGTTTATCCATCGTAGTGAAAACGTCGAGGTGATTTTGTATTTAGCATTGCGTGTAGTCATTGGGGTCATATCAGCGGTGTAACGTTGACCCTTGTTGACCCTTGAGATTAATAGTAATTAAGCTTAGAGTAACAGAAATATCTAATTATATTATTAGGTTATTACTCAAACTTTAAATTATAGAAGATATATAAAGTAATTTGATATATCTATAATCTAGTAATTTCTAGTTCAGTACTTTGCCACAAGGGAGTTTGAATAAATAATAAGTGATTATATTAGTTAGGATTATATTACGAGTTATTGATGATAAGTGGATTATTATGATTATTTTAGCTGTGATTTATGATTTATGTAGGTTAGGTCCAGTCACATTAGGTTATATCATATCTGCTTAGCTTATTTTTATGTCAGGTTAGGTTAAGTTTTGTCAGGTCCAGTCATATAAGGTGAGGTCAGGTCAGACATCCTAAGAGAGGTACACTAACCTTGGGGGTCAAATAACAGTCGCTACTCAACATTCCATTCAACTATTAACCTCCTCAACAGCCGCTGATTATTGCCCTATATGTGTTAAACTCCTTGTTAATTAACGTTGGTGTAAATGTTAACGTCCGTAGCTTGGACTTAGGGTCACCGCGTTAAATTTGTTAATTAACTTTGGTGTTATTGTTAACGTCTGTAGCTTGGGGCCTATGGGTTACCGCGCTGGTTTTATTTTTGCTCACGAAGACTTTTTTGGGGCCCTGGGTATACAGTGTAACCTCTATTTAATGAACTATATAGAGATGAAAGTCCATTATATCGAGGGTCTGTTTGATGTAAAACCTCTATTTAATGAACTATATCGAGATGAAAGTCCATTATATCGAGGGTCTGTTAGATGTTAAACCTCTATTTAATGAACTATATAGAGATGAAAGTCCATTATATCAAGGGTCAGTTAGATGTTAAACCTCTATTTAATGAACTATATAGAGAAGAAAGTCCATTATATCAAGGGTCAGTTAGATGTTAAACCTCTATTTAATGAACTATATAGAGAAGAAAGTCCATTGTATCGAGGGTCCGTTAGATGTAAAACTTCCATCTAACGGACTATATAGAGAGGCGTCCTTTAAATAGAGGTTACACTATAAATCATTAATAACTTGTAAGGTGCTTGGGGTGTGGCTAATTAATTTTTGTTATTTTTGGTAATAAATTTTTGGACTGGTCTTTTTTAACTTGAAATTTTCCCCTTCTAAAAAATTTGTAATTTTTCTAAGCTTTTTGTCATCTGTTTTCCCTCCTGGTTGATGATGTAATATTGAATGTATCTTCACTATTTCCTACATTAACTTCTTATTTTCTCTTTTAATGAATAACTTTACTCGCGTTATTCATTTAAACAACTTAAGTGGTCTAGTTGGCTGAATCACTGTAATGTTTAGATATTGCCGAGGGAATGTTTGTTTTTATTCGATTCCCGCAAATTTTTGATCCATTTTCTATTACTGAGATTTTGTTTTGATTCTCGCAGCTTTAGGAACAAGGACAGGCGACACTCCAGAGATGTCCAAAAGGCATACGATGTCCCATCCACCGCCTCACATCCCCGGGCTAGAGGAGGCGCCGGGGAAGGACGGGGGGAAGGGCGAGAGCGGCCGAGACACACCCGGGGCCGAGGAACGCACCCCAGAGAAGAAAGATAAGGTACGTATTGACGGCTCGACCTACTCTTGTGGCGGCGGTCAGGTTAGGTTAGGTTAGCTACACAGATTTTCTAATGGTAGTTAGTTGTAATAACCATACAAGTAGTGTTTTGGGAGATCCGACACTTAACGAATGTCGTTTTGTCGTTGGGCAGTAAGTGGGGAACGTAACGATGCTACAGTAACTAATATCATCGTTTAGTTTTGGCTTTTACTAACAATCCCCGTGCTCGTTTGCAGCTTGAAGGAACGAGAAGTGCTCTAGTCTTTGTCACTGAGAGTGTTTGTGTGTACTAAACTACCCTAACCTAACTTTGGCAGCGTGAACGAACGAGGAATGGACTAGTCATTGTCATGTACAGGTTGAGGTGTGGGCTAATTTGGCATAGTGGTTTGTCGTCTATGGCAGGCATGGCCAACCCACAGCCCGGGCCATGTGTTTGTGCGGCCCATAGAGTGATAGAGATATTTTATTTAATGTGGCCAGTGGTTCAGGTAGATGCAGCCAAGTTTATGGTGAGTGAAACAATATTTATTAACAGAATATTCTTCACAGACATTACTGTTTCATCACCTAACAGTAAATAACTATGATAATGTAACAGTGAAATAAGTATTAATAGTCAACAATATTTATCTTGTGTGGGTTTATGGGTCAAGTTCAGTGCTGTCTGTCTAATGGATTAGCTGCTAGGTCACTTAGGGATTAGCTGAAGTTGGGTTAACTCTAAGTAGGGTCCTGGGTGGTGGTGGTCACATGAGGTAACTAATTAAGTACCTCCAGAATAACACCTAAATCGCACCTCCGAAACGCATAGTAGGCGTGATGATAAACTGCTTCACTGTCTGCTCTAATACAATATTAACCTTACTTGTGGGTTAGGTGGCCCATGACTGAGGTTGCCCATGCCTGGTCTCTGGTAACGACTCGGGCCTGCCACGATCTGTACGAAGGTTTAATGGTAGTTTTAGACGGCGTTAATGACATCCAAGAATTGAATCTATATTTCATTACATAAAATTTAATTACTCCTGATATACTGTTTAAAAAAACCTTCAGGTAATTCTTAAATGTTAAATAATGTTAATATATAATTTAACTTCTCATAAATGTTAAACTATATCTTATCCAGTGTTAGAATAGTGTGTTAAACTCCCTGAGTGTTAATATATGTTAAAATTGGCCAGGTTAGGTTAGTTTAGTTCATGGTTGTAATTACATCAGTTAAGCTACATTAAGTGTCATTAGGTTAAGTTTATGAGCAGTTAGGTTCATATTTATTCATATTAGTATATTTTGGTTAGGTTAGGTTGGGGCTAGTTAGGTTAGGTTAGGTTAGGTTGGGGCTAGTTAGGTTAGGTTAGGTTAGGTTAGGTTGGGGCTAGTTAGGTTAGGTTAGGTTAGGTTGGGGCTAGTTAGGTTAGGTTATTTATTTAGATGATTCAGATCTGCTGCTGTTCTGTTGTGTGTGTGTGCGTGCATGTGCGTGTGTGTGTGTGTGTGTGTGTGTGCGTGTGTGCGTGCATGGCCCTACATAACATTAACCAGAGGAGTATCACGTCTCAATGTTTTGGACGACCAGTTTTATGATGCCATTCTTCCTTACTAACCTGGCATGTTTCCTCCCCTCCCCCGCCTGGCCCCGCCCCGCCCCGCCATACCTCATCCCCCCCCCCCCCTCTTGCCTTTATCTCTGACTAATTCTACCTTTTTCCACACACACACACACACACACACACACACACATTTCCACCTCTCTCACATCCTAATATCAACCCCACACCCCTCCCCCCCCCCCCCTCCCGGTATGTGGTGGTATGCGTGCGTGGACACCTCCTCCCCCTCCTCTCTCTCCCTCCCCCCCCATACCAACCCCCACCAGAGGCGAACCAGTCGTGGCAGTGGGGCTTCTTCCTTGAGCTCTGTTAGTTCCGACGAGGGAAACTTTGAGCCGCCTCCCGGGGACAAGACTAAGGTACGGATGAAGGGCCTCTCTCTCTCTCTCGCCACCACGGTGATGAGTTCTGTGTTCATCATCATCACCATCATCATCATCATCATTATTCTAAAGTCTTGCCTGTAATGAATGTGATGACAACAGCATGATTTATTTTTCTTTCTCCCTTCCCTTCCTCTGCCCTCCCTCCCCTCTTTTTAATAATATTGCTTCCTGTCTATTGACTTCTTGGTGTTTAAGTCTTGTGGGGTCTTTAAAACTCCTGAGGGTCTTGTCATATACTCAGGGGGGTCTTTAATACTCCTGAGGGTCTTGTCATATACTCAGGGGGGTCTTTAATACTCCTGAGGGTCTTACCTGAACTGACCCCCACTCCTGCCTGAACTGACCCCCACACCTGCCTGAACTGACCCCACACCTGCCTGAACTGACCCCATACCTCCCTGAACTGACCCCATACCTGCCTGAACTGACCCCACACCTCCCTGAACTGACCCCATACCTGCCTCAACTGACACCCACACCTGCCTGAACTGACCCCACACCTGCCTGAACTGACACCCACACCTGCCTGAACTGACACCCACACCTGTCTGAACTGACCCCACTCCTGCCTGAACTGACCCCACACCTGCCTGAACTGATTAACGACTCGAACACCTCCTCCTTTACCCCCCAAGAGACAGCTTACCTCTGTCGTCTAACCATCGGGTATTTTCTGCTTTTTATATTTTTTACTTTTGTGTTTGCCTAGCATGACCTGTGTGTGTGTGTGTGCTGTGTTTGCCTAGCATGACCTGTGTGTGTGTGTGCTGTGTTTGTCTAGCATGACCTGTGTGTGTGTGTGTGCTGTGTTTGTCTAGCATGACCTGTGTGTGTGTGCTGTGTTTGCCTAGCATGACCTCCTGTGTCTTGCCCCTTATTCTGGTGTCTCGTAGCCCCACTCTACATTGGGACGCCGGTGTGTCGCGCATTTTGGCACAGCCCACCGAGGACGTCGTGAGATCCGGTCTTGGCTGTTTATCACGATCTTTAACCTAACCTGACCTGACCTGACCTGACCTGACCTCCAATCTCAGCGTCATGAGTTTGGTTCTGGAGTGAGGTGAAGGATTGATCTTAGTTTGTATGAGATTTTAACCTAACCTAACCCACCCTAGCCTAACACTAACCTCACCTATACTAACCCAACCCTAACTTAACCCCGAATGGCACAAGACGATCGTTCCTTAACTACCCATCAACGACACCATAGTTCGTCCAGTTGACCCCAGAGGGAACTTAACTCTTAGGGTCACTCTTATCAAACTCTCTCAATTATTCTTGTAGTTTTAGTTTGTTTACGCCAGTTATTATCATCTTCGGAAAGTAGTACAGTGTAACCCCTATTTAACGGACTGTATGGAGATGAAAGTCCATTATATCGAGGGTCCGTTAGATACGAAACCTCCATATAACAAACTATATACAGATGAAAGTCCGTTATATCGAGGGTCCGTGAGATGTGAAGTGCGTTATATGGAGGTTACACTGTATATTTGTAAGTTTGTTTTTGTAATATTTCTCTTGAGTTTGTTTTTGTTCTGTACTATTTGTTTATGTCGAAGTAGTGACTCTTATTAGTAGTATTTCCCATTAGTTTGTGTTTGTCCATGTCAGACGTCTTGCAAGTAAAATTGTCTTATTTTTTTTCGCTTTTATCGTCGTAATAAATAATATGATAGTTTTGTCGCTTGGTGTTTGTTTGTTTGTTGTTTTTGTGTGTAGAGCCAATCACTGTTGCTTCCTGTATCTTTAATTATTATTTGTTGAATGACTGATCTATGGTCTGGTCTCGTTCAAGATTCTTCAAATAGTGATCTGTGATTGGTTACTTAGTTCCCCGTTGCTTAATTTAATGATCGGGTTTTGTTGTTTCATATTATACTACCTACTATGGTCAACAAACGGCCTCGAGTTGCCAGGTTTCTCCACCAGTGTTTGAAGAATCTTTAACGACTCTGTACATTATTGGTGGGGTGTAATGTGTTTAATGACCCTCGAGGTACTGTCACCCAAAACACTGTATCTCTGTTATGTTTTTCTAGTGATTGTTTAGTAATAACAAGAAGGCTTTAGTTGTTGTTGTTGAAGTTTACAGTAGTAGTAATGACAAGGCTGTAGTTGTGTACAGTAGTGATAACAACAATGACAAGGCTGTAGTTGTGTACAGTAGTGATAACATAAACAACAACTGAGGCTGAGTAATACATCATAACATCAACAACCTCACCGTGAGTTTCCTGCCGACCCTAAAGCGCTAATTTTTTATATTACTATCACGTCCACAGAGGCCAGTAGGGGGCGTGGCCGTACTCCCGATGGCCGACCTCATGAAGGCCACGAAGAAACGGGCCGAGAAGCTTGCCCTGGCCGAGGAGGAGGCTGCCGCCGCAGCTGCTGCAGCAGCAAAGGTGAGTCACAATTCTCTTATGCCTTTCCTCCGGGCATGATGGGTAGTAATGCCTCTATACAGGTGAGCTAGTCATGCCCTTTATCCCCCTGGCCCCCCCCCCCCCCCCCCCCACTCCCCAGACCCTAGATACCCCAAGGCACGACGGGTGGTATCGCCCGCTAGACGTAAATGTCTGTTACGATTCGCTCGGTAGTTGGAGTTTTAGAGTAATTAGACACACAGCTTGTTGGGACACGTGGTGAGATTAAACATGCACACACACACACATCGTACCTACACCTTGTTGGAACACGAATGCCTAGTCCAGAATACTCCAGAAACGTCGACACGAATGCCCAGACAACCATACACACAAACAACAACAACACACAAAAATGGTCCCCCCCCCCCCCCCAAAGATCAAGTAAAATTCACGTTCTCCGTCGGTTTAGACTCGACGGAAATTCCCGACACGGTTGAGGCGCTCCGATTGGCAGCAACGAATCGACCAATGGCGTCCAAATCAGATTCTCGTCTCAGGTTGATGCCCGGCTCTTCCTCTACCCAAGAACCTGATTTGGTCGCCATTGGTCGATTCGCAACTATCAATCGGACCGCCCAATTATCTAATCAACAATATTTCCTCTCTAAGCTACAAAAGGTAAACAAAAATAAAACGATTGATATATTTTAACGCGTCGGTGATTACATATTGGATACACCATAGCCGTAAGCTTGCTCGTAAAATACACAACATAACGGAAATATTTTGCTATATAATTCAGTATTTACGGTATAGCCTACAGTTCGTCCGCTATATATATCTGCTATACCCGCTGCTATACTGGCTAATAGGTAACTGATGGGGGGAATCGTCGAGCATCGCTACAGAGCGTTGAATAAAATGCAGTATAGCGCCACGGCTCTACCCCGCTTGTGATGCAATGCTGCCGGCTACAAACTAGAGTCATTTTAAGATATAATCGAGTGTTATTTGGACAAGCGGAGTTCATATTAGGACACGGGGTAATGCTTGTCTTGGGTCGTTAGTCCGGCTACTATTACGAGGCTCGTTAGGGGCCAACCGGGAGTTGTAATACCATGTAAACAAACACAGCATTGCCACATCTTAGAGCTATTTCTGGGAGTTGTAATACCATGTAAACAAACAGTGTTGCCACATCTTACAAAACAACTTCAGACCCTGTTCCGGGTATTAGCGCAAGCGGTTGTTTATATAATTATACACCAATTATTACAAACAGTGATCCTAACAGCATCAATAATCACAAGTTAATAATCTTAAGGGTTGAAAGAATTATACACCAGACCACAAATTCTGTCAAAATACCTCAATCATATCGTGTAAATTCCACTTGGCAGCAGAATTATGGACTCGTAAACTACCGAACGAGCATGTTTATTATTGTTTTGGTTTGTTGACATAAGTGTTAACGCTTGGCTCGTGTATTTAGCCCCGTGTAGCATGACCCCCAAAGCATGGTTTAGGGTGGAGGAGTGCTGGGCGGGTCATGACCTTTGACCCCTTAACGGCGACCCAATGGGGAGTTTGTGTGGCGTAGATTAGGTTAGTGTGGTGTAAAAGAGATAAGGTCTGTCAGGGTGTGGTGTGTCTGTCAGGGTGTGGTGTCTGTCAGGGTGTGGTGTGTCTGTCAGGGTGTGGTGTGTCTGTCAGGGTGTGGTGTGTGTCAGGGTGTGGTGTGTGTCTGTCAGGGTGTGGTGTGTCTGTCAGGGTGTGGTGTGTCTGTCAGGGTGTGGTGTGTCTGTCAGGGTGTGGTGTCTGTCTGTCAGGGTGTGGTGTGTCTGTCAGGGTGTGGTGTGTCTGTCAGGGTGTGGTGTGTCTGTCAGGGTGTGGTGTCTGTCTGTCAGGGTGTGGTGTGTCTGTCAGGGTGTGGTGTGCCTGTCAGGGTGTGGTGTCTGTCTGTCAGGGTGTGGTGTCTCTGTCAGGGTGTGGTTTATATGTCAGGTCAATGTCAGATTAAGGTGTAGGTATATAGAGTTAGGTCAGGTCAGGTTAAGTTGTAGATGATTAGAGTTAGGTCAGGTCAGGTCATTGTAGGTATTTAGCGTTGGGGTCAAGCATAATAAACAAAGTCGACCAAAGTACGAGTCACACAAATCTCTCTCTCTCTCTCTCTCTCTCTCTCCCTCCTCGTTGGGTCGCTGTTAGTGGACGTACACAACAGCATGTGTCGTGTCCCGCCTCTCACCGCGATGACAGTGTCCCCCCCACCCCCAGAACGCTGTGTTTTATGTTAGTTTAATGCTCGTTCCTTTTGTTGTAAGATGCTAGTGTTTGGGGGTCTATGTTTATTGATTGATTTTGTTTGTTAGTTGTTTCCCCGAGTCTCTTGTTTTTGTTGTGTGTAGAACGGCGAACCTCCGTCTTCCACCCCGCCCCCCGGGTATAAGACGCTCGAGGGACGGAAGACCGGCCCCGACGCCCCGGTGGACGCCGTCGGGGCGGATCCCCTCGTCAAGACCCATCGCACCGTCTTCCAGGACCCCGACGAGCCGGGGTCTCCGCCCTTCACCCGACAGTACTCCTACGAGGAGCTGGAGAACGAGCCCCGGCGCCCCTACAGCCCCACGGGTCACGGGTTCAAGTACGACAAGACGGGGGAAGAGGGAGACCGAGACAGTGCGGAGATGCGGGCCGCCGAGAGGAGACGCGTGAGGGCCCAGGCCTTCAACTACGCCCCGGGGGAGGACTCCAAGGTGGCGGAGAAGCGCAAGACGAGCACGTCGGAGAGCGGCCGAGACCCGGGGGAGGAGACGGCCAAGAGCGGGGGGCCGGACGTGGCCGCATCTTCCTCCTCCCCGGACAACACCCTGCCGGAGACCTCGGTGGACGAGGGGGTCCTGGACACCTCGGCCGACTCGACCGGCATCATGGGAGGCTTCCTGGTGGGCAAGAAGGACAAGAAGAAGGATAAAAAGGAGAAAGAGAAGGAGAAGAAAGAGAAGGAGAAGAAGAAGAAAGAGAAAGAGAAGAAGGAGAAAGAGAAGAAAGATAAGCAGAAGAAAGATAAAGGAAAGAAAGATAAAGGAAAGAAGGATAAAGGAAAGAAGGATAAAGCCAAGAAGAAGGGAAGGTTTGGCATCTTCAGCACCAAGGACTCCAGTAGTAGTTCCAGCGACAGTTCCAGTGACAGTTCCAGCGACAGTTCCAGCTCCGACGAAAGCGTGGTGATGGAGAACCGCGAGGGAATGGAACCCGGGGACATCGACCGGACGCTGGCCGAGTCGGAGAGGTCGTACGCGGCCGACCACTCCGACGCCTCTCTCGTCATCAACCCCGGGGCGACGTCCTCCTTCGCCTCCTTCTCCCCCGACCGCTCCTCCTCGGCGGTCGACCCTGCCCACGACTCGACCGTCCCCAAAATCATCAAGACGACAACCAAGAAGACGTTCGTCCAGGATGCCGAGGGAATCACCCAAGACACCGTTCAGCAGGTGGAGGACCTCGCTACAGGGCAGGTGGAGGTCAACACACAGTCTGAGAAGGTGGGAGATGATCTTTGTTTTGTTTCTGCTGTCTGGCTTATTACCCCCCCCCTCCCCCCCTTATATTAAGTGTTTGCTTATTGTCTTAGTGTGTTATAGCCCCTAGTGTGTTATAGCCCCAGCGTGTTATACCCCTAGTATGTCATAGCCCTAGTGTGTCATAGCCCCAGTGTGTCATAACCCTAACCTAACCTAACATAGCCCTAGTGTGCACCCTCAGAATGTCGTCAATTAGCCTAGCGTGCACGGCATGAGCCATTCAACGTCGCCGCGGGTAACGGAACGACGCCAGACATCAACGATCGACGGTGCTGCTGATTCCCGTACCAGAGATGAGACACAGGGTCGTTGACAAAGAAACAATCACACGTAAACCATTCTGACCAGGTTGTCTATCTTCTTAAAACGACCCTGTGGATAATATGCCTCGTTACGCACCGTCAATCGCGGCCTGTCGTCATCGTTCCGTTACCCGTCGGCGAATGACTCTCAAACCCAAGTGAGGAAACTGACCCCATATCCTCGTGTGTTATTTAGCCTGTGAGTTAACATTATTTTCCTTCACTGTATAAAGCTGTATGGTAAAACATTATACATCATCCCCTTCATTATTATTCTTCATTGGTTTAAAAGTTGAGTGAGACGTTACTTAAAGATGATGAAGTTTGTTGATGATGAATTACGATGAAATGTCTTTTGCGTTTGAGGTGTGTATGTGTGTTTTGCAGGTGTGTGTGTGTGTGTGTGTTTTGTAGATGTGTGTGCATGTATGTGTGAGCGTTTTATAGGTAGGTGGGTGTGTGTGTGTTTGTAGTTGTATATGTGTGTTGTAGGAAGGTGTACGTGTGTATATATATATATACATGTGTGTGTGTGTCGTAGGTAGGTGTGTATACGTCCATGCATGTATACCAATCACAATACACCCCTACACACCCCTACACCCCCCCACACAACAAAAACATCACCTCCAAGCTAGTAGAATGCACCGCTTGTACATTATAGCCTTGACGTATTGCGCATTTGGTGTGGTTACAGGCGGAACACGGAGGCAATAACGACGGCGGGGAGAAGCCCCACGTTACGGCCACCACGGTCACCACCATCACCGCTCAGAGCCTCGAGGATAAGAGCACCAAGGAACGTACGCAACAGGTACGTACTCTGTGTATTGGCCCCCATAGCCCCACCGACGATGTTTATTTACGTTTTTGTAGCATTTTTTTTTTTACACGCGTTTTCTTTGTTAAAATTTACTCTAGTCTATGTTTAAACTAGTTCCCACCTATGTTTCACTAGTTCCCACCCATGTTTAAACTAGTTCCCACCCATGTTTTAACTAGTTCCCACCCATGTTTTAACTAGTTCCCACCCATGTTTTAACTAGTTCCCACCCATGTTTTAACTAGTTCCCACCCATGTTTTAACTAGTTCCCACCTATGTTTAAACTAGTTCCCACCCATGTTTTAACTAGTTCCCACCTATGTTAAACTAGTTCCCACCCATGTTTTAACTAGTTCCCACCCATGTTTTAACTAGTTCCCACCTATGTTTAAACTAGTTCCCACCCATGTTTTAACTAGTTCCCACCCATGTTTAAACTAGTTCCCACCCATGTTTTAACTAGTTCCCACCCATGTTTTAACTAGTTCCCACCCATGTTTTAACTAGTTCCCACCTATGTTTAAACTAGTTCCCACCCATGTTTTAACTAGTTCCCACCTATGTTTAAACTAGTTCCCACCCATGGTTAAACTAGTTCCCACCTATGGTTAAAATGATATCATCTTCATCTCTACAATTCCTCATTATCCCAGATTTTTATTGTCAATGGCAGATTAATCATATACTTGTAAATCTGTAAATAAATCAGAGTTCTGGTGTTGCTAAATCTTGAGTTGTGTTGTGTTGCCTAGATGTTGCAAATGTTGTTGTTGTTTAGGGTTTGTTAAAAATATATAGTCAGGAATCATAGTTATAACCCAAGTTTTGATTTAATTCTTACAAAGGTCCGATTTATTTGATTTTTATTGTGATTTTTTAATTTTTTTATAATAAATTTGAGTTATGGTGTTTTTAAATGTTTTTGTGTAGGTTGTAACTAGTTTTGAGGTGTGTGTGTGTGCGTGCATGCGCGTGTCCTCCGAGACGTCAACCTCCCATCATTATTATTAGTCTCCGAGGATTAATCTCCATACCGCGTCCTCCTATACCTAACGTCTCCCCCCCCCCCACCCCCACAGCTACAGGAGAAGACATTCACCGCCACGACCAAAACAACGGGCACGACGCAGGAACAGATGGTCGTTACGCAGGAGGTCAAGAAACAGACACGTTCCATCGCCCCAGAGGTCACCCAGAACCTGCCACCAACACAGGTAAATCATCATCCCATGAAGTCGTTAATGACCCCACAGGTAGATAATTATCCCCTCAAAGTCGTTAATGACCCCACAGGTAGATAATTATCCCCTCAAAGTCGTTAATGACCCCACAGGTAGATAATTATCCCCTCAAAGTCGTTAATGACCCCACAGGTAGATAATTATCCCCTCAAAGTCGTTAATGACCCCACAGGTAGATAATTATCCCCTCAAAGTCATTAATGAACCCATAGGTAAATAATTATCCCTCAAAGTCGTTAATGACCCCACAGGTAGTTATCCCATGAAGTTGTTAATGACCCCCGAAAGTCTTTTATAGAAGTCGTTAATACATCGTCACAGGTAACCCCCCCCCCGATCTCTCAAACTAGTCTCGACTCTCCTCATTTGTTTTTGTTTTGCTCGCATTTACGACGATTACGCAACATTTAACCCGAATGGCCCCCTTAAAGACTTATCTTGCCTTGTGTCAATTTGCCCTGCATGTTAAGTTGAAAATCCTGTTATAAATGACAACTGAATGAGCCTTAAAGACCTTTCATGCCTCTTGTGTCATTTTGTTTTGCATGATAAGGTTGAAAATCCTGATATAGAATAAACTAGAATGAACCTTAATGATTTATTGTATAATATTTTGTTGTGCATGTTTATTAGACAGGATATATATCACGCACTGGAATAAACCCCCTTTAGTATACAGTGAAACCTTGATATAGTGGACTTTCATCTCTATATAGTTCATTATATGGAGGTTTAACATCTGACGGACCCTTGATATAGTGGACTTTCATCTCTATATAGTTCATTATATGGAGGTTTAACATCAAATGAACCCTCGATATAATGGACTTTCATCTCTATATAGTTCATTATATGGAGGTTTAACATCAAACGGACCCTTGATGTAACGTACTTTCCTCTCCATGCAGTCCACTATAAAGAGGTTCCACTGTACATCTAGTTTTTAATAATAAACCTCAAAGTCAATCTTCGTTTACTACCAGGCATGTTTTGTTTATGTCTTTATCTCGATATTTTTTACTAATTTGTTTATTTATCGTTGTATATATTGTTATTGTTTACGTGCTATAAGATGTTTGAGTCACTTGGATATAGACCCTACCCTAGTGTATTTCACCTGGTGGGTAGGGTAGGGTAGGGGTAGGTTAGGGTAGGGGTAGGGTAAGGTTAGGGTAGGGTAGGGTAGGGGTAGGGTAGGGTAGGGTAGGTTAGGGTAGGGTAGGGTAGGGTAGGGTAGGGTAAGGTTAGGGTAGGGGTAGGGTAGGTTTGGGGTAGGGTAGGGTAGGGGTAGGGTAGGGTAAGGTTAGGGTAGGGGTAGGTTAGGGTAGGGTAGGGTAGGGTAAGGTTAGGGTAGGGTAGGGTAGGGTAGGGTAGGTTAGGGTAGGGTAAGGTTAGGGTAGGGGTAGGTTAGGGTAGGGTAGGGGTAGGGTAGGGTAGGGTAAGATTAGGGTAGGGTAGGGGTAGGGTAGGGTGGGGTTGGGTAGGGTAGGGTAGGGGTAGGGTAAGGTTAGGGTAGGGTAGGGTTGGGGAGGGGTAGGGTAGGGTAGGGGTAGGTTAGGGTAGGGTAGGGTAGGGGTAGGTTAGGGTAGGGTAGGGGTAGGGTAGGGTAGGGTAGGGTAAGATTAGGGTAGGGTAGGGGTAGGGTAGGGTGGGGTAGGGTAGGGTAGGGTAGGTTAGGGTAGGGTAGGGTTGGGGAGGGGTAGGGTAGGGTAGGGGTAGGGTAGGGTAGGGTAGGGGTAGGTTAGGGTAGGTTAGGTTAGGGAAGGGGTAGGTTAGGGTAGGTTAGGTTAAAGTTAAGGCAGGTTATGTTACTGTCGGGTTAAGTTAGATTAAGAGGGAATTAACATGTTAAAATATCATCATGTTAACTTGACTAAGCTAAATCAAGTGACTCAAATTAACTTGAGCTTTACTTAACAAACTTTCCAATGAATCTGCTTTAAAAAAAATGTGTCTTAGCTTCATCCAACAGAATAATTTAGCTTTTTATTCATTTTTATTGTCCTGTTCTGTACTTGTTTCTTACTTAACAATGCTTCTTTAGTGAGAATTACCCCCCCCACCCCACCCCACACAAGGACCCATCTAGTGCTTCGAGAACCATTGTTTATTTTGCATTCTGCCTTAACTCCCCCCTTATCCTCCCCAGACTAACCTCCCCCCATAACACAGTAACGAGCCCCCCCACACCCCCCCCCCCCCCCCCCACCCACCACACCCCCTAGGCCACCTCTCTCCTACGCCCTAAGAACGAAGATGGTTAAACCCAATACCATCCGTTCGTACCAATACCCCCAGGCTGGGTACGAAGCACAGTCACGCCCGCGGACAATCTCCAGCGGCAGCGACGACTCGGGGACCTCAGTCGACCCCTTGGACTCCGATTACGATTTAGTAAATAAGGTGAGTGTTTATCTGCGTCCACGTCGGTCAGCCGTGGCGTAGAGCGTGTGTTAGTATCCCGTCGACCCGGATCATTAATTGGCAGTAAAATGTCATAAAATATGTGGTAGCCATTTTATTAGTTAGTACTTTTAGATAATGATGTGAGTGTAGATAATATATTCACTTATATTGATCAGGTATATTGTTAATAACTTTATATTAGTTGTGGAATTGTTTAAATATTTCCAGTTGGTCTATAGTGTGTAAGGTTTTCTTTAATCACGAGAGGGTATGTATGTATGTATGTGTGTATGTATGTATGTATGTCTGTCTGTTTATTCATCACATTCCGGCGTACATGAGCAGTGTACGTTAACTCAGGACCAAGCAGGAGATCACAGCCTTGCACCCTAATATGTCACCAAGAAGTCTCAAATTAGTTCCATAATGATCGTTGTTAAGACACAGATATAACCCACACAGTTGGTACATCATTACTATACTTAAATGATCGTTATCGAGTCGTCGTTTACGCGAGACGAACGACGCGTGGTGTATTTATCTCCGAGGGTTGAGCACCGACGTTCTCTTACTCTCGTTTCTCCGCAGGATGGCATCGTGCCCACGGAGGCCCAGGTGTTCGACGGCAGCGGAGTCTACACCACCATGAGCGTCGAGGCCCCGCCCTTAGTGGAGACGGAGACTCGGAAGGTTTGTGCTGGTCTGAGGTGACGGAGACCGGAACCTCTCCGTCCCCTCCCCCCCACCTCCCCCTCCTCCCCCTCCCTCCCCCCCCCACCTCACTTCTCTCCCTCCATATGTAGATCAGACAGAACTAATATGTCCCTCTCCTTACCCCCTCCACCCCACCTGTCTGTTGGTATTGCACTGCAGGTTGTCAAAGCTTACTGCAACACATGATACCATCCCTCACAAAGCTTGAAAGCATGTTGCATGGGAGTATGTACTATTAAGCTGGGAGATTGATGGGGAAAAGCTTGATGAGAAGAGACTTGAGATCTAGTCCGGTGTGAGGGTTATCACCGAGCTTAACCCAGACCGTAGTTGTGTTGTAGAGTAAATTATCAGCTTAATTGTCCCTCATCAGCTTATTTGTCCCTCATCAGCTTAATTTTTCCCTCAGTTTTTTTTATATATTTTCTGTAATATTTATTATTTTTATTAGTGTTATCGTTTCAGGTGCTGGATGATGTTATATAATGCTGGTTTTATGTGTACATGTTACTATCGCATGTGTACGTTTCTTTGACACATGTATACACACAGACACACATGTATGTATCATATTTCTCTTATACACTATACATCGCACACACACACCCTCGGAGCCTGAGACTCAAAGACACACGTCAACTCACGCTCGGCCTCGGAGATTTTTACCGAAAAATCCCTAAAAAAAAAAAAAAAATTAGGGCTCATTTCACTACCATGGAATTGTTTTATTAACTGTAATGGCATAAAATTGTCTGGAAAATTGTATGAAACTAAAAAATTGGATATTCTTGAAGTTTAAACCACTTTTTTCTAGTATAAATTAAAAAAGTAGGAAAATATCTGTTTACATCTCGATTTCCATCCACATTTACCTTGTAGTATGGGGTTTATTGATATTTACTAGATACCAAAATATAGAACAAATTTAGAAGATCGTGGCATAAAAATAACACAACACAAAAACTCTTGGAACACTTAAAAGGGCCAAGTAGTTCACCCCCCCCCCCCCCTCGCTCTAATGGCCGGAGGGAAACACTCATCACACACTCGAACAACGTCATCTGGGGGAAGGTGATGGACCCCACTCGAAGAAAACGACGTCTGTCAAATGGCCGTTCAGTGTTCAGTCAGTCTCTGAATATTTTTAGAGTTATTTGAAGTGTAGTCCATTGTTGGTGCCGCGAGGCTGAGTGTTAGTTTCTTAGCCGAGAGAGTTAAGATAATGCTTTACAATATAAGTCTCGCCAAAAACCCCGACAATTAGTTATAGACCTCTACAAATATCAACAGAATACCAAGAAAATGTCAACAGAATGTCAACATCAACAGATATCAACTAAACATCAACAACACATCAACACAACACCAACCCCCCCCCCCCCCAAAAAAAAATCACACAACCAGGATAACAATATTCCCCGTCAATGTAAACAATAAACAACACACACAGACAACCCTAGAGCTGAATCATCACATATTTTGTTTTTTTTTCTCTTCTTCTTCCCCCGATTTCCACCAGGTTTCCGTGCTGGGGGACTTGAATCTGGACGAGAATGAGGTGGTCGTGAGCGCGCAGTCCATATCCTCCCGTACCCGAACAGTCGAGACCACTACTGTAGGTGGCGCCCTCTTCTTCAGTGTGGTGGGGGGGGTGGGGGCTGGTGGTAGTGTCTTGGGATCTAGTCAAGGGGACGTAGACGGCAGCCCAGCCCAGAACGTATTTACTGGTCATTCTTCCTCTCCTATACCTCCTCTTCCTCCTCCTCCTCTTCCTTCTCTTCCTCCTCCTCTTCCTCCTCCTCTTCCTCCTCCACCACCTCCTCCTCTTCCACCTCCTCCTCCTCCTCCTCCTGTTCCCTCGTGGGTCGATGTTACTATTAATACCTTGTCCTCACCGCCTCCTCCTTCTCTTCCTAACCCTCCTCCTCTCCCTCCTCTTCTCCCTCCATCCCTCCTCTTTCAGACAGATGGAACAGTTAACAGGAGTTTCCATAACCGGACAATTCCAGTCGATGTAACAACTGTCGACTGTCAGGGAGTAGGGGAGGATTGTGTTAAGCCCAGTCAGGAAATACACATCGTCTCTGATTGGTCGACAGAAACACTAGCCAATCGGAACGACCCATTATGCTCTTCAGACACTTCCAGTTCATCCTGGGATTTAATTACTCCCAAAAGCTCACAAGAATCACACCCTAATTCTAGATCATCCTGGGAATGCGTAAACGACAAACGGGATTCCGTGCCTGACGCCTCGGCCAATAGAATCCCAACGATGGAATCACCGCCTCGAATCGCAACCGAATCGTCATCTGTAATCATCTCCGAGTCACAACATGTCTGTCAGTCTCCCACACAACATGTCTGTCAGTCTCCAAGTGTCTTATTATCTCCGTCCCACACATTTATAAATAAGAATCAATGTCTCTCGGATGATATTTCAGTCTACAGAATCCCAGAGTTGGAATCACGGCCTCGAATCCCAGGGTTGGAATCACGGCCTCGAATCCCAGGGTTGGAATCACGGCCTCGAATCCCAGAGTTGGAATCACGGCCTCGAATCCCAGAGTTGGAATCACGGCCTCGAATCCCAGAGTTGGAATCACGGCCTCGAATCCCAGAGTTGGAATCGACAGCGAGAGTTCGGGATACAGGAAGCGCGTCAGCCGTAAGAGCTTCTCCGACGCCCACCCCAGTGCTCTCCTCCTCTCCGAGATCCGTGGATGCAACGGAAAATATCTCGAACGATCTCTTGGCTTATAGCGTCCCGGTGTGTGAGGCAACATCAGAAATGAACGTTACAGGAATTTCACCGTCTGGTACAGGAATTTCACCATCTGTATTCATCACACAATCATCTACCACCTTACCATCTTCCTTGAAATACATAAACAAAGTACAAAACCCCTCAGAAGATTTATCAGAAGGCCCATCAAATTATAACCTCCCAGCGTGTCGTTCGGCGTCGCAAAATAAAGCCACGTTAAGCAGACCGTCTGAATCGAGGTACGTCAACAAGACAGATACCATAGATGGCGTAGCAGCTTACAGGATCCCGGCTTGCCATCCGTCATCGCAAAATAGCCTCTGGGGAAGTACGTCATTTGATATTGTTCCTGAAATCCCGGAAGTGTCGAGTCTTAATTCGTCACCGTTCGTAGAGTCTCTTGCCGTCACGTCCTTGGGTGTCTTAATCCCCATTCAGTCGTCTCTAGTGGGTGGTCCGGTGTCCCAATCATGTGTGGATGTCCTGGTATCGAAATCTGAAGGTGATAATCCAACCTTTCAAACTAAAGTGGGTGTCCCAATGTCCGAACTTACTCCAGTTGATGTCCCAGTGTGTCGGCTTACTTTAGTGGATGTCCCTGTGTGTGTCCCAATGTCCCAGGTTACTCCAGTGAATGTCCCAATTCATCCATTTTTGGCTATGAGTGTCCCATCTCGCACACCATCACCCACTCAGACATCTCGACATGTTGATTCACTTGGGACCGATTGCAGTACTTACTTATCTGTCAGTTTCCCGTCACCAGCGCCCCATGGTGTATCTATTCACGGACGGACTCTTAACGCTAATACCGACCACGAATCTGCCAAGTTGGAACCCATCTTACCGTCGGCCCCACAAGCGCCTGACGATGCTCTGGCAGAAAAAGCCAATCTCATCCCTACATCCGACACCCCAAGGCAAATGAGAAAACGCAACGACGGGAATTTAATCTCAAACAAGAAAGACTCGCGTACGTCCGACACCGCAAACCAACCTAGAAAATGCAACGACGGAAAACCCCCAGAGGCAACGACGCTCACCCCGGCAGACGACAACACCGAGATGACCCTCCCAAAGGAACCCGCCCCTAGTGACGATAACACGACCGCCACGGGGCCTCGGGGGACAAAACGACGCTACCCGATCCGCCACGCGTCCGCCACCGTTTACAGTATCGTCGTCTGTGTATATATCCTCCGTATGTTCCTTCACTCTCCTGCAAGTTATCTGTATGTGCTACCCGCCTCTATCATCGTCTTATGCCTCTCCTCGTACCTGCTGCTTTATCTATCGTATTTATTCTCCGCTGTTTTATTTATTTGAGCTCATTACCTCCTTTGGGCTGGTAACTGTACTGGTGTGACTGTACTGATGTGACTGTACTGGTGGCTTGACTGTACTGGTGATGAATGTCTCAGCAACGCGGTAGAGACTCCCCCCCCTCCCTCCCTCTCTCTTCCCTACCCTTCCCTCCTCCCTACCCCCCATCCCCCCCTTTAGTAGGTTATGTTTATTTTAACCGTGTGTGTGTGTGTGTGTGTGTCATTATTGCCTGTTTGTTTGTTTACTAATGCGTTTGTTTTGTTTTCCAGATTTTACCAGATTTCTTGACAGATTAATTAAAATTGGATTTATACAATTAAATATAATCTTGACAGTAATTATATGTTCCTCTAAGGTAATTAAGACGTCCAGGTAATTATTTGGACTAATTATATATCTAATCACCATAATCAAAGCTGTAATTACCACATATATAACACTGATCTAATTACAAAATCCATGTAATTACCTGTAGTCCTTAATTACATTCAATATGATTAATAGTTACCCTAATTAAGTGATTATTAAGACCAGATTTATACTGTACCTGTAATAATCGTGTGTTTCCTTTACAGCCTTCAGTAAGTACAGGTTGTGTTATGGGTGTGTACAGGTTGTGTTATGGGTGTGTCCTGGTTGTGTTATGGGTATTTCCTGGTTGTGTTATGGGTATGTACTGCATCTGGGTATTGGTGTATGGCAGCACAACTCTTTGACTCTATAGTGAAACCTCCATATAACTCACGGGTGGGGATAGTCCATTATATCGAGGTCCGTTAGATACGAAACCTCATTATATTGGACTGTATGGGTGGGGATTGTCCATTATATCGAGGTCCGTTAGATACGAAACCTCATTATATTGGACTGTATGGGTGGGGATTGTCCATTATATCGAGGTCCGTTAAAGGGAGGTTTCACTATATTGGAGTTTTACGGTGTTTGTGAGTTCGTGTTTGTGGGAGTGAACGTCGTGTGGTGGCACCCTAGTGTAAGTCTGTCTGTCTGTCTGCGGTGGATGTTGCATGTGGTAGTGTGGTGGTCTCGTGATAACTGGTCATCCCCCCCCCCCCCTCCCTCTTTCTCTCTCGTCTCCTCCACCAAAGAACGTTCCTTACCCTATTTAACCCTACCCTACCCTATCTCACCCTACCCTACCCCACACTTGCTTGATCACAGGACGACTCAAGGAACCACACCCTCCCGTCGCCTTACTCCCACACCATCAACGACGAACAAACCCACACCATCTCCTCCTTCTCCTCCACTTAGGTAACCAATCATAACCTCTCAACCTGTCTTAACACTGAGTAGTTAACCAATCATAATCTACCCCAATTTAACGTTGAATTTCACCCAGTCGTAAACCCTCGTTGTTTGCTCGACGGTTTGGGGTTAGTTTTACGGTAATACATATCGAGATTTGTATCGGTATCTGATGTATATATATTTTAAGGAATTTGGATTTGTTGTATATTATAAGATTGTTTAGATAGGGACACACACACACACACACACACACACACACACACACACACACACACACACACACACTTGTTTTAGGTTAGTCATTTTGCGGTTAATGACAGTCCCAATGCCAGAGTGTTTTCTTTACTTAATGTGTGTGTACAGTGCATTCCTCCCCTGCTGCTGGAGTGTGGAATGAGGAAGAATGTTGAGAGAGAGAGAGAGAGAGAGAGAGAGAATCGGCTGAAATGTAAAAAAAAAAAAAAAATACCTGTTATCAAAACCCACCCCATACCCTAAACAAACTCAACACCCCCCTCTCAATACCCTCTCCGCAGTACAAGACGGAGAAGGACGGGGTACTGGAGACGCGCGTCGAGCAGAAGATCACTATTCAGAGCGACGGAGACCCCATAGACCACGACCGAGCTCTGGCCGATGCCATACAGGAGGCAACTAGTATGAACCCCGACATGACGGTGGAAAAAATCGAGATACAGCAACAGTCGACGGAGTGAGGGACGTCGTCGAGGATGTAAATTATAAGGTCGGTCATTGTAGCGAGCTCTAGGGGGTGGTGTGGGGTCTAGGGGGGGAGGTAGTAAGATATCGTCCATTAACTTACGATGTTTACGAAAATTCTCCATTAATTGGTTTAGTTTTTCCCACCTGGTTTTATTATAGTATATTAAGGTTTATTTTTAATTCTGTGACATGTGACTTTATGATATTGGGTCGTTAGGGTGTAATTACCACAATGAATCACTCAGTCATTGTACTGAAGGGGTGAAATTATTGTACTCAAGGGGTTAAGTCATTGTATTCAAGGGGTTAAATCATTATACTCAAGGGGTTAAGTCATTGTATTCAAGGGGTTAAATTATTGTACTCAAGGGGTTAAGTCATTGTATTCAAGGGGTTAAATTATTGTACTCAAGAAATTTAACTATATAACTCACTGGATTGATATATTGTACTCTTGGGGTTTGACATTGTACTCAGTGGTTAGGCATCATACTCAAGAGGCTAAACTTATGCAATTTCTCTCCTTCTAGGTTCCTACACTGCCCATAGATGTCACCGCTGCTGTATCGAAGAAGACAACAAGATACTGACAGAGAGATAGAGAAGAATCACCCCTATGGAACAAGGCAATTAGGCACTCAGAACCCTAATGAACCAGTGTGCTAGTTGTATTTCTTTATTATTTTTGTCTATCTCGTTGATTTGTCGATCTTTCTGTCGCGGATTGCCCCCCAGTTACTTTCAACACGTAGAGGTCCAGTCACTTTTTTTAACTGGTCGACACACGGTTATTTCTCCCGACACACAGTTATCCAGTCCTTACAAGCATCACCACTGTCAGTTTCTTCCAGTAACCACCTCTTCACATAGTATTACCCCAAGCATCTCACACCAGGATTCATATTATTTCTCCTACGACGTGCTGACAAACTTACCAAGACGTAAGCTGTGTTTAGCACGATGGTCTGCCGTATGGCGCTACCCGACGCTATGCCCTACGACACTGTACCGTACGGCGCTATCCGACACTCACACCAGCATTGGGCATCACATGGGCAATCAGATTCTTCTTGAAATGGATGCAAATTTCACAAGCCGCGATTGGTCGAGAAACCGTGTCGATGTCTGTGTGGACCCCCGGGCTACCCCACGACTCAGGTGGACGTAAGCCTCGGGGTGTCATTCTTACTCAACGACGAGTGCGAGGTTTATTATTATTATTGGTTAAAGCACTCGGGAGGTTATCTGTCTGTCTGTATGACTTTCCTCAGTTCAGTGGGACAAGGATTTCGGTACAAGGGAGCTCTTGAGTTAGTGATGTAGATTGTCTAGTTATGTTTAGGTTTAATTTATGTAAGATTTTCTTCCTTCCTCCCTCCCTCCCTCTTGTTATTGCAGCCTAAATTGACTTACTATGTGTAACAATGAAATTAACCTTTGTGATAACTGCAGCTAAATATTATAGTATTTTTCCTAGTGCAAGATCATTTACTTGTGCTGCAGCTAAAATCGACTGTATAGCTTATTGTTGCAGCTAAGAATATGTTTATCATCTCAGAACTGAAGGACTCTCTCTCTCTCTCTCTCTCTCTCTCTCTCTCTCTCTCTCTCTCTCTCTCTCATAAGGCATCATCAACACAATAATTATACCCCCAGCTAAAATAACCTAACAATAATGCCTTAAGATTTATTATAATACATATATATATATACGAAGATTAATACCTGTACAGTTTAATTGTCACTAATCCTGGTAGTTTATTTTGGTAAACGAGAGGGCGTCAATAACGAGGTAGTACTGAGAGACATTTGGGTGTAGTAACGAGCGATTCTGTGCCCTGGTAATTAGCGGTCTTTGGGGCTTAACCTATGAGAATATTGATGTTATTCTTACTGTAATTAGCTGAAGTGTTTTAATTAGTGGTCTTAGATCCTCAACCTGTGGAAAGTAATTGTTATTGTACCAGTAATGATGTACAGGTGTTCATTAATTAGTTCTATGTTTGATTAGACTATAGAATTGGGTAATTAACCATAAGAATGTCACTAATGAGCTTAAGAGGGTAATTAAAGGTTACATAGGCAATTAACATGACTAATTACATTTAAACACCATCATTAAGGTGATTAGAAGCCAAATTACTGAAGGGTCGTTAACTTTATCTCATAACGACCATATCGAGAGAGTAATTAGGGTCGGAAATTATCAAATGAATTGTATAACGACCTGATAGTAACGACACTGGTGTTTACAGTCGCCATAATCGTTCGTTCACGTCCTCTCGTTGTTTATTCGAAGATGTAATTGTTTTTGTTTTTTTAATTCTGTCAAATATCGGTTTAATTGCAGCTTCATATATGTACATTTGTGTGCCAGTGATCGATGGTCCGCTCACAGCTAGATGAGATAGGGAAATGGTGTTGCCGCAAGAACGTGCTGTGGGCATTGGTGGGGTACAAGATGGACTTATTCTGAGACAGCGTGTGGGTATAGGGTACTTTCCCGAGTGACCCCATAGCTCTCTGGGAGTATGGGGGAGGAGGGGCGTGTTAAGGGTACGGCGGATCTCGTCGTAACCTCGGCCTTCATAGGCTCGTGTGACGTAAAGATCGTTCCTCTATTCGGTCGTTCGCCGCTACGCACTTTTACCGGGTAGTCTGGTCGACGGTGTGTAGTGTCTCGCTTATGGGCTCTGTTATTGCTTTATTTACTCGCGCTCACAGGGATATGTGCGTAAATTGCTCGCAGTGATGCATTAGGGGGTTGGTAATATGGATGCCGATGGTGGTAAAACATGAAGGTTAGATGTGATGTATACTGTCTTGTCTGTCTGTCAGAATCTCACTTTGGATTAACCAACGATCGCTCGGAAAAAGCAGTGTGGGCAAATTATGGGTAGTATATGGGTTAATTTGTGACCCATTTTGTTTCTTAAAAGGCTAGATGATGGGTGGAGGTTATGTGAAAAAGGCGTATCGTTGTTTACCTGGTAGTTCGCCGTCGTTCAAGAAAGCGGTAACGACTTAACCGGGAGCCGCGACGCAGACCATTAAACGATCAAATCCTAGCCGTGGGGCGGGAGGGTACGTCGCATAACACGTTGTCCCCCCACCTCAACACCCCATAAAACACCTCCACAAAGAAACAAAAACTACGTCAACGTTTCGTAGGTCCGCGTCGGGCTTCCTCTCCCCTGAACAGAGATAGACCAACGCTGTAGAGGATCTAATATATGGGGTGAATTAACGGACAATATCACATAATCGGTGGATCAATTTTAGCTTAATTTAAGCGTATATACAATATACATATTAGCATCGTGGAAGTGCCTGAGGTGATTGTTGTCGGATAGAGAATTTTAGCGCTAATAACCCCCCCCCACCCCCCTCCTAGCCTTAGACCCTAATGGTATTGGTCATTTATTACCACTTGTGCATAAACATCGCCCTTTTCATGTAGGGATTTAGCGTTTTTTTTTTTTAATCGGGTTTTGGGATTAATGGGATGAGAATAATGGAGGTCTGGTCTCTGGTAGTGTTGGTGATAAGGTGATAACACACACACACGCACACACACACCAGTAATAAACAAGTACATTAACAAAGGCTGTAGTATTATCACCACCAGAGAGTCACCCCCATACTGTAGTGAATTTACCATTAGTCGTAAGCATAATGATAGAGAATAACGTTGCCGAGGATAAACGGCCGATGCCCGCGGGTTGGGGCACCGACTCGAGGGGCGGTGGTCTGGGGTCCTCGGGCCGGAGGGAACCGTCGCGCTCGGGAGGAATATTTTGTCTTTCGTCGTTCGTGTCCGGGGTCACAAGTGCCTGCCGCCGCTGCACCCGATCGCCCGCCGGGTGTCGTTCGGTCGGCGTAGATGGGAACGAAAGTTGTAGCAGTAATGGGCGTGATTATCGCCAACGCCCGATGGACCGTAAGTTTGTCCTCTGGGGGTGTGAGGTATATATTTGTCCTTCTCCTCGTGTCGCGCGCCCGCTTGCTATCGTCTCATTTCTCGCGCTTGACGGCTCTCGTCTCAGCGCGCGACGCTAAACAGTTTGTAAGGATTTCTGTCGTGATGATCGACGCCATTTTTCATTATGCATCGAGTAGTGCAGCGCTTGACGTCGTGAGTCGCCCTCGATGGGGTCGAGTGAGAACTACGGTCGATACTCCAGTAACAGAGGCACGTAATCTAACCTGAAGTCTATATTAGGCTCATTAATGCCACACTTGACCTGGCTCGACCTGGTCTGGTGGTACAACACACTCGACCCGGCTTAGTGGTAAGACACACACTCGACCTGGCCCGGTGGTACAACACACTCGACCTGGCCCGGTAACAACCAGCTTGCACATCTCTTCACAAATACTTAACCCTTAAACAGCGGTCAAATCAGCGAGAATTTTCCCATTAACCACATCCCAATTACTGTATCTGGTAGGGGGGGGGGGGTGATCCTCGGTCGCTGATTAAGGGATAAGACTAATTCAACTTCAGTGACCTAAACACCAACTCTTAATACATCAACTACAATACATGTAATTAGAGACAGTACGAATCACCTTATTAACAAAACCAGACCGCAGCTACGGTGATTAGTCGTCGATCTTGCCTTCACCTATAGACCTGGGGAAGGAAACACCTCAACAGAATTAATCAAGTTAAGGTAGATATATATATAGTATATATTGTACAGTACATAGGAACACTTGTCAGTCGGTTTAAGTATATTGAGTTGAGAAGATCTTGCCGCGAGCAGCTTATAGTGTTGGTCTAAGCTTTTTATTATTATGGAGTACTTGGGGAAGATTCCTTTAGGGTTAAGTTATTATTTGTCTACTTATTCGCGGTCGTGCATTCGTCGCCGGTGCGTGAGGTCGGCCCGGTCGTTGGAGGGAACGTCGTTTTAGGATAGAGGCGGTCGGCCGGACTCGACGAACGCGCGGTAGTACCGGAGTTTATATTTTACCGAAGGCTAGGTTAGGAATGACTGAGCCTCGTATGACGTTCCTCCACCACCCTACCCCTCAGAGTGCGATTATTAGAGCCTTAATGTTTACGATCCATCAGATATAACGTTTATTACCTGTTCCAATTATTTTTTATTTCGTTGTGGAAGACTAACACTAGGGCTAGAGTCGATGGGCCTCTTACCGTAAGTGTAGAAATATGTGAATCTCTTAGAGCGTTATCTATTGCACGGTTAGGGTTGTGTGTGTGTCTGTCTGTATACCAGTTGAGTCCTCCCCTCCCCTTACCCCTCCCCCTACTTCTCCCCCTACTCCTCCTCAAAGACTTCCTGTCAACCTCCACTACCACACTATCAAGGGGGGGGGAGGAGGAGGAGGCTGTTAAGATGTACCACAGAGCTATTGGTTAAGGGGTCAAATACCACATCTGTTTATGCATTTGTCATTGAAGACTTTTACATTATTTTGGTTAATATATTAAATTTATGTATTAATTTATCACATGGAAGGTTTATTAGTCTTTAATAGGTCAGGTTATCGACGTACTCAACCTCTGGGTATATCGCAGCGTACTCAGTATTGGTACATCTTGACACACTTAGCATTGGTATATCCTGTTGTACTCAGTTCTGGGTACATTCAGACTTACTCAGTACTGATTCATCTCAATGTACTCAGCACTGATTACAACCCCTGTATTTTCACTCTGCTGTTTCTCATTATTCCACGCATCTTCACCGCTATGAGAACACATCTTGTGAGAACAGCTTGTTTACATTACCAAGATAAACCTAAAGTAAACCAATGTTAAACCCTGTAATCATTTATTTCATTCTTTATAAAACACAATAAATGTTTAGGTAAGTTTAATTTTTTATTTCATTTTACCCTTATTTGAGTTGGGTGTTTTTTTGGTGTGTAAGTTTGATAGTTTAAACAAGTGTAAATCAACATTGTATCTTACTGAATAAAAAGACAAATTGTGGTGATTTTTGCTGTTGACTTTAGCGATTTGTATAACAAGTTACATGTGGGATTTTTTTATAGTAAATAATGAGATAATAAGACACCCTGTACATGTGTGTGTGTGTGAACTATAAGACACCCTGTACATGTGTGTGTGTGTGTGTGTGTGAACTATGAGACACCCTGTACATGTGTGTGTGTGTGAACTATAAGACACCCTGTACATGTGTGTGTGTGTGTGTGAACTATGAGACACCCTGTACATGTGTGTGTGTGTGAACTATAAGACACCCTGTACATGTGTGTGTGAACTATAAGACACCCTGTACATGTGTGTGTGAACTATAAGACACCCTGTACATGTGTGTGTGAACTGTAAGACACCCTGTACATGTGTGTGTGAACTATAAGACACCCTGTACATGTGTGTGTGTGTGTGAACTATGAGACACCCTGTACATGTGTGTGTGTGAACTATAAGACACCCTGTACATGTGTGTGTGAACTATAAGACACCCTGTACATGTGTGTGTGAACTATAACACACCCTGTACATGTGTGTGTGAACTATAAGACACCCTGTACATGTGTGTGTGAACTATAACACACCCTGTACATGTGTGTGTGTGAACTATAAGACACCCTGTACATGTGTGTGTGTGTGAACTATAAGACACCCTGTACATGTGTGTGTGAACTATAAGACACCCTGTACATGTGTGTGTGAACTATAAGACACCCTGTACATGTGTGTGTGAACTATAACACACCCTGTACATGTGTGTGTGAACTATAACACACCCTGTACATGTGTGTGTGAACTATAAGACACCCTGTACATGTGTGTGTGAACTATAACACACCCTGTACATGTGTGTGTGAACTATAAGACACCCTGTACATGTGTGTGTGAACTATAAGACACCCTGTACATGTGTGTGTGAACTATAACACACCCTGTACATGTGTGTGTGAACTATAACACACCCTGTACATGTGTGTGTGAACTATAACACACCCTGTACATGTGTGTGTGAACTATAAGACACCCTGTACATGTGTGTGTGAACTATAAGACACCCTGTACATGTGTGTGTGAACTATAACACACCCTGTACATGTGTGTGTGAACTATAAGACACCCTGTACATGTGTGTGTGAACTATAAGACACCCTGTACATGTGTGTGTGAACTATAACACACCCTGTACATGTGTGTGTGAACTATAACACACCCTGTACATGTGTGTGTGAACTATAACACACCCTGTACATGTGTGTGTGAACTATAAGACACCCTGTACATGTGTGTGTGAACTATAAGACACCCTGTACATGTGTGTGTGAACTATAACACACCCTGTACATGTGTGTGTGAACTATAAGACACCCTGTACATGTGTGTGTGAACTATAAGACACCCTGTACATGTGTGTGTGTGAACTATAAGACACCCTGTACATGTGTGTGTGTGTGTGTGAACTATGAGACACCCTGTACATGTGTGTGTGAACTGTAAGACACCCTGTACATGTGTGTGTGAACTATAAGACACCCTGTACATGTGTGTGTGAACTATAACACACCCTGTACATGTGTGTGTGAACTGTAAGACACCCTGTACATGTGTGTGTGTGAACTATAAGACACCCTGTACATGTGTGTGTGTATGTGTGTGTGAACTATGAGACACCCTGTACATGTGTGTGTGAACTGTAAGACACCCTGTACATGTGTGTGTGAACTATAAGACACCCTGTACATGTGTGTGTGAACTATAACACACCCTGTACATGTGTGTGTGTGAACTATAAGACACCCTGTACATGTGTGTGTGAACTATAAGACACCCTGTACATGTGTGTGTGAACTATAAGACACCCTGTACATGTGTGTGTGAACTATAAGACACCCTGTACATGTGTGTGTGAACTATAAGACACCCTGTACATGTGTGTGTGAACTATAAGACACCCTGTACATGTGTGTGTGAACTATAACAAGAAAGAAGGAACAGCAGTAAGGAGAACCCAACCAAGATCAAGGGAAAATAAAACATCTTTGAAATACAAACAAAAATGCTCTGAGTCGTTTTACTGTATACAGGCCTAGAAAACACTACCTCTAGACTTATTCCCTGGTAAAGGTGAAAACTTAATTAACGTAAATCATGAACTATCATGTTAACTATCCAACTAGACTAACGGCCTTACAATTAACAACCCACTATACAAGACAAAATATGGTAGAACTAATACATTAAAAAATCATGAAATAATTGGATAAAACTACCTCCCAAAATCTCAGAAATATCAAATTACAAATATAAAAATAAATAAACGTTATTTCTGGAAGTATAGAACACATATATGTTATGTATTAATGAACTATAGTGCTTAAACTAATCAATTGGATTAAACAAGAACGGAGAGGTTAAGTTAGATTAGGTACCCCTTAAATACTTCCGTTTTCTGTAACCAACTTTTCCTGGGGTAACTATTTTATTATTAATATATAGTTATGTACGGGGTATATTATTTACTTTACCTTATTTACCTAATGGCTACCCTTTAAAGTTGGCCATGCTGATATAAGGTGGACCACAGCTTAAGCTTGAGCTAGTAGACTAACCTAACTTAAATTAACCTATATTTAATTATTAAGTATTTAAATTAATAAACTATTTAAGTCTATATATAATAAAATACATATAACATCAAAGATTAGCTAAACATTTTATAAACTAAACATAAATTAACTAAAACTCGTAATAATAAGAAACTATAGCAGAAAGACGTGTTGTTATTAGGCAACCTGGTGACCCCCGCGCACGGTACGATAACTACACCTCTCACTCTACTGCCAGACGCATAACCAACACCACATATAACACATTCCTGCTTCTACATCACATATATTAATATTTATAACAAAACTATATCAATTATAATAAAAATGATACATATAATATATAAATAACGTACAGAAACCTTATAAATAGCCAAAATCAGCTATTTTTTGGATATATTTTCCAAATGGTTCCATCTGGCAGCACATCAATTTCCCCCAGTTTCCTGTGAGCCATCGGTGAGGAAGGACGTGTCTCCTCCGCTCTGAGTACAACACGCTCCTTTGTTCTGGATTACGATTTACATCATTTTAACGCATTAGTGAACTCGAGGACAACCTTGAAGGGTTATCGACCAGCTGGAGATGGTGGGAGTGGCGGCCTGAAGTGACAAAGAGGTACAGAGACTTTTGAATTATTTCTGTGTGGGAGAGAGAAAGGAAATACTCTCTCTCTCTCTCTCTCTCTCTCTCTCTCTCTCTCTCTCTCTCTCTCTCTCTCTCTCTCTCTCACACACACACACACACACACACATTTAGGTTAAGTTAGGTTAAGTTAAGTCAGGTTAGCGTTAAGTTAGGTTAGGTTAGGGTTAAGTTAGGTTAGGTTAGGGTTAAGCTAGGTTAGGTTAGGGTTAAGCTAGGTTAGACTAAGTTAGGTCAGATTAAGTCATCTTTGGTTATGTTATGTGTATTATATGTATATCCCCATGTATACATGTGTACTCATTTGTGTATACATAGTTACGTGGACTTGTATGTACACCACCACAGCATATGTGTATGTATGAATCCATGTATGTATGTATATGACTGTCCTGTGTGTATGTATATGACTGTCCCGTATGTATGTATATGACTGTCTTGTATGTATGTATATGACTGTCTTGTATGTATGTATATGACTGTCCTGTGTGTATGTATATGACTGTCCCGTATGTATGTATATGACTGTCTTGTATGTATGTATATGACTGTCCTGTATGTATGTATATGACTGTCCTGTGTGTACTGTATATGACTGTCTTGTATGTATGTATATGACTGTCCTGTATGTATGTATATGACTGTCCTGTGTGTACTGTATATGACTGTCCTGTGTGTACTGTATATGACTGTCTTGTATGTATGTATATGACTGTCATGTATGTATGTATATGACTGTCCTGTGTGTACTGTATATGACTGTCCTGTGTGTACTGTATATGACTGTCCTGTGTGTACTGTATATGACTGTCCTGTGTGTACTGTATATGACTGTCCTGTGTGTACTGTATATGACTGTCCCGTGTGTACTGTATATGACTGTCCCGTGTGTACTGTATATGACTGTCCTGTGTGTACTGTATATGACTGTCCTGTGTGTACTGTATATGACTGTCCCGTGTGTACTGTATATGACTGTCCTGTGTGTACTGTATATGACTGTCCTGTGTGTACTGTATATGACTGTCCCGTGTGTACTGTATATGACTGTCCTGTGTGTACTGTATATGACTGTCCCGTGTGTACTGTATATGACTGTCCTGTGTGTACTGTATATGACTGTCCTGTGTGTACTGTATATGACTGTCCTGTGTGTATGTATATGACTGTCCTGTGTGTACTGTATATGACTGTCCTGTGTGTACTGTATATGACTGTCCTGTGTGTACTGTATATGACTGTCCTGTGTGTACTGTATATGACTGTCCTGTGTGTACTGTATATGACTGTCCTGTGTGTACTGTATATGACTGTCCTGTGTGTACTGTATATGACTGTCCTGTGTGTACTGTATATGACTGTCCTGTGTGTACTGTATATGACTGTCCTGTGTGTACTGTATATGACTGTCCTGTGTGTACTGTATATGACTGTCCTGTGTGTACTGTATATGACTGTCCTGTGTGTACTGTATATGACTGTCCTGTGTGTACTGTATATGACTGTCCTGTGTGTACTGTATATGACTGTCCTGTGTGTACTGTATATGACTGTCCTGTGTGTATGTATATGACTGTCCTGTGTGTATGTATATGACTGTCCTGTGTGTACTGTATATGACTGTCCTGTGTGTACTGTATATGACTGTCCTGTGTGTACTGTATATGACTGTCCTGTGTGTACTGTATATGACTGTCCTGTGTGTACTGTATATGACTGTCCTGTGTGTACTGTATATGACTGTCCTGTGTGTACTGTATATGACTGTCCTGTGTGTACTGTATATGACTGTCCTGTGTGTACTGTATATGACTGTCCTGTGTGTACTGTATATGACTGTCCTGTGTGTACTGTATATGACTGTCCTGTGTGTACTGTATATGACTGTCCTGTGTGTACTGTATATGACTGTCCTGTGTGTACTGTATATGACTGTCCTGTGTGTACTGTATATGACTGTCCTGTGTGTACTGTATATGACTGTCCTGTGTGTACTGTATATGACTGTCCTGTGTGTACTGTATATGACTGTCCTGTGTGTACTGTATATGACTGTCCTGTGTGTACTGTATATGACTGTCCTGTGTGTACTGTATATGACTGTCCTGTGTGTACTGTATATGACTGTCCTGTGTGTACTGTATATGACTGTCCTGTGTGTACTGTATATGACTGTCCCGTGTGTACTGTATATGACTGTCCTGTGTGTACTGTATATGACTGTCCTGTGTGTACTGTATATGACTGTCCTGTGTGTACTGTATATGACTGTCCTGTGTGTACTGTATATGACTGTCCCGTGTGTACTGTATATGACTGTCCCGTGTGTACTGTATATGACTGTCCTGTGTGTACTGTATATGACTGTCCTGTGTGTACTGTATATGACTGTCCTGTGTGTACTGTATATGACTGTCCTGTGTGTACTGTATATGACTGTCCTGTGTGTACTGTATATGACTGTCCTGTGTGTACTGTATATGACTGTCCCTGTGTGTACTGTATATGACTGTCCCGTGTGTACTGTATATGACTGTCCTGTGTGTACTGTATATGACTGTCCTGTGTGTACTGTATATGACTGTCCTGTGTGTACTGTATATGACTGTCCCGTGTGTACTGTATATGACTGTCCCGTGTGTACTGTATATGACTGTCCCGTGTGTACTGTATATGACTGTCCTGTGTGTACTGTATATGACTGTCCTGTGTGTACTGTATATGACTGTCCTGTGTGTACTGTATATGACTGTCCTGTGTGTACTGTATATGACTGTCCTGTGTGTACTGTATATGACTGTCCTGTGTGTATGTATATGACTGTCTTGTATGTATGTATATGACTGTCCCGTATGTATGTATATGACTGTCCTGTATGTATGTATATGACTGTCCTGTGTGTATGTATATGACTGTCCCGTATGTATGTATATGACTGTCTTGTGTGTACTGTATATGACTGTCCTGTGTGTACTGTATATGACTGTCCTGCGTGTATGTATATGACTGTCTTGTGTGTATGTATATGACTGTCTTGTGTGTACTGTATATGACTGTCCTGTGTGTACTGTATATGACTGTCCTGCGTGTATGTATATGACTGTCTTGTGTGTATGTATATGACTGTCCCGTATGTATGTATATGACTGTTCTGTATGTATGTATATGACTGTCCCGTATGTATGTATATGACTGTCCTGTATGTATGTATGTATATGACTGTCCTGTGTGTATGTATATGACTGTCTTGTATGTATGTATATGACTGTCCCGTATGTATGTATGTGTTTACCCATTTTTTCAAGACTTATGGATCTCGTTGTGAATTCGAGACAAAATCAACAAAATCCCTAAAAAAATATTGGAATTTTCCCCCCATTTAATAAATAAACTCATAAATATCCTAAATAACCCCAAAAAATAATTAAAAATGGATTAAAAATAGAAAAAAATAGCGATAGGGAAGAAATATGTGGAAATAATAGGGATAAGAATCGACCAATAGGAAGCCTAGATGATCGTCACGTGTTCATCGATTTCTCACAAGGCAATATGGCTCAGGCTCGTCTCCTCCCTCAGTAGTCTTCCAGCTGTTGGAAGGGAAGGATGTAGTCACTCCGCCTTGTCCATCTTAAGGGTTTGAAGTCTAAATATTTTGGTCCTTAAAACACATAAACATTTTTACGATCCTCAATGAAGAATTTAATATAGAATACATTAAGTCAGTACGTTAATCACCTGTAGATTAGACACCCCAGCTTTTTTTCACCTGTAGATTAGACACCCCACTTTATTTCACCTGAAGATTAGACACCCCAGGTTTTATGACGTCATATACAATATTGACCATTGAAATTCCGTCTTTTATGGCGTTACAGTGTGGGACAATGGCTTATCTATCTTTGACGTCATGGCCTTTTTAACCAATCATATTTAGCTATTGTTACACTAGGCACAATATGGACCAATGACCTGCTAGTAGCTCTGACGTCATAGTCCTTTTATAACCAATGGTCACCCAACATCAATTACTTAAGAATTTAACAACAATTGACCTCTAATGGGATTAATAATTGCACTCAAAGGTCAATTACTAATTAACATGACCTTAAACTACTACTACTATTACTACAACAACTACAACCATTACTGCAACTATTAACACCCAATTCTTTCTTCCCTCAGATGAAAGTGTAAATCAAGCCCAATGGGACAAGAAGGAAGCGAGGGCGGACCATGAGAGTGTGTTCAAGGCTCCCTAGATCATAACTCCGTGTTCTGTAGTGATTGGTGTGAGGAGGAAGGAAGGAAGGAAGGAGGAGAAGGAGGAAGGAAGGAAGGAAGAGAAGAGGAGAAGAAGGAGGAAAAGAATTAGACTACGTGGAAATATTAGTACTGAAATAAATGATAATGTTGGTTTGGTTTGGTTAAGCGTTGATGCGTGGACAGGAGAAAGGGGTGGAGGAGGAGAGCGTTGAGGTGGACTATCAACGCCCCCGTCAACGCCCCCGTCAACGCTGTCCTTCACTTCATACACTCCTAAGACGACAACTCCTGACGCAAGGTACCAAGATGGCTGCCGCCTTTCGTAAGTTATTCCGTTCTGGGGATAAATTAGAACCTCAGTATCCCGCCGCAGCTAGAGGCCAGAACAACAACACGACGATAACAGAATCAGGAGCTAATATGAATTCCAATCCGGGAAATATGTTTAGTAATAGCGAAAGAAACCCTCAGAATATGGCAGCAATGAGAGGGACGACTTCTGGTATAAGAAATCCGTCTTCAACCTCTACACGAACGCAAGGTACCAGTGCATGGGGTCAGAGTACACCTGAAGGAGGAGATCTGACTGGTGTAGGCGCCTCTGGGGGCTCCAACTCTCATAGTGGAGTAAACGGACTTAATTCACCTTCAACAGCTAAGAGGTTTTTCTCAAGACACACTTACCTGGAAGGGAGTAGAGTCGGCCCAGCTGAAGGGGTTGTTAGCCAGCATAGTCCTAAGTCAACACGTTCAAAAGGTTCTCTTTCTTCACCGCCTTCTGCAGCCACGTTTAAGAAGTCCTCTCCACCTGCTGCTGCTGGGGGCCTCCTGAACGAGTCCACGACGAAGCATATGAAGATGGTAAGGACTCGGAGGTTGATGAAGGAATACCAGGAACTCTCCAAAGGGCAACAGAATACCAAGGACCCTGTGTTTACCGTCGACTTGGTTAATGATTGCCTTTACGAGTGGAAGGTTAGTGTCCTGTAGGATTCCTGTAGTGTAGTATCTTGTAGTCTAGTATTCCTGTATTGTGTTATGTAGGATCCCTAACCTAACTCCTAGGTAACATTAGGGTATTTATCACAGGTAAAATAAACAGATAGACACGATAGATATACGTCCCCCCTTCAGGCTAGCGTGACAAAAATGTACCGAATTGATTGACAAGAGTTCAATAACCACTAAATATTATCTAGAATATTAATGATATTTGGTTCATAAAATATCGCTCGGTTTGGTGAATTTCGGTCAAAGAATTCTTGTGAAACTACTGAGAAATGTGTTTGTTTGTATTGCTGTTATATGTAATGCATTTTTTGGCGCGTAATTCTCTGTTATTGTTATGGTCGATCAGCTGACTCAACAACACTTGGTAGATTTTTCCCGCGTAATTAATTGTTATTGTTTATCAGCTGATGAGAGGAAACCCACGTGGTATTGTTATTGTTGATCAGCTGACGTATGGACTCTCATATGGTAGTTTTTTTTCCCGCGTAAATGTTTGTTATGGGCGATCAGCTGACAGAGTGATACCCACCATGTTATGTTTTTGGCGCGCAGGGACCCCGAGAGAGAGAGAGAGAGAGAGAGAGAGAGAGAGAGAGAGAGAGACCCAACCAGAATTCTTTTAAACCTTTGAGTCAATCTTATTGATTTTGGATTTAAGTTTGACTCAAGAGCAGTCAATGAGGAGTGAGAGAAGGAAGGAAGAAAGGCAGGAAGGAAGGAAGGAAGGGAAACAAAAATAAAATACTGCACTTACAATTAATACTTCACACCCACACGCTTCCCAAACACCCACTTATCCACTTAATACCTCCATCTATCCACAGGTAAAGTTGTTACGTGTGGATCCAGACTCTGAGCTCTATAGAGACATGGAAGAACTCGGAGTACATCACATCCTGTTATCGATTAGTTTTCCCGATAACTTCCCCTTCCACCCGCCATTTTTGAGGGTTCTTTCCCCCCGTCTGGAAAAGGTAAGTTGATGGGGACATGGGGAGGTGGGTGGGGACATGGGGAGATGGGTGGGGACATGGGGAGGTGGATGGGGACATGGGGAGGTGGGTGAGGAAATGGGGTGGTGGTTGGGGACATGGGGAGGTGGGTGAGGACATGGGGAGGTGGGTGAGGACATGGGGAGGTTGGTGAGGACATGGGGAGGTGGGTGGGGACATGGGGATGTGGGTGGGGACATGGGGAGGTGGGTGGGGACATGGGGAGGTGGGTGGGGACATGGGGAGGTGGGTGGGGACATGGGGAGGTGGGTGGGGACATGGGGAGGTGGGTGAGGACATGGGGAGGTGGGTGGGGACATGGGGAGGTGGGTGGGGACATGGGGAGGTGGGTGGGGACATGGGGAGGTGGGTGGGGACATGGGGAGGTTGGTGGGGACATGGGGAGGTGGGTGAGGACATGGGGAGGTGGGTGGGGACATGGGGACGTGGGTGGGGACATGGGGAGGTGGGTGAGGACATGGGGAGGTGGGTGAGGACATGGGGAGGTGGGTGGGGACATGGGGAGGTGGGTGAGGACATGGGGAGGTGGGTGAGGACATGGGGAGGTGGGTGGGGACATGGGGAGGTGGGTGAGGACATGGGGAGGTGGGTGGGGACATGGGGAGGTGGGTGGGGACATGGGGAGGTGGGTGAGGACATGGGGAGGTGGGTGAGGACATGGGGAGGTGGGTGGGGACATGGGGAGGTGGGTGAGGACATGGGGAGGTGGGTGGGGACATGGGGAGGTGGGTGGGGACATGGGGAGGTTGGTGGGGACATGGGGAGGTGGGTGAGGACATGGGGAGGTGGGTGGGGACATGGGGACGTGGGTGGGGACATGGGGAGGTGGGTGGGGACATGGGGAGATGGGTGGGGACATGGGGAGGTGGGTGGGGACATGGGGAGGTGGGTGGGGACATGGGGAGGTGGGTGGGGACATGGGGAGGTGGGTGGGGACATGGGGAGGTGGGTGGGGACATGGGGAGGTGGGTGAGGACATGGGGAGGTGGGTGGGGACATGGGGAGGTGGGTGGGGACATGGGGAGGTGGGTGAGGACATGGGGAGGTGGGTGGGGACATGGGGAGGTGGGTGGGGACATGGGGAGGTGGGTGGGGACATGGGGAGGTGGGTGAGGACATGGGGAGGTGGGTGAGGACATGGGGAGGTGGGTGGGGACATGGGGAGGTGGGTGAGGACATGGGGAGGTGGGTGGGGACATGGGGAGGTGGGTGGGGACATGGGGAGGTGGGTGGGGACATGGGGAGGTGGGTGAGGACATGGGGAGGTGGATGGGGACATGGGGAGGTGGGTGAGGACATGGGGAGGTGGGTGGGGACATGGGGAGGTGGGTGAGGACATGGGGAGGTGGGTGGGGACATGGGGAGGTGGGTGAGGACATGGGGAGGTGGGTGGGGACATGGGGAGGTGGGTGGGGACATGGGGAGGTGGGTGGGGACATGGGGAGGTGGGTGGGGACATGGGGAGGTGGGTGAGGACATGGGGAGGTGGGTGGGGACATGGGGAGGTGGGTGAGGACATGGGGAGGTGGGTGGGGACATGGGGAGGTGGGTGGGGACATGGGGAGGTGGGTGGGGACATGGGGAGGTGGGTGGGGACATGGGGAGGTGGATGGGGACATGGGGAGGTGGGTGGGGACATGGGGAGGTGGGTGGGGACATGGGGAGGTGGGTGGGGACATGGGGAGGTGGGTGGGGACATGGGGAGGTGGGTGGGGACATGGGGAGGTGGGTAGTTTTATGATAATGATAAAAATAATGATGATGCAATACTACTACTACTACTACTACTACTACTTCTACTACTACTACTACTACTACTACCACCAGGGCTTCGTGATGGAGGGTGGCGCCATCTGTATGGAACTCCTAACACCACGTGGTTGGGCATCTGCTTATACAATAGAAGCTGTAATAATGCAGTTCGCAGCTAGCCTAGTTAAGGGCCAGGTTAGTGCTTGTTGACCTCTTATTGCTCGTTAACTTGTTTTGTAGTGATTTAAGCTTATTAATTACTTTTTTTGTGGTTAACTTCAGTCTAATTGTCTGTTAACTGGTGGGATTGTTCAGTTCATTAATTACATTGTTAGTGCTTGTTGACCTCTAATTGCTTGTTAACTAATGATGTTGGAATGACTTGTGGTGTTAAAGAGAGAGATAGACAGAGAGAGAGTGATAATTTGAGAACGGAGGAAGGAAGGAAGGTAGGAAGGAAGGAAGGAAGGAAGGGAGGGAGGAAGGAAGGAAGGAAGGAAGGAAGGAAGGAGGAAGGAAGGATCTGAAGTTATTCTTCTCTTACTGACGACAAACACACATACACACTTGTCACGTAACATTTTTTCTACAACCTGTATTTAATTTCGACATTAATTAAGACTTATATAGATGAGTATTTTAGATCACATGACGATTAGACACCCCAGCTTATATCACATGAAGATCAGACACCCCAGCTTATATCACATGAAGATCAGACACCCCAGCTTATATCACATGAAGATCAGACACCCCAGCTTATATCACATGAAGATCAGACACCCCAGCTTATATCACATGAAGATCAGACACCCCAGCTTATATCACATGAAGATCAGACACCCCAGCTTATATCACATGAAGATCAGACACCCCAGCTTATATCACATGAAGATCAGACACCCCAGCTTATATCACATGAAGATCAGACACCCCAGCTTATATCACATGAAGATCAGACACCCCAGCTTATATCACATGAAGATCAGACACCCCAGCTTATATCACATGAAGATCAGACACCCCAGCTTAACGATACAGTTCAATTTAAGTAATGCATTCAGATTCAGATTGCCCCCGAGGGGGCTAGTTTATTGGGCACCCCCTTACATCCTGTGCAAGGTGAAGCGTAGAAGCGTTTACAGCGCCCAACAGGGAAGCATGAACAGTTCATACTTGCCTTTATGACTCGTACATTAAGGGCGTAAAAGCCTGAAGGGTCATAGGTTCTGTCACGTTATATAAAGTGAGAGAATGATGAGTGTGTGGGGGGAAAGTTCCCGGTACATTTTATCTGTTTATGGCAAAGAGTGGCAGGTCCCTAGTGCCAGGCCTGTGACTAGGAGGAGCTGGGAGGGAAGAGGTGTTGGTAACGGCTGGGGACCTGTAGGAGGAGGTCACAGGGCAAGTGAGGATGTAGTGAGAGAGGGTGTGAGAGTCGGGTTGGCCACAAACAGTGCGGTGAGGCTCAGGGTTGCCAATGTACTCCCATAGGTACCTGTACCCTAGGTGCAGTCTCATGTATATAAGCTGTTGAGATCGAGTCAGGGATTGATATTCTCTGTAGTGGCGGTTGTCGTCACCGGTTACAGCGTCATAGTGGCATAGTGTGACACTACCCCGTTGTTTCAGGTGTGTCCAATTTTCGTTGAATGCCTCTCGTTGTGTGGCGTGTATGCGAGATTTGAGATGATTCAGGGAGAGGGCGAGAGTGGCTTCAATATCTTCTTCTTGTGTAGCTTCTGTGGCAAGCCGGTCAACAGTGTCACAGGCAGTTGTTCCTATATGTGACGGGATCCAAAGAAACTTGACACGGATGTCATCAGTTTGTTCTAGCCCGGCTAGGGTGTGTTGGGCGGCAGGGGAGGAGGGGGAGGGTAATTTGAGCCTCGCTAGCGCAGAAGTGCTGTCACTGATTATAAGGAGGTTCCGGCGTTCAGTGCGAGCATAGGTCGCCCCCTCATGAATGCCTGTGAGGATGGCTATGCTTTCAGCATCAGTGGAGGAGGCCCAGTCGTGGACCCTGATTTTCCTGCAGGCCTGACACTCAGGAATCCCCACAGCTGCCCCAGCGCTGCCCAGCGTGATAACAGACCCATCACAGTAGACGAGGATAGGAGGGTGGGAGGTCTTTAGAGAGGAAGTGACATCATTGATCTGCTCAAGGCAGTTAAGTTTGAGCATATACCTCAGTTGGGTGGATTTACGACCAGGGAAGGTGTGGACGACAACATCAACACACGGGGAGGTCCACGGCGGTAGAGGCGGATGAGTGTACTCGGGAGGGAGAGAGGTCGAGGGGGTGTAGAGGTGATAACGCAGGATGTCAGCAGCAGTGTGGACGGGCCAGAGTTGAAAGGGAGGGAGAGGGCAGGCCGGCGCAGGAGGGTGTTAAGATGTGAGTTCAGTGAGGGCGACAGGGGAGTCGGTTGCTCACTGCGAAGAAGTTTAACACCAAGGATGGCATTGAGAGCAGTAATTCGATCGCAGACGGGAAGCAGGATTAGTTCGCGCTGCATGACTTCTATTCTGGTGGTCATAGGGCAGCCGAGGATGAGTCTCATCGCTCTGTTTTGGATTTTCTCTATGCTTTGTTTCTCGCGCTGGGAGGCAACTACAAGGACAGGAGAGGCATAATCTATGACAGCTCTGACGATGGCAATGTACATGAGAGGTAGACCCTGACAGAGGCTCCTTTGAGGCCGTGAGTGAGGGACTGGAGGGGCCTCGTTCGTTGGCGGCACTGGGAGACGACGTGGGCGGCGACAGCGGAGGTGGTGGCTCTGGTAGTGGCTCGCACAGGTAGACCAAGGTACCTGTAGGTGCGTACTTGATCGATGTCTTGTCCTTGCAGAATCAGTGGTGTCTGACGCCGGAAGCGTGAGATGAACTTGGTTTTAGTGTGTGAGATGACTAGCCTGAGTGTTTGACAGGTCCGGGCGAACGTGGAGAGTATAGGTTGTTCATGTTGCACTGTAGTAATTTGGAGGAGGATATCATCAGCGTAGCTTATGATGTGACCGTCTAGGGCTCGCTCAGCAAAGATGACGTTGAGACGGCAGATGGAGTTCATGAGACGACCCGGGTTGTCTTGGTAAATATGTAATATCATCTTATGTATTCGAATAAATACAGTATATGTGGTTTAGTTTGTTAGTTTATAAAAGAGATTAATCACCCTTATGTTAACCTAACACACCCTGTACCCGCACTCTCTATCAACATTGCAATATCTTTCAATATTTTAACCATCCCCCTCTCTCTCTATATATATATATCTATCTATCCCTCTCACTCACACACGTACAGAGAGAGATAGAGAGTCTCTTTTTCCTCTGACGTCACACGTCCACGGAAGCCGTTACATAACTACCCCCCTCCCCCACTACACACTCTTACATGATAGGGGGTTGTGATATAACGGGGGGGGTATGTATATTATAGGGGGTTATAATATAATTTCTTTCACCTTTTGACCATTTTTTCCCTACCAAGGACCATTTTTGGGGCCATTTTTACGTAATATGGAACACTATGGACCCTTTTTTTCCCCCCAGGGTCGGATATCACGTAAACACAAAGTACCCAAGGAATTTAACAAGAGGTCAGCTGAGTCAGCCTTCAGGTCATTGGTCAAGACTCACGAGAAATATGGCTGGGTCACTCCTCCCCTGTCTGAGGGCTAACCCAGGTCAGGTTAGGTCATTATTGGTTGTTTAATGGTAGTTGTTGTTGTAATAATGGTAGTAGTGGTTGTAATGATGATAATAATAGTAGTAGTAGTAGTAGTAGTACCACCCTATAAGCCACCACTAACATAATGTAACTATTACAGGATTAACTAACCACTACTAATCACCAATCCATCCGTGAGACCTCCGATCCAAGAGTGGTTCAACAGTCAATCTTACTGAATCATTGTAACCAAACAAATTATTTACGTACAATTAATTTAGTATTTAACTGGATTAGCTGAACATCTCTAAATGACTGGAACTGAAGTGTTCTGTGTGATTGAAATGTTGATATCTAATCTGTAATCGAACATAAGTGATTGTAAATGTATTTGAACTCATTATAATAGTGGAAAATCAATCAGTATTTCAGTATAGGTGATTGGATGTGATTGCAACTACTGAATTCAATTACCAATCGCTGCCAAACCCACTGGAAATTAACAGGACTGGAAGAGATTCGCCAATTAATCTGATGTAACTGGACGTGGATTATTTTATTAATTTAAATATTGTATCCATTCTCTCTCTCTCTGATGGAAGGGACTGTAGGGCTTACAATGACCATAAATATATATATAAATGCTATTGTAAATGTGTATGGTACTTATTTCGTATTATAGAAGGTTATTATGTTGCTGGGATGGTGTGTGTATGTGTGTGTGTGTGTGTGTGTGTATCAAATTAAACCCAGAGAAAGATGTATGTTGCTATGTTGTGTACGTATATAAAATCATGTCTGTATCTCATGTACACTAAAATACGTACTCATGTAAACTATAAAACATACACATAAAAACACGAACTTTATTTAACGTGTACACTAAAATACGTACAGACATGAAGTATAAAGTAAAACACCCATCAAAATGACTATATTTCATGTACACTAAAATACGTACACATATAAACTATAAAACGTACATTATTACCCATGTAAGTATAGAAATTACATTATGTCTGTCTGCCAAATGAATCTCAAGTGATAAATACTGTATTGTTGTATTGAAATAACTCATGTTACTGTAATTGTAATTTATTAACCTAATTTTATACAGAATTAATCCAAAATATATGGTACAGAAAGTCACCTCCTATAGCCTTCACGTCTTGGACAATTGCTTCGTTTGGCAGGTAAGGCGCAGGTAAGGTATCCATATTAGCATTGACCCATCTATTACTTCAATGACATTACAACTACGAAATTGGGTTGGGTCAGATAAGGTTAAGTTAGATCTAATTTAGAGAATATTTAGTAAGTCCCTGTGAAATATTTACCTGAGTTTCTATGGTTGTAGGAAATGGGAAACTGATCACCCACACTTAAGATAATATTGTGTAGATAAAATTATATTCATTTATATCTTACTGAAGCAACACTGAATCATATAAATTCTTGTATTTAATAATAAAGTATAAATCATTTTTGTCTCAACTTTCTCAGAGTAAATTACAATACATAGTTTTTGTTTAATAGCATAAAAACTTAAAGTATTTAGGTTTAATAAAATATATTATATTATATGGTGTGCGGCCCTGGTAGACAGTCCTTCCTCCCACTGAGACGGTTACCATGGTGATGTTATTCACCATAGAAGACTCTTATAACACAAGTAGAAGCTTAGGTTAAGTCAGGTATATTATGGTGTTTTATATATCAGTGGCCTTGACGCCAATAAACGTAAAACTCAGATTCTCTTCCAGATTGTCCCTCTAATGAACTATATAGAGATGAAAGTCCATTATATCGAGGGTCAGTTAGATGTTAAACCTCCATCTAATGAACTATATAGAGATGAAAGTCCATTATATCAAGGGTCAGTTAGATGTTAAACCTCCATCTAATGAACTATATAGAGATGAAAGTCCATTATATCAAGGGTCAGTTAGATGTGAAACCTCCATCTAATGAACTATATAGAGATGAAAGTCCATTATATCAAGGGTCAGTTAGATGTGAAACCTCCATCTAATGAACTATATAGAGATGAAAGTCCATTATATCAAGGGTCAGTTAGATGTGAAACCTCCATCTAATGAACTATATAGAGATGAAAGTCCATTATATCAAGGGTCAGTTAGATGTGAAACCTCCACCTAATGAACTATATAGAGATGAAAGTCCATTATATCAAGGGTCCGTTAGATGTTAAACCTCCATCTAATGAACTATATAGAGATGAAATTCCATTATATCGAGGTTCCGTTAAAAGCCAAACCCTCATCTAATGAACTATACCACGAGAGATGATCATTATATACAGGTTACATCCACTAACTATAAAGGTGACTGTAGAAATAGATACAGGAACTTTAAGTAATATTTAATAGCTGTTAATTCATTATTATACAGTACAGTAGTCTAGTTACAGTCAGAGGTACAGGCCCCTGTAGCTGTCAAATCATCAAGTGAAATAAACTAGGGTGTCTAATTACAAAACACCTTAGATAATATCAACTGTAGTAATAAATCAATATATTTACAACTTTACAACACGATTCACTTTTAGTCGCCCGAATAAACCAGAATTAATCCCTTTAAGTTACGTCTCGAAACTAATATAAACACGACATAATACAAATATTTACTCCACTTCCCGAGCTAGGGTAGCCTCTATATACATCTGTGTTATGTTTATTAATGTATATAAACAGAATTATCTATTTTTATATGGTTTAGTCAATGTATATGAACAGGTCAATTACACATCTGTTTAAATATCTCGGGGTCTATCGATGTATATTAACAAATTCCCGTATAGGTGTGATTCAAAAGGTCCCGGACTGGCTCCACACGGCCTACCACTCAGAGAAATTATGTAAATGTCCAGAAAAATGTCAGGTCTGTCCATGAGATTGCCAAGCGGTCGGACCTCTAGTATGGAAATGTTAACTGGATTACGACTGACGACCGACAATCCACCTGCACACACTCTCTCCTCTGAATAATTGTCTGGTGAAACACAACATACCAGAGGCCCCCCCCCCCCCCATCCCCCTGTGAGTTCTGGCTGTTCTCCAAGATATAGTTATACCTCAAGGGGAAGATCATGGATGGAGTGGTGATCTAGGACTGCATTGAGGACGCTAGTGAGTATTTGAAGGGTGACTAAAGTTTCACTGTAATATGAAGCCAGACCGGGAACTCTTGGATCACACCTCATACATCTGTACTGTACGTTTATTTAATTCTATAAGTACAAAATATACATCATTTATGTTAGTTAATAATACCAGGGTGACGGAATTAATGATAAATGTGACATAATGTTGCAGTATCGTTCGCTGTGAAAATGAACCAGTACGCCGCTCGTCAGTCCCTAGTCGTTCGGCGGTTGGGGGATGTTGTTAGTTAGTTCGTTATGACCTCTAATATCCGGTGTTAGTACGGTAGGAAACTGTAGCAGTGAAGAAAACCCGACATGTTTGGTAGTACAACACTAGATCTCACCCTTCTCAAACCTGTCCAGGGATTAAACCCAGGACACATTTGAGACACACACACACACCACCCTACCTCTCCTGACCTTCATAAATCAGTTCCTTCCTAACAAACAACAAATGATTCTCAATAGCTCACATCACTACAAGTTCAAATTTTATAATCTATTAATTCTCATCAGATGGTATTAAAAGTTCAAGTGTATTCTAGTTAGTAAATATTTTAAACAATAAACTCAAATGTACATAAATTCCAACAGGTATATGGAACAGAAATTCACCGTACACAAATTCTGACAGATCAACGGTGCCAAAAATTCCAATATACAATAACTCCAATCTATAAATGCCATTAAAATTCCACTGAACATTTTAATAAGCAAAAATTCCACCTCAATTGTGCAAAAAAATTCCAATCTATATATGCCATTATTAAACATTCCATTGAAATTCTTAATAAGCATAAATTCGAAAACCCCAAAAATCACAGCAAATTAATTCTTCCTGACCTTAATTCTAAAAGATATATATACAAGGCAATATTTACTTGTGATCACCGAGCATTAATAAATTCCCTGGACATTAATAGTGGTTAATAAATGATCATAAGTCACTGTACACACTTAAATGGATCCGAATTACCACTTATGGACTCGAGTCAATCTATAAATGAGGGGGGGGGGGGGGGGGAGGAGTCTGTTTTTCCACGCACTGATTAATGTTCGATCGGTTGGCTGGATCCAAATAGCACAGGTCGCGGTTAGCTGTCAGGGGGTAGGGGGGTGATTGGCTAGTCGATCGCAGTTAATTTCACCTGATGATGTTAGATTAGGTTAGGTGAGGTTAGATTAGGTCATGTTGGGTCAGATTAGGTTAAGTTAGGTTTGCAACAGGTTAGATTGGATTGGGTCAGGTCATGTTAGATTATATCAGGTATTGTCAGGTTAGTTTAGGTCATATTAGATTAGGTTAGGTCAGGTTAGAGTAGATGAGGTAACGTCAGGTTAGTTTAGGTCATATTAGATTAGGTTAGGTTACATTAAGTCATGTTAGGTTAGCATTAGGCATGGTTAAGTTAGGTCAGCATTATGGTGGTCAATCTTCAGGTGAAATAATCTGGGGTGTCTAATCTCCAGATGTTCCAAGACTCATATTGGCCTGGAGTGTTAATTAGACTCTCATATATCGCCCAGATGTAGAGGCACCAATGGCATGTAGACTGTCAGATTGCGCCCGGCCGTAGAGTCGACGCCGTGAGAGCTACTCAATGGGGCGGTAGATGAGAGTCGTGACGCACTTCTTACGGTAGCGATGAGACGTCGACAGGACCATCATGCCGTCTCTGATGCTTAGCGCGTACATGTGGTTGAGCATGACGTGATTCGGCTCGGGGAGAAGCGTCGGTTCGCACTGCCGAGAGAAGCTTGATTTGTTTACGTGCACCGTTTAGGGTAGAGGCATGGGGGCGGGCGGGGTGAGTGTGGTTTGGGGCCGGGGCGGGGGAGGGGGGGGGGGGGGGTTGTTCTGTTTTGTATGAGAGAGAGAGAGAGGCTAATCTTCAGGTGAACCAAACTACAGCAGACAGAAGAGTGTGACAATAAATTAATTAATACAACTAATTAATGGAACAGATACCTAGTCATAGAACACCTTTCAATTCTACAATACTTTATAATTAATTCTAAAGGCTAATAAATTCTAGTAATAAACATGCATTAAACCTCTAAGAACCATTTTATTTAATTACAAAACCAAGTGTAAGTCTCAATCACCATATAATTAACTCTTAAATGTTTTATCTTATTGTACAACAGATGATTTAGTTAGTTAATGATCTACAGAATTGAGTAAAATAGATTCTACAAACACGTCGGAAGATTAAATATACGATAGTGAGTAAATGATGATTGTGACAAAACTCATTATCATCGTTCTACGGCCAATTTCCTCGTTTGTTTACGTTCTCTGCCGTGACCCGGTGTCAACTATCCGTGCCATATGGTAGTAATTATCGCATAAGAGAAATAAAAATTACCACTTACGGGGCTAATGAAAAACGACAAATAAATACCCGACTTACGGAAATGGGCGTGTCCTTGTTTAGAATGACTTGCAGGAGATGTGGGGGCAACACCGGGGGTCCACGAATCTTCTCGGACTGCTGGTACTCGGGAATCTCTTGACTAAACTCCTCCCGTTTATCTTCTGCGGGAGAAAGACGATATGTGGTGGTGAAGTGTGTTTTGCTTAGGGTAGGGTAGGGTTAGGTCAGCATTAGGGTACTTAATCTCTCAAATTCAGTCTCTCTCTATGTCTCTCTCTCAATCTCTCCCCCCAAAATAACCTAACCCCACCCTTCGTCTTAACCTAACCCCACCCTTCGTCTTAACCTAACCCCACCCTTCGTCTTAACCTAACCCCACCTTCTGTCTTCTCCTTGTTGCCGGACTGATTACCAAAGGGCCGTTCCTTCTTGTCGTTGGGGTCACGGAGCAGCGCGTTCTCAAACTCGTCGAAGTCGCTCTCGTTAATGGTAATGGTGTTGTTTTGGGTCCCCACTTCGTTAGTGCAGGATTTCTCGTTCTGGTTCATTTTCCACTCCCCGTCGACCAGGAATTTGTACTCGTGTTGGCCTTCTGGGAGGTCGACGATTGCCACGAAGTCTTTCTCACTGAAACGATGGGATATGATTCATGTAAACAACCTGCCTTTAGTAATTTTTTTTGCGGGAATTATAGAATATTGATTGGTGGTTATATTATGTTGGGTTATACTGTATCAGGTTAGGATAGATCAGGCCAGGTTAGATTAGGACGGGTTAGATTACAGGATGATTAAGCTTAACGACCAAACAAGCTACAACTCCAAATCGTCACGTAATCAAAACAAAAAAACACCCACAAAAATCGACCATTATCGTACCTCTTCACCATCTGGATCGGCTGCCACTCGTTGAACGTCCCGGCGATGGACACGGTGTTTCCTCCCCCGCCCCACTTGATAACGAACGGCAGCATCTTCTTGTTACTCTGCAACAAGTTTGGTCGAGATCTGATCGGCACCGGGTCTTCATTCTCCTTTCCTTCCTGTGATCGTGAAATGAGTTTAACCTAGGGTATTTGAGGGGTGCTTTTGACCCATTGTGTATTAGTTGTTGATGGCATAACAGTGTATTTGGGCAGCCCATTTACTTCTGACGGGTCAATATCAACAGCAATTAAAGTTCACGTACAAACCAAGATGTGTCATACACTTATGTTTGTCGTATTTGTAAACAAAAACAATAATATCCCCTTTTTGTCAAGAAAAAGATATTTGATGCAGGATTGATGTCCACCTTATTATATTGCTGTGAATCCTAATTAAATGGTGACATTACACCTCTGAATAAACTTTGTATGTGGTGTAATAAACAGTTAATAAGTGTCAGGAAAACAGACCAGCAATGATTTATAGATGGTGGACCTGTTATGTGCCCTCATGATAGCTAAGCAGCGTGACTCTTTCTCGGGGATATGGACGGAAATAAGTGAAATGGTAGACGATCCACATGTCCGTACCATCAATGCTGTGTGCCCACGTCAATATATGTACACAAACTCAATTATAGTCCAATTATACAAGACTATCAATACAAATTTTGACGTTCATGTAATCTATAACACAAATACAAAGGTGAATGAGCCATAACGAGTATAATGGACACAGATGACAGCTTGTGGCCATTACCTCGGTGTAGAGGACGAACAGACTAGACAGAACCCCATGTCTGTCTGTACCACTGAAGAGATTGTGTCATGTGGTGTTATTCAATCCTAATGGCATGTTGAAGAGTCCCCCCCCCACCACTCCCGATAGATGTACCTCAACTATATTTTCTATCTGTAAGAATGGATTATGAAGCCGTCTGTCGTGCAGTTCATCGAATACTTCACGCATACTGTATATAGTTAGGAGTCACACAGAGACGCCATTACCCACAAGTATTTCATTTTTTTTTAGTTTATTTTGTAGTTAATTTTTTATTTTATTTACCCGTGATTTTCCTTTGTTTTAGTGTTACTTGTTGAATCGGTGAACTATTATTATTATTTGGTGTTTTAAAGAATTTGAATCATTTGATGTACAATTTTAGTGTAAATTCTGTGTTAATAATTTGTGGTTAATAAAATATCTAGCTCTCTGTGGGGTCTCTCTGTGGGGCCTGTCTGTGGGGTGGGTAAAAAGATGAGTGTATGATTAACCTAACCTAACCCAACCTAATTTAACACAACCCTAACCTAGTCTAATTTAACACATCCTAACCTAACCTAGTTTAATTTAACACATCCTAACCTAACCAAATTAACACACACACATACATACCCTGGTCACGTCAGGCTTTATCACCACCGGTTCTTGTTCCTCTTCGGACGGCTGCTGCACGAGTACCTTCTGGCCCTTGTGTTTATCGAACGTAAAGGCCTGGCCGTCGATCCTCCCAGGCGAGTATGGGGGGTAGGAGTCCCCGGGTTTGTTCCTGGTGCCCCGTTCGCCCGACGATGCGTGGTTCCCCATGGCTTAAGGCGGCTGTAAATAAAACAATAATTAGACCAGTTAAGTGGAGCCTCGTTATAATGGAGTTTACTATTTTATATATTATGGACCTCGATATAATGGAGTTTCCCCTTGCCTCTAGTTCGTTAGATGGGGGTTTCACATCTAATGAACCTCGATATAATGGAGTTTCCCCTTGCCTTTAGTTGTTTACATGGGGTTTCACATCTAATGAACCTCGATATAATGGAGTTTCCCCTTGCCTCTAGTTCGTTAGATGGGGGTTTCACATCTAATGAACCTCGATATAATGGAGTTTCCCCTTGCCTCTAGTTCGTTAGATGGGGGTTTCACATCTAATGAACCTCGATATAATGGAGTTTCCCCTTGCCTCTAGTTCGTTAGATGGGGGTTTCACATCTAATGAACCTCGATATAATGGAGTTTCCCCTTGCCTCTAGTTCGCTACATGGGGTTTCACATCTAATGAACCTCGATATAATGGAGAACTTATAACAATTTTTCTATGTATCTAACTATATTTAAACAGTATCTCTACCTATCTATCAAGAGTTGTATGAAAATAAAGCAAAATACAATATATTATCCACAATACAACACCTAAAATACAACAATAATTACAAATAAAAAATAAATATAAGACGAGTCAAAATAATGTCAAAGTTCAAGGCTTAAATACTAATTAACCTTTATCCTAAATACCTTAATATTCCGAGTGATTATAGTCAATTATAGTTGAAAATTAATTATATTAGTTGTCATTATAGTTAAATATAGTTAATTAGACCATAGAGATAAGATGACATATACGAGGTCATAAAACAATTCCAAGGAGACTCAGCCCAGATATATTTTACCTTGTTTTAACGTTATTTAGCCATATTTGATTAACTTACCTGGTTAATTAACCTTGGGGGAGTTTTATTAATCACTGGGAACGTGTAGAGATGATGTTACGTCAAAAGGAAAGGAATTAATGGCAGAAATTAACACAAGAGACGATAGTACTCCGACCCGTCTTCCCCCTAAGATGTTAATGTTAAGAATGAACAACGAACACGACGACGTACCTAATAAATATTCGATAAAAAATATATATTGATAATCTTAAAATATATTGATCTATAATCTTTAATTGAATTTATATTAACTTATTTTAGATTATATTAATTAATTTACTGCAAATAAGGTAAATTATTGCTTTATTTTATTGTATGTAATGAATAAAATATTAATAATTCACATGAAGTACATTGATATAGTATTTATATTTATATTTATTTATATTATATTGATTTAATTATTATATTTAATTGAAACAAAATATAGGTGTGAGGTATGATTCGTGGTATAATATTAGCATTAAACGGTTACTCTTCCTCCTCTCTGTTTTGATCTTCATTGTCGCTTCTGCTGGGAATTTATTGGCCCGTTTTCCCTTAAAATAATTCTTTCGGTTTATTCTATATTTATTTTAGAGAATTAATATATATACAATCTTTTTATTTTCTCCTAATTATATTTATTTATTTTTATGGTTATTAATAGTAAATTTTGTTCTTAAATTTGTTTAATAACTGATATTAAACATTTGTATTGAGGAGATAGCTTCTGGCAAGTCATATATGAAACACATAAACAATAAACTTAGTAAACTGTATGTATATATGTATGTATAGATGTATATATGTATTGATGTATGCATAGATGTGTTTATATGTCAATCAATCCGTGTAGTGGCAGGTACCAGCTGCTACACACACCTGTTGCCTCGTATTTGTTACAGCAGGGAACTAGTCTTATCAACATTCATTTAAGCACAAAAATATTTATATCACAATCCGTTAAATAATAAGAAAAAATAATTAAACTGAGATAACGTTATTTTATTTGGTCTTATTTATCGCTTATTAACTCTAAATTTATTATAATATTAAAATATATTAAAAATATTTGGTTAATGGTGAATGTTTCCTCAGCTGTTGGACAACAACATGGCGGCCGGCGTGATCAACCTTCGCCACCTAGCCGTGGTTAAAACCCTCCATAACCCAGCTTTAACCTGTCAAATAAGGCTGTTTAAGACATCAACCGTTAGCTTATACTTATTATGTAAATCATCACCAAAAATGGGACGTGTTAAACTACTAGGAGGCTTAATTAACGCTGGTGAGTTGAGAGGTGTGACTCCATGGACGTCGTCTGCTCCTAACTATTATATATATCACCTAATATTTCCTCTATAACCTCATGTCTTATTATTATCTCCTTGTTAGTCATTGTAGTGAGGTTATTATGGTGATTTGGTAGTTAGGTGAGGTTGTTATGGGGTTTAAATGGCTAATTAAAGGTTGGATTTAAAAACCTAATCCAGGAATTTCATTTATTTTTTAATATTTATTTTATTTTTTTCTTGGGTTTTTTTCTTCAGGTGGAATAATTTATTATATGTCTTATAATTAATATATTTAGCCATATGTTAGTAAAGAATGTATCATTATTATTATTATTATTATTATTATTATTATTATTATTATTATTATTATTATTATCATTATTATTATTATTATTATTATCATTATTATTATTATTATTATTATTATTATCATCATCATCATCATTATTATTGCCATTATTACTATTATTATTATTATTATTATTATTATTATTATCATTATTATTATCATTATTATTATCATTATTATTATTATTATTATTATTATTATTATTATTATTATCATTATTATTATCATTATTATTATTATTATTATTATTATTATTATTATTATTATCATTATTATTATCATTATTATTATTATTATTATTATTATTATTATCATCATCATCATCATTATTATTGCCATTATTATTATTATTGCCATTATTACTATTATTATTATTATTATTATTATCATTATTATTATCATCATCATCATCATCATTATCATTATTATTACATTCACCACAGGCAAACTGACCAGACCCCAAGGCAGTCTACTCCACTTCCACACGTCGTCACGGCACCGCCAACGCGACTACTACGACATCCTAGGAGTGTCTCGGAACGCCTCGCTTAAGGACATCAAGAAAGCGTACTACCAGTTAGCCAAGAAATACCATCCAGACGTCAACAAGAATGATCCCGGCTCCCAGAAGAAATTCACCGAGGTCTCAGAGGCCTATGAGGTTAGACGACGGGTGTTTGTATTTTTTTAGCGACGGATATTTTTGTATTTTTTAGTAACGGATAATTTTGTATTTTTTTTTTTCGATTTTATTTTTTCGATGTTTTTATTTTATCTTGGGATTGATAAATGTTTTGTGTGTATTTTATTATGAGTCATGTGTGTGTATTGTAGCTGTCATGTATGTATAATCTGAGTCATGTACGTCAAATCCCAACTCATGTACGTCAAATCCCAACTCATGTACGTTAAATCCCAACTCATGTACGTTAAATCCCAACTCATGTACGTTAAATCCCAACTTATGTACGTCAAATCCCAACCCATGTACGTACCCCATAGGTCCTTGGCGACGACGAGAAGAGACGCCAGTACGACACAATGGGCCACACGACAGAACAGATGGGTAGGGCGGGCGGAATGGGCGGAGCGGGTAACCCATTCCAATCAGGGTGGAACTATCAGACGACCATTGACCCAGAGGAGCTGTTCAGGAAGATCTTTGGTGATTTCCGCCGGTCAGGAGTGGATATGGGAGATCAGGATTTTGCAGAGTCGGCGTTTGGCTTCGGCGCTGCACAAGAGGCGAGTCGAGTGTCGTCGTTTGTGTGTTTTGTTTTGTCTTGATATGTGTGTTTTTCCTGATTGGCTGTGATATTTGTGTGTTCTGATTGGCTGTGATATGTGTGTGTGTTCTGATTGGATGTGATAATTGTGTGTGTTCTGATTGGCTGTGATAATTGTATGTGTTCTGATTAGCTGTGATAATTGTGTGTGTTCTGATTGGCTAGCTGCAATCATTTACCTGGACAAGAAGGCATTTTAGGGGTTAATCATCACCAGGAGAGCAATTAGTCGGGAAAATTAATCCATAGGTTGAAATAAGGTTATGAAAAACAAAACACCGCAATTGTAAATATCGCTAACATAACACCCTGCCCTCCCCTCCCCCCTCCCCTCCCCCCCTCTCTTCTTTCTGCTCCGAACAGATAACGATTAATTTGACTTTCTCGCAAGCGGCTCGTGGCATCAACAAAGACGTGACTCTGAATACCGTCGATATCTGCCCCAAATGTACAGGGAGCCGATGTGAACCAGGGACCAAGGCAATTAGGTGTCAGTACTGTAATGGAACTGGCATGGAGACTATTTCAACAGGTGAAGTGATTAATTTAGATGGGTAGTTAATGAGATGTAATTAATTTGATAGAGGTAATTAATTTTGTGAAGTATGAATAATTTGAGAATTACTGTTTTTAAAAATGACTACTACTACTACTACTACTACCATTAACACCAAGCTTTCCACAGGGCCGTTCGTCATGCGTCAGACTTGCCGTTATTGTCATGGAACACGAATGCACATCAAATACCCGTGTTCTGAGTGTGAGGGCAAAGGTCAGACCGTACAGAGGAAGACCGTCACCGTGCCTGTACCAGCGGGTATGTAAACAAAAACAAAGCAAAGACTGTACGTGTATAAAATTTTCATATAATGGATTTGTCTCTCTGCTGTTTGGTGGGGTTTCGTAGCTAACTGACCCTCGATATAATGAACTTTCATTTCTATATAGTTCATTAAATTGAGGTTTCACATCTAACTGACCCTTGATATAATGGACTTTCATCTCTATATAGTTCATTAGATGGTGGTTTCACATCTAACGGACCCTTGATATAATGGACTTTCATCTCTATATAGTTCATTAAATAGAGGTTTCACATCTAACAGACCCTCGATATAATGAACTTTCATCTCTATATAGTTCATTAAATTGAGGTTTCACATCTAATGGACCCTCGATATAATGGACTTTAATCTCTATATAGTCCATTAAATAGAGGTTTCGCTGCAAGTTTATGATATTATTATTTATTACAGGCGTTGAGGACGGACAGACCCTAAGGATGACTGTTGGCCGGAAGGAAGTGTTTGTACGCATCAACGTCAGTAAGAGCGACTACTTCCGACGGGACGGCCCCGACGTACACACGGACACGACCATCTCTCTGGCCCAGGCGGCTCTCGGCGGTGCCACCAGGATACAGGGAATTTACGAGGACATTACGTTACAGGTGCGGCCAAACCTCCCTATAGCGGACCTCTCTCTTCGTGTTATTCTGAAGTTTAGGGTTTACGTCTAATGAAACCTCGGTATAATGGACTTTCATCTCTATATAGTTCATTATATGGGGGTTTTACATCTAACTGACCCTCGATATAATGGACTTTCATATCTATATACCGTGATCCCTTGGTTACCGAGCGCCTTGGTTAACAAAATTTCTGTTAACGAATTACCTTCCATAAGATTCTTCACTTCTGTTAACGAATTACCTTCCATAAGATTCTTCACTTCGGTTAACGAATTACCTTCCATAAGATTCTTCACTTCGGTTAACGAATTCCTTACGAATTTTTCCCAACATGTTTACGCCTGCTCACCAGCTGTATATTAGTCCACCAATACAGTAATCGGTTTTACTTCTTAAATTCCTTACCATTTTAGTAAATATCAAGAAGGTTGTACTATTTAATAATTTTAAAAGTTTTATAAAAAAAATTTTTAGTCATTTTAACAATTGTTGAACATAATTGAAGTACAGGAAACTAGTTTTTTGCTCGCCAAACAGTCACTCAACACACCAAGCTTGGCGTCAGTTTGTTTACCGGTTCAGAGGAAGGAACATCTTGTTTGAGACTCTTCAACATTAACACTTTTTTCTGTGTTTCCAGTCAAATTATTGGTCATTTTGAAATATATTTTCCATATTGATAATATATAATGCAGTGCAGTGTAGATTTAAAGAAAATAATCTTGAATTACACCAAGTTGAACTAAAATTTTATGGATGAAAAGGCGGCATGGGGTGACTTCTCTTCCACCCCAATGCCTTCTCTTCTCCCTTCTCCTCCACCCCCATTCTAATTCCCATCATCATCAACCAGGAGCCTTCTACCTGCACACCTCAAAGTAAGTGTACTTTACTGCATTTATTTTTAGTCTGTATGTATTTTTCGGTGAGCTGGAACCAATTGCCCAAAAACCAATTGAAACAATGTTTTCGGTTAACGAACAACCTTCTGGAACGAATTGTGCTCGTTAACCGAGGGGCCACTGTAGTTCATTAGATGGCGGTTTAACATCTAACAGACCCTAAACCGACATCATTTTCTCCCCTCCAGATCCCCCAAGGCACACAGTCTCACACCAGAATCCGTTTGACGGGTAAGGGGGTGAAACGGGTCAGTTCCCACGGCTACGGCGATCACTACGTCAACATCAAGATCAAGATCCCCACCAAGCTGACCCAGGAGCAGACGGCCCTCCTGACGGCCCTGGCGGAGCTGGAGATGGACACCCCGGGGACGATAAGTGGCATCACCTACGCCAAGGACGGTGTGTATGATGTCTAGTGTGACCTAACCTAACATGTAATATTTGTTAATTTAATATATGATATACAGTCATATACAGACATAAGGGAGTATATTTTGAGACACCCTGTACATATGTGTGTGTGTTGTATGAGCCACCCTGTATACAACCGTTTATCCTCTGAAACAATATATTATGGATTATTTCTTCATTTAAGGTGATTTTTGTATTAACTTAGCCCTGTGTACATCAGTTTGCATCAGTGTACATCAATTTGCGTCAGTGTACATCAATTTGCATCAGTTCTCACGAGTCGTCTATAGAGAGCCCACAGAAGTGTACTTAGCTTGACTAGAGACAGACCAGAGTTAGTGTGTGAGTGATTGGTAAACAACTTCTCATGACCCCACAGGAAAGAAGAGGGCGTTTGAAGAGGAGACTCCGCCTCCTCAACCCCCAGGAGATCGTCAAACCGCGTCTCCTAGTGGGTCTCGGTTCTCCGCGGCCTCATCTGAACGCCAGAGCAAATCAGATGAGGGTTTATTGACCAAAATAAAACGAGCGATATTTGGTTAGGGTGTGTATGGCGTCTTGTTGTTATTGTCGACGGTTAGGTTATGCATGGTGTTTGTTGTGTGAGGAGTGTGTGTGTTTTGATTACGTATAGGTCGGCAGTGCATGTATAGGGTGTCTTATAGTTCACACACACATGTACAGGGTGTCTTATAGTTCACACACACATGTACAGGGTGTCTTATAGTTCACACACACATGTACAGGGTGTCTTATAGTTCACACACACATGTACAGGGTGTCTTATAGTTCACACACACATGTATAGGGTGTCTTATAGTTCACACACACATGTACAGGGTGTCTTATAGTTCACACACACATGTACAGGGTGTCTTATAGTTCACACACACATGTACAGGGTGTCTTATAGTTCACACACACATGTACAGGGTGTCTTATAGTTCACACACACATGTACAGGGTGTCTTATAGTTCACACACTCATGTACAGGGTGTCTTATAGTTCACACACACATGTACAGGGTGTCTTATAGTTCACACACACATGTACAGGGTGTCTTATAGTTCACACACACATGTACAGGGTGTCTTATAGTTCACACACACATGTACAGGGTGTCTTATAGTTCACACACACATGTACAGGGTGTCTTATAGTTCACACACACATGTACAGGGTGTCTTATAGTTCACACACACATGTACAGGGTGTCTTATAGTTCACACACACATGTACAGGGTGTCTTATAGTTCACACACACATGTACAGGGTGTCTTATAGTTCACACACACATGTACAGGGTGTCTTATAGTTCACACACACATGTACAGGGTGTCTTATAGTTCACACACACATGTAAAGGGTGTCTTATAGTTCACACACACATGTACAGGGTGTCTTATAGTTCACACACACATGTACAGAGTGTCTTATAGTTCACACACACATGTACAGGGTGTCTTATAGTTCACACACACATGTACAGGGTGTCTTATAGTTCACACACACATGTACAGGGTGTCTTATAGTTCACACACACATGTACAGGGTGTCTTATAGTTCACACACACATGTACAGGGTGTCTTATAGTTCACACACACATATACAGGGTGTCTTATAATTCACACACACATGTACAGGGTGTCTTATAGTTCACACACACATGTACAGGGTGTCTTATAGTTCACACACACATGTACAGGGTGTCTTATAGTTCACACACACATGTACAGGGTGTCTTATAGTTCACACACACATGTACAGGGTGTCTTATAGTTCACACACACATGTACAGGGTGTCTCAAAGATAGTTTCAAGCTTCCTAAACTGAGATGTCAAAACCCATCTAATGAACCATATATCGATGAAAGTCCATTATATCAAGGTTTCACTACAGTATGGCATCGAAAGCTCATTACCTCTTACCATCATTCACGCGGTATTTTTAACTATAAATACCCAATCACAGTAACCAATCAGCGTAACCCAATCACAGTACCCAATCAATGTGTGACCGCAGGGTGTGAATCTACAGGCTGTCCCATATTATTGTGATTGTGTCGGATGTTCTTGTAAAATTTATGTTAAGCCAAAATTACTTAGGTTGGGTTTTTTTGTGTGCGTTTGTGTTTGGTGTAGGTGAGTGAGTGGGTGTATGTGGATTGAGTGTGTAGGTGGGTGCATGTTGTGTGTGTGTGTGTGTGTGTGCATGTATGTGTGTATAAATCAACTTTATAACTTAAATACACCAAACTCTTGTATTGTATAAAGAATCCCTATAATATCTTTCCATGTTCATTTCACTGATTTCTAACCCTAACCTAACGTAACCTAACCAAAACCTAACGTAACCAAACCAAAACCTAACGTAGCCTACCCAAAACCTAACGTAACCTACCCAAAACCTAACGTAACCTAACCAAAACCTAACGTAACCTAACCAAAACCTAACGTAACCTAACCAAAACATCGTAAATAACAACAAACTGTCCTTCTTCAACAGGTAAACAGATAGCAGTGGAGCCGAGCGCTATCCTCAGACAGATCCGGACCATATTGAACAGCAACATAGAGGGGTTAATAGCTCAAAAAGTGGCAGATGACGTCGAGGAGGCGAGTCAGGATACTAAACCAACGCAGCCGCTCGATGATAAGCGAGGCGAGAGAGTATGATTGGCTGAGAGATTGAAGCGAGGTGGGGGATTGGAGCGATAATGAGAGATTGAAGCGAATCGGGGATTGAAGCGAGGCGGGGGATTGGAGCGATAATGAGAGATTGAAGCGGGGAAGAGACGAGGGTGTAAAAGTTACCGATAAACCCACGTCGTCCGTTTGTTTGTCTGGGCTGCTGACGGGACATTAATTACATGTTTTATTGATATATCTACATGTGCAGGTATATAGGATTCCAAAATATTGTATATACTAATATGGTATATAAAGTATACCGAATAATTGTCTGTTATTTCAGTCCCTGGGTGGATTATGGGGTACAGAAACCTCTCCCATATTTATGTGGGGTGGATTATGGGGTACAGAAACCTCTCCCATATTTATGTGGGGTGGATTATGGGGTACAGAAACCCCTCCCATATTTATGTGTTGGATTATGGGGTACAGAAACCTCTCCCATATTTATGTGGGGTGGATTATGGGGTACATGGGGTGGATTATGGGGTACAGAAACCTCTCCCATATTTATGTGGGGGTGGATTATGGGGTACAGAAACCTCTCCCATATTTATGTGGGGTGGATTATGGGGTACAGAAACCGCTCCCATATTTATGTGGGGTGGATTATGGGGTACAGAAACCTCTCCCATATTTATGTGGGGTGGATTATGGGGTACAGAAACCTCTCCCATATTTATGTGGGGTGGATTATGGGGTACAGAAACCTCTCCCATATCTATGTGGGGTGGATTATGGGGTACAGAAACCTCTCCCATATTTATGTGGGGTGGATTATGGGGTACAGAAACCTCTCCCATATTTATGTGGGGTGGATTATGGGGTACAGAAACCTCTCCCATATTTATGTGGGGTGGATTATGGGGTACAGAAACCTCTCCCATATTTATGTGGGGTGGATTATGGGGTACAGAAACCTCTCACATATTTATGGGGTGGATTATGGGGTACAGACACCTCTCCCATATCTATGTGGGGTGGATTATGGGGTACAGAAACCTCTCCCATATTTATGTGGGGTGGATTATGGGGTACAGAAACCTCTCCCATATCTATGTGGGGTGGATTATGGGGTACAGAAACCTCTCCCATATCTATGTGGGGTGGATTATGGGGTACAGAAACCTCTCCCATATTTATGTGGGGTGGATTATGGGGTACAGAAACCTCTCCCATATTTATGTGGGGTGGATTATGGGGTACAGAAACCTCCCATATTTATGTGGGGTGGATTATGGGGTACAGAAACCTCTCCCATATTTATGTGGGGTGGATTATGGGGGTACAGAAACCTCTCCCATATTTATGTGGGGTGGATTATGGGGTACAGAAACCTCTCCCATATTTATGTGGGGTGGATTATGGGGTACAGAAACCTCTCCCATATTTATGTGGGGTGGATTATGGGGTACAGAAACCTCTCCCATATTTATGTGGGGTGGATTATGGGGTACAGAAACCTCTCCCATATTTATGTGTTGGATTATGGGGTACAGAAACCTCTCCCATATTTATGGAGGGTGGATTATGGGGTACAGAAACCCCTCCAATATCTATGTGGGGTGGATTATGGGGTACAGAAACCTCTCCCATATTTATGTGGGGTGGATTATGGGGTACAGAAACCCCTCCAATATCTATGTGGGGTGGATTATGGGGTACAGAAACCTCTCCCATATTTATGTGTTGGATTATGGGGTACAGAAACCTCTCCCATATTTATGGGGGTGGATTATGGGGTACAGAAACCTCTCCCATATTTATGTGGGGTGGATTATGGGGTACAGAAACCTCTCCCATATTTATGTGGGGTGGATTATGGGGTACAGAAACCTCTCCCATATTTATGGGGGTGGATTATGGGGTACAGAAACCTCTCCCATATTTATGTGGGGTGGATTATGGGGTACAGAAACCTCTCCCATATTTATGTGGGGTGGATTATGGGGTACAGAAACCTCTCCCATATTTATGTGGGGTGGATTATGGGGTACGGAAACCTCTCCCATATTTATGTGGGGTGGATTATGGGGTACAGAAACCTCTCCCATATTTATGGAGGGTGGATTATGGGGTACAGAAACCTCTCCCATATTTATGTGGGGTGGATTATGGGGTACAGAAACCTCTCCCATATTTATGTGGGGTGGATTATGGGGTACAGAAACCTCTCCCATATTTATGTGGGGTGGATTATGGGGTACAGAAACCTCTCCCATATTTATGTGGGGTGGATTATGGGGTACAGAAACCTCTCCCATATTTATGTGGGGTGGATTATGGGGTACAGAAACCTCTCCCATATTTATGTGGGGTGGATTATGGGGTACATGGGGTAAGACAAGTATTAGCACCCTTAATATGTGAGTCTTGAGCCAGGGTGTAATGGCTATAGAGACGCATCAATCAAGAATAATATAATAACGAGTATGTAATTATTATTAAATTCATATTGTATAAATAATATTTTTTGTATAATTATTCCCTAATAAATGGAGTTAGAGGAATAGTGTATCGATTGGTGTCAAAACTGTTCCATTCTCCAACCACTGAATTAAGTATATTTTTAACAATATATTACCATTATGGGTAATTAAATCATTAAAAATTATAAAATATGTAATTAATATGTATAATTTACATATATAAATAACTAAATATATCTTATAATTTAAATAAAAGGAAGGAAAATGTATAAATAATACTATAGAGGGACTCGGACACAGTGAGCCACCATCTTGTGTGTTGAGGTGACAGGTGTAGTCTATTTCCTTAACTAAATCAAGTAAGGTCATCATTTACTGCTTATTGTGGTCACTATGGCAGGAATAATAACTTTTAAATGTCCTGGTATCTTAAAACAGAAAGAAATATTCGATTTTGATCATTTTTTTAGAGTTGATAAGTGAGAACAAGATTTTATGGATATTATTCGATTTTGTTTTTCTTAAATTGATAGAAATCGATTTTAATAACTCTGGATTTTCACCGTTAAATGTCGTCTGTTTTGTAATATATACCCTATAATGCATTCCTCATACATTACCACTACCTTAGGGTGATATAACCTGCCACAGACTACCCCAGGGTGATATAACCTGCCACAGACTACCCCAGGCTGATATAACCTGCCACAGACTACCCCAGGCTGATATAACCTGCCACAGACTACCCCAGGCTGATATAACCTGCCACAGACTACCCCAGGCTGATATAACCTGCCACAGACTACCCCAGGCTGATATAACCTGCCACAGACTACCCCAGGCTGATATAACCTGCCACAGACTACCCCAGGCTGATATAACCTGCCACAGACTACCCCAGGCTGATATAACCTGCCACAGACTACCCCAGGCTGATATAACCTGCCACAGACTACCCCAGGCTGATATAACCTGCCACAGACTACCCCAGGCTGATATAACCTGCCACAGACTACCCCAGGCTGATATAACCTGCCACAGACTACCCCAGGCTGATATAACCTGCCACAGACTACCCCAGGCTGATATAACCTGCCACAGACTACCCCAGGCTGATATAACCTGCCACAGACTACCCCAGGCTGATATAACCTGCCACAGACTACCCCAGGCTGATATAACCTGCCACAGACTACCCCAGGCTGATATAACCTGCCACAGACTACCCCAGGCTGATATAACCTGCCACAGACTACCCCAGGCTGATATAACCTGCCACAGACTACCCCAGGCTGATATAACCTGCCACAGACTACCCCAGGCTGATATAACCTGCCACAGACTACCCCAGGCTGATATAACCTGCCACAGACTACCCCAGGCTGATATAACCTGCCACAGACTACCCCAGGCTGATATAACCTGCCACAGACTACCCCAGGCTGATATAACCTGCCACAGACTACCCCAGGCTGATATAACCTGCCACAGACTACCCCAGGCTGATATAACCTGCCACAGACTACCCCAGGCTGATATAACCTGCCACAGACTACCCCAGGCTGATATAACCTGCCACAGACTACCCCAGGCTGATATAACCTGCCACAGACTACCCCAGGCTGATATAACCTGCCACAGACTACCCCAGGCTGATATAACCTGCCACAGACTACCCCAGGCTGATATAACCTGCCACAGACTACCCCAGGCTGATATAACCTGCCACAGACTACCCCAGGCTGATATAACCTGCCACAGACTACCCCAGGCTGATATAACCTGCCACAGACTACCCCAGGCTGATATAACCTGCCACAGACTACCCCAGGCTGATATAACCTGCCACAGACTACCCCAGGCTGATATAACCTGCCACAGACTACCCCAGGCTGATATAACCTGCCACAGACTACCCCAGGCTGATATAACCTGCCACAGACTACCCCAGGCTGATATAACCTGCCACAGACTACCCCAGGCTGATATAACCTGCCACAGACTACCCCAGGCTGATATAACCTGCCACAGACTACCCCAGGCTGATATAACCTGCCACAGACTACCCCAGGCTGATATAACCTGCCACAGACTACCCCAGGCTGATATAACCTGCCACAGACTACCCCAGGCTGATATAACCTGCCACAGACTACCCCAGGCTGATATAACCTGCCACAGACTACCCCAGGCTGATATAACCTGCCACAGACTACCCCAGGCTGATATAACCTGCCACAGACTACCCCAGGCTGATATAACCTGCCACAGACTACCCCAGGCTGATATAACCTGCCACAGACTACCCCAGGCTGATATAACCTGCCACAGACTACCCCAGGCTGATATAACCTGCCACAGACTACCCCAGGCTGATATAACCTGCCACAGACTACCCCAGGCTGATATAACCTGCCACAGACTACCCCAGGCTGATATAACCTGCCACAGACTACCCCAGGCTGATATAACCTGCCACAGACTACCCCAGGCTGATATAACCTGCCACAGACTACCCCAGGCTGATATAACCTGCCACAGACTACCCCAGGCTGATATAACCTGCCACAGACTACCCCAGGCTGATATAACCTGCCACAGACTACCCCAGGCTGATATAACCTGCCACAGGCTACCCCAGGCTGATATAACCTGCCACAGACTACCCCAGGCTGATATAACCTGCCACAGACTACCCCAGGCTGATATAACCTGCCACAGACTACCCCAGGCTGATATAACCTGCCACAGGCTACCCCAGGCTGATATAACCTGCCACAGGCTACCCCAGGCTGATATAACCTGCCACAGACTACCCCAGGCTGATATAACCTGCCACAGACTACCCCAGGCTGATATAACCTGCCACAGGCTACCCCAGGCTGATATAACCTGCCACAGACTACCCCAGGCTGATATAACCTGCCACAGACTACCCCAGGCTGATATAACCTGCCACAGACTACCCCAGGCTGATATAACCTGCCACAGACTACCCCAGGCTGATATAACCTGCCACAGACTACCCCAGGCTGATATAACCTGCCACAGACTACCCCAGGCTGATATAACCTGCCACAGACTACCCCAGGCTGATATAACCTGCCACAGACTACCCCAGGCTGATATAACCTGCCACAGACTACCCCAGGCTGATATAACCTGCCACAGACTACCCCAGGCTGATATAACCTGCCACAGACTACCCCAGGCTGATATATCCTGTCCCACTGGCTCACCGACCCATCGGCAATATGCCCAAACTCCCGATAGGCCAGTCCGTCACTGGGTGACAATGTGTCATAAACCCTCATTAGCTGTAATTAAACCTTTGTAATTACTTTTAGAATATTTTCATTTTACACAAGTTGATTTAGTCACTTGTAGTTTTCATTTATATATTGTAATTTTTATAAGAATATTATCTAAGGCAAAATATTTTGTTTCAGATACTGTGATGTCACATCTGAAGACCAAGTGTAACTAAGAAGAAGTTCACAATGTCAAGCAGAGATAAAAAGTTCTCCTGTGAGGAATGTGGCAAACAGTTTGGCTTAAATTCTACTCTTCAGACGCATTTACTTGTACACAATGGTGTGAAGGAGTTTGAATGTGAGGAATGTGGGAAACATTTTTCTCGTAAGAGTAATCTCAAGAGACACATTCTTGGACACAGTGGTGAAGACAATTTTGAATGTAAGGAATGTGGGAAACATTTTGCAGACAAGAGTACTCTTAAGACACACATTCTTAGACACATTGGTAAAAAAGAGATTAAATGTGAGGAATGTGGGAAACATTTTGCAGAAAAGAGTAATCTCAAGAGACACATTCGCTTACACACCGGCAAAAAAGATTTTGAATGTGAGGAATGTGGGAAACATTTTGCTCTCAAGTGTAATCTCAAGACACACATTCTTGGACACAGTGGTATAAAAAAGTTCGAATGTGTGGAATGTGGGAAACATTTTGCACGGAATAGTCATCTCAAAACACACATTCTTGGACATAGTGGCATAAAAAAGTTTGAATGTGAGGAATGTGGGAAACATTTTCTACAAAAGGGTCATCTCAAAACACACATTCTTGGACACACCGGCTTAAAGAAGTTTGAATGTGAGGAATGTGGGAAACATTTTTCCCAAAAGGGTCATCTCAAGACACACATTCTTGGACACAGTGGTATAAAAGAACTTGAATGTGAACAATGTGGGAAACATTTTGCACAAAGGAGTCATCTAAAGACACACATTCTTGGACACACTGGCATAAAAAGGTTTGAATGTGAGGAATGTGGGAAACATTTTTCCCAAAAGGGTAATCTCAAAAAACACATTCTTGGACATATTGGTATAAAAGAGTTTAAATGTGAAGAATGTGGGAAATGTTTTGCACGTAAAGGTTATCTCGAGAAACACATTCTTGGACACTAGGGTGATCTTGAAATCTACGGGAAAAAAATAACTAGGAATTGGACATTGGACAATAATTTTATAAGGTCGTTGAAGAGTAATTCTCCTTTAATAGCAATTGCTTGAGTAAAGGGGCGCACTAGATGCATTTGTTGAAGCTAAAATACTATAATGGTGAGGTAAAGACAGAGACATTAATTAACAATATTCCTCACTGCTGGATAGACCAAACTGAAAGGATTCATTGGTTAGTGAGGATATTGTGTCAGTCAATGGTCCTTCAATACCAAGTGTGGTGTGTTACAGGGCCGAGAAGATCACTGAGAATCATTAATACTTCTTTTTATGTAGTTTATTTATTACATTACTGTATTGAACTTTAAGGTAAACCATATATATTTACATTTATTATCCAGTTTATTCTTTGTAGACATAAGTTAAGTTACTGTTAAGTTAAATTATTCTATATAGTAGATGTTAAGTTTTTTATGTTTGTAAAGGCTGACATGAAATTAACATTAGTTTAGTTTATAAAGTTTAAGATATTAGATTTTAATTAATTGTTGTCTTCTGCAATGTGATTCCTAGGGACTGTACATTACCAACTGTGGTGTACTAACATGTGCTGTACATTACCAACTGTGATGTACTAACATGTACTGTACATTACCAACTGTGGTGTACTAACATGTACTGTACATTACCAACTGTGGTGTACTAACATGTACTGTACATTACCAACTGTGATGTACTAACATGTACTGTACATTACCAACTGTGATGTACTAACATATACTGTACATTACCAACTGTGGTATACTAACATGTACTGTACATTACCAACTGTGATGTACTAACATGTACTGTACATTACCAACTGTGATGTACTGTACTGTCAGATGCTACTAGGTACATCCCAAGGGCTCTGTGTAATATATAATGTATGTTCTTATGGTAATGTATAACATACATTCATGTTATGCTAATCTGTGTAATTTGTTGTATATAGTGAGTTGTTGTATATAATACATAATGGTGGTTGGGTGTGAAGTTGGCTTCTTGTACAAGGTGTTCCAAACTTGGGGTCTTGTGATGTTACTCCAATTATTAACTTATATGCTAATGTTAATTGAAGTAGTTTGAGGTGTCTACTTAATTGTCTTTTATTGTAACTTGTTGTAACTGTCTCATTATTAATTTGTGAATTAATGTAACTGTGATGTTATTAGCCACAATGCTTGGTGGGAGAGTTGAGGAGGGAATGAAGGTAGAGAGAACCGGGAGGACTCACTGTAGACCAGACCTGTGTGTCTCGCTGCTTCACACAACTCAGTTGAGTTTAGGTCTGTGTGGATGGTCTTTGTCTGTGTGGATCTATCCTGTGAATCTACCTTGTAAATAATAATTGTACCAAGTACAGAAAGCAGGAGTTGGTGGCTATCCTTTGTCTTCCAGCACTGGTCCCCGTGAACACTTGACATGCACTGACAACTGTAATAGGCCTCATGGGTTACTTGTTAGTGCTGTCAACTACAAACCCATAAGACACAGGTTCAGTGTTGTGGCCAGGCAGGGTTTGTGGGTCATTATCTTGTGGTGGTCTACACATAATATATGTAATATTATCTTTAATATAAACATTAAATGATCAAATATATACTTGGCTGCTCACTAATGGAAGAATTAGAAGATGCTGTCATTTAAAATATATAAAATTAAGATAAATTGTTCAAAGGTTAATGTAAATTTTATATCAATGTTGTTAATAAAATGTTTGTTATAATTTTGTTTTATTATTCACATGAAAATATTAGGACGAAAAATAGTTCCTTTAAGATTGACTTATATATATGAGAGTAATATTTATCTGTCTGTCTTCTTTATTTATCTAACATATTTATGTGGGGTGGATTATGGGGTACAGAAACCTCTCCCATATTTATGTGGGGTGGATTATGGGGTACAGAAACCTCTCCCATATTTATGTGGGGGTGGATTATGGGGTACAGAAACCTCTCCCATATTTATGTGGGGGTGGATTATGGGGTACAGAAACCTCTCTCATATTTATGTGGGGTGGATAATGGGGTTCAGAAACCTCTCCCATATTTATGTGGGGTGGATTATGGGGTACAGAAACCTCTCCCATATTTATGTGGGGTGGATTATGGGGTACAGAAACCTCTCCCATATTTATGTGGGGTGGATTATGGGGTACAGAAACCTCTCCCATATTTATGTGGGGTGGGTTATGGGGTACAGAAACCTCTCCCAATTTATGTGGGGTGGATTATGGGGTACAGAAACCTCTCCCATATTTATGTGGGGTGGATTATGGGGTACAGAAACCTCTCCCACATTTATGTGGGGTGGATTATGGGGTACAGAAACCTCTCCCACATTTATGTGGGGTGGATTATGGGGTACAGAAACCTCTCTCACATTTATGTGTTGTGGATTATGGGGTACAGAGACCTCTCCCATATTTATGTGGGGTGGATTATGGGGTAAAAAAGGTGCCATATTTATTATAATAAAATGTAAAACATTAAATATTTCCATTTAATGATCATTCGTTACTTATAACGTTAGTTTCGTAAACCACCTATCAATATCTTCTTTAGTAATGGTTTACACAGTTGATTTAGTCCAAGTGAACTATTTTATACCTTACGTTTTGTATTATGTTGAGGAGCACGTCTTCTATGAGGGTCAATAAACAGTAGTAGTTTACCCTCAATTAATAAAAGTTTTCTTTGGTAAGATAGTGATTCAGTCACCAGGCGGCACTACGGGTCAACCTGTGGTGAGAGTTGTTCTTCCTTATTGGATATTCCTTGACAACAACAACACCATCTTGTATACTTCCGTCAATTTTCTCGTAAAACAGTTTATTTCTCCTCCTCCTGGACATTACAGCAAGTGTTTGGTGAGTTATTAAGGTGTGTTATATGACCTTGTTTACCTTAACTATGTGTAGTGAACGTGGAGGAGTTATGGATTAGTTACACCTGTACTTACAAGAAGAAAATGGAATTTATTTAGTTTGTGCATTATTATTATTACTTATTATTATCCTATTGTACTTCTCAGTGTTATATATTTGTATTATTAGAGGAGTTTTCACTATTTGGTTGATGTACCTGGACTTAAGGCAAAAGTGTTCAATGTATGTCAGAAGATAACGTGTAGGTAAGCAGTGAGTGTGGCGTCAGGGTGTTATCACGTTACTGGTAAGTCAAGTTATTTAATCCATGTTGGTACTGTTTTAGAGTAACCCTAAGTATTAAGGGTTTATGTCAAGGTTGTAAGGGCTAGTCCCCCCTGAAGATATATGTTCCTCAGGGCTAAAGAACCTTTCTTGTGATAATGTGTGTTAATTTCGTCACCACTGCTCTACCCGTTTCGTCACCACTGCTGTACCCGTTTCGTCACCACTGCTGTACCCATTTCGTCACCACTGCTTTACCCGTTTCGTCACCACTGCTTTACCCATTTCGTCACCACTGCTTTACCCGTTTCGTCACCACTGCTTTACCCGTTTCGTCACCACTGCTTTACCCGTTTCGTCACCACTGCTTTACCCGTTTCGTCACCACTGCTTTACCCGTTTCGTCACCACTGCTGTACCCATTTCGTCACCACTGCTTTACCCGTTTCGTCACCACTGCTTTACCCGTTTCGTCACCACTGCTTTACCCGTTTCGTCACCACTGCTTTACCCGTTTCGTCACCTAAGAACACAATGCGTCTGCAATAGGCTGGTTGGCCTGTGCATGGCAGCTCCTGTCAAGAGTTACTACCACTCTCTATCATCCATGAATCTATCAAGCCTCGGGACATTACAAAGGTACTTCAAACTATCCAACCAGGAACGAACTCGTAACAATGGTTTTAAGTTAGACAAGTTTAGATTTAGGCGCGAAAGGTAAACACTGGTTTGGAAATAGAGTAGTGGACGAGTGAAACAAGTTACCAAATATCATCATTAACTCGAATACACTGGATAGCTTCAAACATAGGTTGGATGCTTATATAAGCAATAGGGGTTGGGTGTAAATGGGACTGACCAGTATGGGCCAATAGGTCTGCTGCAATTTCCTCCATTCTTGTTCTTCTGTTCTTTTAAAACTCTCCAGCGTTCCAGCACTTACTACAAAGTTGCTAAGCTTGTTCCACTCGTCCACCACCCTATTTGTGAACCAGTTCCTTTCTATCTCCCTCCTAAACTTATCCAACTTAAATCCGTTGCTACGAGTCCTATCCTGCTCTGATATTATAAGAACTTTATCTATATCCCCTTTATTGAGTCCTTTCACCCACTTAAATACTTCTATCAGATCTCCCCGCACTCTTCGGCTTTCTAAGGAATGCACGTTTAGTTTCTTTAACCTATCTTGATTTGGAAGGTTTCTAAGTCCGGAATCACTTACGTCATTCTTCGCTGCACTGACTCCAGTGAATTTATATCCATTCTATAATAAGGGCACCAGAACTGAACCGCATAATCGAGGTGCGGCCTGACTAGCGCAAGATATAGTTGCAATAAGACCTCTGCACTCTTGTAACTTACACTTCTAGATATAAAACCCAATAATCTGTTTGCCTTATTTCTAACATTAACGCACTGTTTTCTAGGCCGTGGGTCCAGGCTTACGAATAACCCTAAGTCTCTTTCACAAGTCGACTTCTCTAGGTTGATGTTGTTAAGGCTGTATACATTGACAGTATTTGTTCTTCCAATATTAAGTACGCTGCACTTGCTGGTGTTGAATTTCATTTGCCATTTTTCTGACAACTCCTGCAGTTTATTTAAATCCTCTTGTAGTGCATTTGCATTCTGCCCTGAATTAATCTGCCGCCCAATTTAGTGGTGTCATCGCTAACTGTTGCTGGTATTAGTGACAAATTTGCGTTATTATTTTACACGAACAAAAATTACACTTGTATACAGACTCGAGAATTATTGTGTTATTATTATACGTAAATATTAATTATTTAATAAAGAAAACTATTAAAACATTGATAAATAATTAGATTCCAGAACAAATAAAGGTTATTTGGCCCCAGTGCATCAATCACCGAGCAGTGAGATGATTACAGGCGCACTAACAATGTTTTTATTATCGTCATTCACCCTTAAGCCCCAGGTTAGGGTGGCGGTAATCGGCGGACGTTCTGGAGCGTCACTCGGGACCTAATGGTTAATAAATTGTCTTAGTGTTTTTGACTATTTTCTATCCTAAGCAACAGTTATTTTTGTGTATTGATGGGATGAACGCGGTGACGAAACGGGTAGAGGGTGAAGCAGTGGTAACGAAACGGGTTAAGAAGTGGTGATGAAACGGGTAGAGCAGTGGTGACTACCCCAGGCTGATATAACCTGCCACAGACTACCCAGGCTGATATAACCTGCCACAGACTACCCCTGGCTGATATAACCTGCCACAGACTACCCAGGTTGATATAGCCTGCCACAGACTACCCCAGGCTGATATAACCTGCCACAGACTACTCCAGGCTGATATAACCTGCCACAGACTACCCCTGGCTGATATAACCTGCCACAGACTACCCAGGTTGATATAGCCTGCCACAGACTACCCCAGGCTGATATAACCTGCCACAGGCTACCCCAGGCTGATATAACCTGCCACAGACTACCCCAGGCTGATATATCCTGGCCCACTGGCTCACCGACCCATCGGCAATATGCCCAAACTCCCGATGGGCCAGTCCGTCACTGGGTGACGATGTGTCATAAACCCTCATTAGCTGTAATTAAACCTTTGTAATTACGTTTACAATATTTTCATTTTACACAAGTTGATTTAGTCACTTGTAGTTTTCATTTATAAATTGTACTTTTTATAAGAATATTATCTAAGGCAAAATATTTTGTTTCAGATACTGTGATGTCACATCTCAAGACCAAGTGTAACAAAGAAGAAGTTCACAATGTCAAGCAGAGATAAAAAGTTCTCCTGTGAGGAATGTGGCAAACAGTTTTGCTTAAAGTCTACTCTTCAGACACATTTACTTGTGCACAATGGTATGAAGGAGTTTGAATGTGTGGAATTTGGGAAACATTTGTCATCTAAGAGTCATCTCAAAAGACACATTCTTGGACACAGTGGTGTAAGAAATTTTGAATGTGAGGAATGTGGAAAACATTTTACACAAAAGAGTCATCTCAAGAGACACATTCTTGGACACAGTGGTGTAAAGAAGTTTAAATGTGAGGAATGTGGGCAACATTTTGCACGAAAGGGTAATCTCAAGACACACATTCTTGGACACAGTGGCATAAAGGAGTTTGAATGTGAGGAATGTGGGAAACATTTTGCACGAAAGGGTACTCTCAAGACACACATTCTTGGACACAGTGGTATAAAGAATTTTGAATGTGAGGAATGTGGGAAACATTTTGCACTAAAGGGTAATCTCAAGACACACATTCTTGGACACAGTGGTATAAAGGAGTTTAAATGTGAGGAATGTGGGAAACATTTTGCAGAAAAGGGTAGTCTCAAGACACACATTCTTGGACACAGTGGTATAAAGGAGTTTAAATGTGAGGAATGTGGGAAACATTTTACACAAAAGAGTACTCTCAAGACACACATTCTTGTACACAGTGGTGTAAAGAAATTTAAATGTGAGGAATGTGGGAAACATTTTGCACTAAAGGGTAATCTCAAGACACACATTCTTGGACACAGTGGTATAAAGGAGTTTAAATGTGAGGAATGTGGGAAACATTTTGCAGAAAAGAGTACTCTCAAGAGACACATTCTTGTACACAGTGGTGTAAAGAAGTTTGAATGTGAGGAATGTGGGAAACATTTTGCACTAAAGCTTACTCTCAAGGACCACATTCTTGTACACAGTGGTATAAAGAAGTTTGAATGTGAGGAATGTGGGAAATGTTTCTCCCGGAAAAGTAATCTCAAATGTCATAAACTTGTGCATGAAAAAAACAGAATTCATTTAATGTTTGAATGACTTTAACAGAAGGTAAATGTGACTCATAAACTTGAATACAGTGATATACATCAATATAAAACCACTGGAACAAACTATGAATGTAGCAGAAATAAAGACTAGTGACAAATGCCACTTCTATAGATATTAAACACCAGTTATAATTATCTGCTCTTAAGATGTAAATTTCTTCTACCATGGCCTTAGTACTTTACCATGACATGATAGAATATGTTAGAAAAATAAACTTGTGTTAGTTGAGGGGTATCCTATGAGTCTAGTAGAACTTGTACAATAATGTTGTTAACATGTAATGGTCGCATGTAGACCCAGCCATGTTGATTTGGCTTGGTCAAGTCAGGTGATGTTGTTGACTTAGTCATGTCCTGTTGCCACTTGTGTATTGTACTAGCATGTACTGTACATTACCAACTGTGATGTACAAACAGGTACTGTACATTACCAACTGTGATGTACTAACATGTACTGTACATTACCAACCGTGATGTACTAACATGTACTGTACATTACCAACTGTGATGTACTAACATGTACTGTACATTACCAACTGTGATGTACTAACATGTACTGTACATTACCAACTGTGATGTACTAACATGTACTGTACATTACCAACTGTGATGTACTAACATGTGCTGTACATTACCAACTGTGATGTACTAATGTGTACTGTACATTACCAACTGTGATGTACTAACATGTACTGAACATTACCAACTGTGATGTACTAATGTGTACTGTACATTACCAACTGTGATGTACTAACATGTGCTGTACATTACCAACTGTGATGTACTAATGTGTACTGTACATTACCAACTGTGAGGTACTAACATGTACTGTGCATTACCAACTGTGATGTACTAACATGTACTGTACATTACCAACTGTGATGTACTAATGTGTACTGTACATTACCAACTGTGATGTACTAACATGTACTGTACATTACCAACTGTGATGTACTAACATGTACTGTACATTACCAACTGTGATGTACTAACATGTACTGTACATTACCAACTGTGATGTACTAACATGTACTGTGCATTACCAACTGTGATGTACTAACATGTACTGTACATTACCAACTGTGATGTACTAATGTGTACTGTACATTACCAACTGTGATGTACTAACATGTACATTACCAACTGTGATGTGCTAACATGTACTGTACATTACCAACTGTGATGTACTAACATGAACTGTGCATTACCAACTGTGATGTACTAACATGTACTGTACATTACCAACTGTGATGTACTAATGTGTACTGTACATTACCAACTGTGATGTACTAACATGTGCTGTACATTACCAACTGTGATGTACTAACATGTACTGTACATTACCAACTGTGATGTACTAACATGTACTGTACATTACCAACTGTGATGTACTAACATGAACTGTGCATTACCAACTGTGATGTACTAACATGTACTGTACATTACCAACTGTAATGTACTAACATGTACTGTACATTACCAACTGTGATGTACTAACATGTACTGTACATTACCAACTGTGACGTTCTAACATGTACTGTACATTACCAACTGTGATGTACTGTACTGTCAGATGCTACTAGGTACATCCCAAGGGCTCTGTGTAATATATAATGTATGTTCTTATGGTAATGTATAACATACATTCATGTTATGCTAATCTGTGTAATTTGTTGTATATAGTGAGTTGTTGTATATAATACATAATGGTGGTTGGGTGTGAAGTTGGCTTCTTGTACAAGGTGTTCCAAACTTGGGGTCTTGTGATGTTACTCCAATTATTAACTTATATGTTAATGTTAATTGAAGTAGTTTGAGGTGTCTACTTAATTGTCTTTTATTGTAACTTGTTGTAACTGTCTCATTATTAATTTGTGAATTAATGTAACTGTGATGTTATTAGCCACAATGCTTGGTGGGAGAGTTGAGGAGGGAATGAAGGTAGAGAGAACCGGGAGGACTCACTGTAGACCAGACCTGTGTGTCTCGCTGCTTCACACAACTCAGTTGAGTTTAGGTCTGTGTGGATGGTCTTTATCTGTGTGGATCTATCCTGTAAATCTACCTTGTAAATAATAATTGTCCCAAGTACAGAAAGCAGGAGTTGGTGGCTATCCTTTGTCTTCCAGCACTGGTCCCCGTGAACACTTGACATGCACTGACAACTGTAATAGGCCTCATGGGTTACTTGTTAGTGCTGTCAACTACAAACCCATAAGACACAGGTTCAGTGTTGTGGCCAGGCAGGGTTTGTGGGTCATTATCTTGTGGTGGTCTACACATAATATATGTAATATTATCTTTAATATAAACATTAAATGATCAAATATATACTTGGCTGCTCACTAATGGAAGAATTAGAAGATGCTGTCATTTAAAATATATAAAATTAAGATAAATTGTTCAAAGGTTAATGTAAATTTTATATCAATGTTGTTAATAAAATGTTTGTTATAATTTTGTTTTATTATTCACATGAAAATATTAGGACGAAAAATAGTTCCTTTAAGATTGACTTATATATATGAGAGTAATATTTATCTGTCTGTCTTCTTTATTTATCTAACATATTTATGTGGGGTGGATTATGGGGTACAGAAACCTCTCCCATATTTATGTGGGGTGGATTATGGGGTACAGAAACCTCTCCCATATTTATGTGGGGGTGGATTATGGGGTACAGAAACCTCTCCCATATTTATGTGGGGTGGATTTTGGGGTACAGAAACCTCTCCCATATTTATGTGGGGTGGATTATGGGGTACAGAAACCTCTCCCATATTTATGTGGGGGTGGATTATGGGGTACAGAAACCTCTCCATATTTATGTGGGGTGGATAATGGGGTTCAGAAACCTCTCCCATATTTATGTGGGGTGGATTATGGGGTACAGAAACCTCTCCCATATTTATGTGGGGTGGATTATGGGGTACAGAAACCTCTCCCATATTTATGTGGGGTGGGTTATGGGGTACAGAAACCTCTCCCACATTTATGTGGGGTGGATTATGGGGTACAGAAACCTCTCACATATTTATGGGGGGTGGATTATGGGGTACAAAAGTTGCCATATTTATTATAATAAAATGTAAAACATTAAATATTTCCATTTAATGATCATTCATTACTTATAATGTAAGTTTCATAAACCACCTATTAATATCTTATTTAGTAATGATTTACACAGTTGATTTAGTCCAAGTGAACTATTTTATACCTTACGTGATGTATCATGTTGAGGAGCACGTCTTCTATGAGGGTCAATAAACAGTAATAGTTTACCCTCAATTAATAAAAGTTTTCTTTGGTAAGTTAGCCATTCAGTCACCAGGCGGCACTACGGGTCAACCTGTGGTGAGAGTTGTTCTTCCTTATTGGATATTCCTTGACAACAACAACACCATCTTGTATACTTCCGTCAATTTTCTCGTAAAACAGTTTATTTCTCCTCCTCCTGGACATTACAGCAAGTGTTTGGTGAGTTATTAAGGTGTGTTATATGACCTATGTTAAGTTAATACTGTATTATGACCTTTCCTGCTATGTGGAATGATAAAGATTCATTTTATGCCATAACGGGAAATTGATTACTAAAATAGATTTAACTAATGTGTTTTTTATCTTGTTATAAAGGAATATGACCTTTATTTGAGTGGTAGGTTGATATTTATGGCGATATGACCACTTTAACACTAGTAACAGAGGTCAGCAGTGACATAAGCAAGCTTGCGGATGACACCAAAATAGGGCGGCAGATTAATTCAGGGCAGGATGCAAATGCACTATAGGAGGATTTAAATAAACTGCAGGAGTGGTCAGAGAAATGGCCAATGAAATTCATCACGAGCAAGTGCAGCGTACTTAATATTGGAAGAACAAATACTGTCAATGTATACAGCCTTAACAACATCAACCAGTGCGTTAATGTTGGAATTAAAGCAGTAGGTAGTAGGCAGGGAGGGACTACCGCCTGGGAAGATATTGGAAGCATAATGTGTTGTCCTGCTGCCATATGTGACCAAGTCCCAGGTTGCTCATCTGTCTTTCTGCCTCAGTTACACACAATTGCAGGGTCTCAATTGTTTCTCTTACTATTGACAAGACAACATACTCTACATATAGCGTTTCTAACTATTAATTATTAATATTTTTTCTTTATTATCATTATTACAGTGTTGTTATTAATGTTATTATTGTTATTATTATTTTATTTTACTTTTAATTGTAAATTTTATTTACTATGAATTACTATTATTATTATTAAATTTTCGCCCCCCAGGCCCCGATGTGGGTCAGTGACCTGTGCCCAGGTGGGCTAATCCCCTTAAAAAAAAAAAAAACAAAAAAAAAACAGAGTATTGGGTTTTATATCTAGAAGTGTAAGTAACAAGAGTGCAGAGGTCTTATTGCAACTATATCTTGCGCTAGTCAGGCCGCACCTCGATTATGCGGTTCAGTTCTGGTGCCCCTATTATAGAATGGATATAAATTCACTGGAGTCAGTGCAGCGAAGAATGACGAAAATGATTCAGGGACTTAGAAACCTTCCATATCAGGATAGGTTAAAGAAACTAAACTTGCATCCCCTAGAAAGACGAAGAGTGCGGGGAGATATGATAGAAGTATTTAAGTGGGTGAAAGGAATCAATAAAGGGGATATAGATAAAGTTCTTATAATATCCGAGCAGGATAGGACTCGGAGCAACAGATTTAAGTTGGATAAGTTTAGGTTTAGGAGGGAGCTAGGAAGGAACTGGTTTACAAATAGGGTGGTGGACGAGTGGAACAAGCTTAGCAACTTTGTAGTAAGTGCTGGAACGCTGGAAAGTTTTAAAAGGAGGCTGGATAGATTCATGGATGATAGAGAGTGGTAGTAACTCTCTACAGGAGCTGCCATGCACAGGCCAACCAGCCTATTGCAGACTCCTTATGTTCTTATGGTTAAAGATAGGCTAGTCCGTCACTGGGTGACAATGTGTCATAAACCCTCATTAGCTGTAATTAAACCTTTGTAATTACGTTTAGAATATTTTCATTTTACACAAGTTGATTTAGTCACTTGTAGTTTTCATTTATAAATTGTACTTTTTATAAGAATATTATCTAAGGCAAAATATTTTGTTTCAGATACTGTGATGTCACATCTCAAGACCAAGTGTAACTAAGAAGAAGTTCACAATGTCAAGCAGAGATAAAAAGTTCTCCTGTGAGGAATGTGGCAAACAGTTTTGCTTAAAGTCTACTCTTCAGACACATTTACTTGTACACAATGGTATGAAGGAGTTTGAATGTGAGGAATGTGGGAAACATTTGTCATCTAAGAGTCATCTCAAAAGACACATTCTTGGACACAGTGGTGTAAGAAATTTTCAATGTGAGGAATGTGGAAAATGTTTCTCCCAGAAGAGTAATCTCAAGGCACACATTGTTGGACACAGTGGTATTAAGAATTTTGAATGTGAGGAATGTGGGAAACATTTTACAAAAAAGGGTACACTCAAAACACACATTCTTGGACACAGTGGTATAAAGAAGTTTAAATGTGAGGAATGTGGAAAACATTTTACAGAAAGGGGTACTCTCAATACACACATTCTTGTACACAGTGGTGTAAAGAAATTTAAATGTGAGGAATGTGGGAAGCATTTTGCACAAAAGGGTACTCTCAAAAGACACATTCTTGGACACATTGGCATAAAGGAGTTTAAATGTGAGGAATGTGGGAAACATTTTGCAGAAAGGAGTACTCTAAAGACACACATTCTTGGACACAGTGGTATAAAGGAGTTTAATTGTGAGGAATGTGGGAAACATTTTGCAAAAAAGGGTATTCTCAAAGCACACATTCTTGGACACAGTGGTATAAAGAAGTTTAAATGTGAGGAATGTGGGAAACATTTTACAGAAAGGGGTACTCTCAATACACACATTCTTGTACACAGTGGTGTAAAGAAATTTAAATGTGAGGAATGTGGGAAGCATTTTGCACAAAAGGGTACTCTCAAAAGACACATTCTTGGACACAGAGGTATAAAGAAGTTTAAATGTGAGGAATGTGGGAAACATTTTGCAGAAAGGAGTACTCTCAAAACACACATTCTTGTACACAGTGGTATAAAAGAGTTTAAATGTGAGGAATGTGGGAAACATTTTGCACGAAAGAGTGCTCTCAAAACACACACTCTTGTACACAGTGGTATAAAAGAGTTAGAATGTGAGGAATGTGGGAAATGTTTCTCCCGGAAGGAAACTCTCAAATGTCATAAACTTGTGCATGAAAAATGCAGAATTCATTAAATGTTTGAATGACTTTAACAGACGGTAAATGTGACTCATAAACTTGAATACAGTTATATACATCAATATAAAACCACTGGAACAAACTCCATGAATGTAGCAGAAATAAAGACAAGTGACAAATGCCACTTTTATAGATATTAAACACAAGTTATAATTATCTGCTCCTAAGATGTAAATTTCTTCTACCATGGCCTTAGTACTTTACCATGACATGATAGAATATGTTAGAAAAATAAACTTGTGTTAGTTGAGGTGTATCCTATGAGTCTAGTAGAACTTGTACAATAATGTTGTTAACATGTAATGTTCACATGTAGACCCAGCCTTGTTGATTTGGCTTGGTCAAGTCAGGTGATGTTGTTGACTTAGTCATGTCCTGTTGTCACTTGTGTATTGTACTAACATGTACTGTACATTTCCAACTGTGATGTACTAACATGTACTGTACATTACCAACTGTGGTGTACTAACATGTACTGTACATTACCAACTGTGATGTACTAACATGTACTGTACATTACCAACTGTGATGTACTAACATGTACTGTACATTACCATCTGTGATGTACTAACATGTACTGTACATTACCAACTGTGATGTACTAACATGTACTGTACATTACCAACAGTGATGTACTAACATGTACTGTACATTACCAACTGTGATGTACTAACATGTACTGTACATTACCAACTGTGATGTACTAACATGTACTGTACATTACCAACTGTGATGTACTAACATGTACTGTACATTACCAACTGTGATGTACTAACATGTACTGTACATTACCAACTGTGATGTACTAACATTTATTGTACATTACCAACTGTGATGTACTAACATGTACTGTTCATTACCAACTGTGATGTACTAACATGTACTGTACATTACCAACTGTGATGTACTAACATGTACTGTACATTACCAACAGTGATGTACTAACATGTACTGTACATTACCAACTGTGATGTACTAACATGTACTGTACATTACCAACTGTGATGTACTAACATGTACTGTACATTACCAACTGTGATGTACTAACATGTACTGTACATTACCAACAGTGATGTACTAACATGTACTGTTCATTACCAACTGTGATGTACTAACATGTACTGTACATTACCAACTGTGATGTACTAACATGTACTGTACATTACCAACTGTGATGTGCTAACATGTACTGTACATTACCAACTGTGATGTACTAACATGTACTGTTCATTACCAACTGTGATGTACTAACATGTACTGTTCATTACCAACTGTCATGTACTAACATGTACTGTACATTACCAACTGTGATGTACTAACATGTACTGTACATTACCAACTGTGATGTACTAACATGTACTGTACATTACCAACTGTGATGTACTGTACTGTCAGATGCTACTAGGTACATCCCAAGGGCTCTGTGTAATATATAATGTATGTTCTTATGGTAATGTATAACATACATTCATGTTATGCTAATCTGTGTAATTTGTTGTATATAGTGAGTTGTTGTATATAATACATAATGGTGGTTGGGTGTGAAGTTGGGTTCTTGTACAAGGTGTTCCAAACTTGGGGTCTTGTGATGTTACTCCAATTATTAACTTATATGTTAATGTTAATTGAAGTAGTTTGAGGTGTCTACTTAATTGTCTTTTATTGTAACTTGTTGTAACTGTCTCATTAATAATTTGTGAATTAATGTAACTGTGATGTTATTACCCACAATGCTTGGTGGGAGAGTTGAGGAGGGAATGAAGGTAGAGAGAACCGGGAGGACTCACTGTAGACCAGACCTGTGTGTCTCGCTGCTTCACACAACTCAGTTGAGTTTAGGTCTGTGTGGATGGTCTTTGTCTGTGTGGATCTATCCTGTGAATCTACCTTGTAAATAATAATTGTACCAAGTATAGAAAGCAGGAGTTGGTGGCTATCCTTTGTCTTCCAGCACTGGTCCCCGTGAACACTTGACATGCACTGACAACTGTAATAGGCCTCATGGGTTACTTGTTAGTGCTGTCAACTACAAACCCATAAGACACAGGTTCAGTGTTGTGGCCAGGCAGGGTTTGTGGGTCATTATCTTGTGGTGGTCTACACATAATATATGTAATATTATCTTTAATAAAAACATTAAATGATCAAATATATACTTGGCTGCTCACTAATGGAAGAATTAGAAGATGCTGTCATTTAAAATATATAAAATTAAGATAAATTTTCAAGTTTAATGTAAATTTTATATCAATATTGTTAATAAAATGTTTGTTATAATTTTGTTTTATTATTCACATGAAAATATTAGGATGAAAAATAGTTCCTTTAAGATTGACTTATATGTATGAGAGTAATATTTATCTGTCTGTCTTCTTTATTTATCTAACATATTTATGTGGGGTGGATAATGGGGTACAGAAACCTCTCCCATATTTATGTGGGGTGGATTATGGGGTACAGAAACCTCTCCCATATTTATGTGGAGTGGATTATGGGGTACAGAAACCTCCCATATTTATGTGGGGTGGATTATGGGGTACAGAAATCTCTCCCATATTTATGTGGGGTGGATTATGGGGTACAGAAACCTCTCCCATATTTATGTGGGGTGGATTATGGGGTACAGAAACTTCTCCCATATTTATGTGGAGTGGATTATGGGGTAGAGAAACCTCTCCCATATTTATGTGGGGTGGATTATGGGGTACAGAAACCTCTCCCATATTTATGTGGGGTGGATTATGGGGTACAAAAGTTGCCATATTTATTATAATAAAATGTAAAACATTAAATATTGCCATTTAATGATCATTCATTACTTATAATGTAAGTTTCATAAATCACGTATTAATATCTTCTTTAGTAATGGTTTACACAGTTGATTTAGTCCAAGTAAATTATTTTATACCTTACGTTTTGTATTATGTTGAGGAGCACCTCTTCTATGAGGGTCAATAAACAGTAATAGTTTACCCTCAATTAATAAAAGTTTTCTTTGGTAAGTTAGCCATTCAGTCACCAGGCGGCACTACGGGTCAACCTGTGGTGAGAGTTGTTCTTCCTTATTGGATATTCCTTGACAACAACAACACCATCTTGTATACTTCCGTCAATTTTCTCGTAAAACAGTTTATTTCTCCTCCTCCTGGACATTACAGCAAGTGTTTGGTGAGTTATTAAGGTGTGTTATATGACCTATGTTAAGTTAATACTGTATTATGACCTTTCCTGCTATGTGGAATGATAAAGATTCATTTTATGCCATAACGGGAAATTGATTACTAAAATAGATTTAATAATGTGTTTTTTATCTTGTTATAAAGGAATATGACCTTTATTTGAGTGGTAGGTTGATTTTTATGGAGATATGACCACTTTAACACTAGTAACAGGGCTTTAAAGATGAGGGACAATGTGGCGTTAAAACACTACACCAAACAAGCCAGGGTCCCACTAATTACCCAAATGTAGCCGGAATGAAGTCAAATAGTGATCCTACATGAATAAATCGGACTGCCAATCACTTCTCAACTAGTATTTGTTGTCACAGTCACTACAGTAAGTTTAGTCAAGGTGAAACTGGGTGAAGTAACAGAATATGAGGGACAGATGGAACAGTCCCAGTGTTGACTCGTGTAAGATAAGTGACATCATGGTAAGTGAGAATGTAATGCATATTGTTCATAATATTGTTAGATATGTGTTTTATGTCAGCTTCTGGGAGCAAAACTTGAGTTTAACCACTTCTGTACTCTAGTCTACTCTAGTCAACTCTACTCTACTCTACTCTACACTACTCTACTCTACTCTACACTGCTCTATTCTACTCTACACTACTGTATTTCTTCTACTCTACATTAATTTCGTTTATTATTCACAGGTTGAAGGGTTAAAAGTTGGTACCATAGGCCTGATTGTCTATTAGGGGCAGTGTGGATACAGCAGACTGTAGACCAAGCCATTTTCTGGTGCACAAGGAGACAGTGTGACTGGCATGACGTTCACTTTGTCATGTGTAATGTGAGGTACCCAGTCACAGCTGGGTAAACTGTGTGTGAACTTGGGACCCTTCGGACAGGAGACAAGTACTGTATCCACTTGACCTCTGCGTCTCTTGACACTCGCCTAATACTGTAAATATTGTTTAACACTTTCCCCGTATTTCACGCACCTTCCATTTAATTCTGACTACTGCCAGACCATTTAATTCTGACTACTGCCAGACCATTTAATTCTGACTACTGCCAGACCATTTAATTCTGACTACTGCCAGACCATTTAATTCTGACTACTGCCAGACCATTTAATTCTGACTACTGCCAGACCATTTAATTCTGACTACTGCCAGACCATTTAATTCTGACTACTGCCAGACCATTTAATTCTGACTACTGCCAGACCATTTAATTCTGACTACTGCCAGACCATTTAATTCTGACTACTACCAGACCATTTAATTCTGACTACTGCCAGACCATTTTATTCAGCTTAGGGCAACCTCCCACAGCCAATGGGTTAATTATTCCTTCTGTGTGGTTAGAATATGAATTGTTTTGGGTAAGAATTAATGGACGAGAGAACTTGATGATGTATCTGCATTTCATACTTTTCCCCCCAAACTTTGTCATAAACCCTCATTAACTGTAATTAAACCTTTGTAATTACTTTTGGAATATTATCTAAGGCAAAATATTTTGTTTCAGATACTGTGATGTCACATCTCAAGACCAAGTGTAACTAAGAAGTTCACAATGTCAAGCAGAGATAAAAAGTTCTCCTGTGAGGAATGTGGCAAACAGTTTGGCTTCAATTCTACTCTTCAGAAACATTTACTTGTACACAATGGTGTGAAGGAGTTTGAATGTGAGGAATGTGGGAAATGTTTCTCCTGGAAGAGTAATCTCAAGAGACACATTCTTGGACACAAAGGTGAAAGGGAGTTTGAATGTGAGGAATGTGGGAAACATTTGTCATCTAAGTGTCATCTCAAGACACACATTCTTGGACACATTGGTAAAAAGGAGTTTAAATGTGAGGAATGTGGGAAACATTTTGCACTGAAAGGTCATCTCAAGAGACACATTCTTGGACATAGTGGTTTAAGAAAATTTACATGTGAAGAATGTGGGAAACATTTTGCACTAAAAGATAATCTCAAGAAACACATTCTTCGACACAGTGGTATAAAGGAGTTTGAATGTGAGGAATGTGGGAAATGTTTTACAGAAAAGGGTACTCTCAAGAAACACATTCTTGGACACAGTGGTATAAAAAAGTTTAAATGTGAGGAATGTGGGAAACATTTTGCAACAAAGAGTATTCTCAGGAATCACATTCTTGGACACAGTGGTATAAGAGACTTTAAATGTGAGGAATGTGGGAAAGAATTTGCAGAAAAGAGTAATCTCAATAGACACATTCTTGGACACAGTGGATTAAAGAAATTTAAATGTGAGGAATGTGGGAAACATTTTTCATCTAAGAGTCATCTCAAGAGACACATTCTTGGACACAGTGGTGTAAAAGATTTTAAATGTGAGGAATGTGGGAAATGTTTCTCCCGGAAGAGTCATCTCAAATGTCATAAACTTGTGCATGAAAAAAACAGAATTCAATAAATGTTTGAATGACTTTAACAGAAGGTAAATGTGACTCATAAACTTGAATACAGTGATATACATCAATATAAAACCACTGGAACAAACTCTATGAATGTAGCAGAAATAAAGACAAGTGACAAATGCCACTTCTATAGATATTAAACACCAGTTATAATTATCTGCTCTTAAGATGTAAATTTCTTCTACCATGGCCTTAGTACTTTACCATGACATGATAGAATATGTTAGAAAAATAAACTTGTGTTAGTTGAGGGGTATCCTATGAGTCTAGTAGAACTTGTACAATAATGTTGTTAACATGTAATGGTCGCATGTAGACCCAGCCATGTTGATTTGGCTTGGTCAAGTCAGGTGATGTTGTTGACTTAGTCATGTCCTGTTGTTACTTGTGTATTGTGCTAACTTGTACTGTACATTACCAACTGTGATGTACTAATATGTACTGTACATTACCAACTGTGATGTACTAACATGTACTGTACATTACCAAGTGTGATGTACTAACATGTACTGTACATTACCAACTGTGGTGTACTAACATGTACTGTACATTACCAACTGTGATGTACTAATATGTACTGTACAGTACCAACTGTGATGTACTAACATGTACTGTACATTACCAACTGTGATGTACTAACATGTACTGTACATTACCAACTGTGAGGTACTAACATGTACTGTACATTACCAACTGTGGTGTACTAACATGTACTGTACATTACCAACTGTGATGTACTAACATGTACTGTACATTACCAACTGTGATGTACTCTACTGTCAGATGCTACTAGGTACATCCCAAGGGCTCTGTGTAATATATAATGTATGTTCTTATGGTAATGTATAACATACATTCATGTTATGCTAATCTGTGTAATTTGTTGTATATAGTGAGTTGTTGTATATAATACATAATGGTGGTTGGGTGTGAAGTTGGCTTCTTGTACAAGGTGTTCCAAACTTGGGGTCTTGTGATGTTACTCCAATTATTAACTTATATGTTAATGTTAATTGAAGTAGTTTGAGGTGTCTACTTAATTGTCTTTTATTGTAACTTGTTGTAATTGTCTCATTAATAATTTGTGAATTAATGTAACTGTGATGTTATTACCCACAATGCTTGGTGGGAGAGTTGAGGAGGGAATGAAGGTAGAGAGAACCGGGAGGACTCACTGTAGACCAGACCTGTGTGTCTCGCTGCTTCACACAACTCAGTTGAGTTTAGGTCTGTGTGGATGGTCTTTGTCTGTGTGGATCTATCCTGTGAATCTAACCTCGTAAATAATAATTGTACCAAGTATAGAAAGCAGGAGTTGGTGGCTATCCTTTGTCTTCCAGCACTGGTCCCCGTGAACACTTGACATGCACTGACAACTGTAATAGGCCTCATGGGTTACTTGTTAGTGCTGTCAACTACAAACCCATAAGACACAGGTTCAGTGTTGTGGCCAGGCAGGGTTTGTGGGTCATTATCTTGTGGTGGTCTACACATAATATATGTAATATTATCTTTAATAAAAACATTTAATGATCAAATATATACTTGGCTGCTCACTAATGCATTATGGGGTACAGAAACATCTCCCATATTTAATGTTGGGTGGATTATGGTGTACCTGTACATAAGTTGCCATATTTATGAGAATAATATTTAAAACATTAAATATTTCCATTTAATGACCATTCAATACTTTGATAGCAAGAAGCAGTGTACATAGAGATAGCATATGGATACCAACAACCCGTCGAGGAGAACCGGAACGACTGAAACTGTCTTGGGCGGCAACACTGGCTTAACGAGAGGAGGCTAAGACCAGCAGAGGACAGCTAAGTTTGTTCTTTTTTCTTTTAAATAACATTTGCTTACCACACAGGCATGATCACTCCCACATCTAACTTCACTTAGTAGATGTGATTGTAAAGGAAGTCATCCCAGAGGTAAATTTCTTCGCCAGAAGAAATTAATTGTGGTAGCCCGGCGGGTGGCACTAGTCACAACGGCCTATGCCCGGGCAGCGGGGCGGGGTTTTTAAAGGGACCTCGATGTTAAAGCCCTGCTACACAGATTAGAAACAATTATTATCATAGTAATAATAAAGATTAATATTAAGGTGGAGTAGATCTGTACAGAGTCTGCCCCCTCCTCAACAGCAACAGCCACCAGGTGTAAGAGAACAGAGGCTGAAGTGGCTCCAGGAGATCTGTTAACATGTTATTAATGCAGGGCGACGGTGGGTGTATAGTGTGCGGACCTGACCAATACAACGTTTAGGACGACACTGAATGTGGTAAGGCATGAAGGCTGTTGATTGTGTTGCTCTGACTGCATTGCCAAGGTGGTAGAGGCAATTGCAAGCCATTGGGAAACGAGTTCTCTAGGGAGGAAAATAGATGAAGCTGGAGCCTTGCTGGTTGACAAACTAGAACAAGTTGAGAAAGAGATACTTGTTAAGACTGAGGATTTAGCCGATAGAATGGAGGTGGTAGTGAAGAGGAGGTATGCTGAGGCATTAGCAGGGCCATGGGAGGGGGGGGGGGAGTAATGGAGGATCAGAACAGGTCCTACAGCAGCTAGGGACTCTGAAGAAGTGTATTGAAGAGATGGCAATTAGCAGACCTACTGTTAGGGGAGAGGAGGAGCAACGGGAACATTTCCAGTGCAGGAACAATGTTATAGTTTATGGGGTCCCTGAGAGCCAGCCAGAGGAAGCTGAAAGGATAACACACATTAAGATAAAGTTTGAGAATAATACTTGTACAGAGGCTCTGAAGATGTCACCCTCCCTCCTTAAGATGTGAGGACAAAAGCAGGGGATAAGCCCCGCCCCCTCAGGATCACACTGGTGAGCGAGGAGGAGAAATGGCAGGTTATTCGGCAGGCAAAAAACTTAGCAAGGGGCGAGGCATCTCGTAGTGTATTCATTCACCCAGATCGCACGGTAATGCAGAGGGAACAGCACAAGAAGCTCCTGCTGAACTTGAAGCAGAGGAGTTAGGAACGGGGACGGTTGTATGTGGGTTGTATCCAGGGGGAGGGTAGTGGAAGCAAGAGTGCCGACACAGAGCCATGGGGGCAGCGGCACACCCTCGGTGTACACAAGAGAGGGTGCAACTAACCTTCCTGCGTTTGAGGACAGACGGTTTGACACAGCACTGACCCACATTGTGTTCACAGAAGAGGGTATTAGAAATAAACTGTCCAGGCTAAAGGTCCATAAGAGTCCCAGACCTGACATGGTGCATCCCAGAGTGCTAAGAGAGTTGTGCAACGAGCTTACAGAGCCCCCGAAGATCCTGTTCAGTAAATGCCTGGATGAGTAAAAGGTCCCAGCGATTGGAAAATGGTTTATGTGAGTCCTGTCTTCAAGAAGGGCGATAGTCACTCCACGAACAACTATAGACCGGTGAGCCTGACCAGCATAGCGTGTAAAGTACTTGAGAGTATTATAAGAAATGCATTGATGGAACATCTACCAGACAACACTGTTTTATGCCGGGGCGCTCCTGTTTAACACAATTACTCAAGGTATTGGACCCATATTCTGGAGTGGGGTGGTAATATCGACATTATTTACTAGATTTTGCCAAGGCTTTCGACAGCGTACCCCACGAAAGGCTGAAAATTAAGCTGGAAGGGTACGGAATTCAGAGAAGCGTCTTAGCGTGAATCGCAGACTTTCTACGTGACTGCAAGCAGTGTGTGGTGATTAATGGCACGAAATCATCATGTGTACCTGTCACAAGCGGGGTACCACAGGGCAGTGTATTGGGCCCGCTGTTGTTTGTTTGTTTCATAAATGATATGCCTGACGTTGTACACTCCTCCACACAAATGTTTGCAGATGACGCTAAGTTATTTCGGGAAATTAAGAACCAAGCGGACTGTGAAGAGCTGCAGAAGGACCTCTGTGGGCTCCAGGAATGCTCGAAGGAATGGCTGCTGAGATTCAATGTCATGAAGTGTAAGAGGATACACCTGGGGCGTACCAACGGTAAGGAGGCGTATCACATGTCCCAACGGGATGAAGAAACTGCACTAGTTGAGACTGAATGTGAGAAGGACCGAGGTGTGTGTGTTGACAATGAGCTGAAGTTCTCGGGCCATTGCGAGAAGAAGGTAAAGCAGGCAAATAAATTATTGGGTCTTATAAGAAGGTCGTTCAGATATCTGGACGGTCCGTCCCTCGTAACGATCTTCAAGAGTGAAGTGCTTCCCCATCTGGAGTACTGTCACCCCGCCTGGTCCCCGAGATATGCTAGGGACTGTCAGTTGGTTGAAAATGTTCAAAGGAGGGCCACCAAACTGGTGCCTGCACTTAAGCACCTCAGCTACCCTGAGAGATTGGAGCGCCTGAACTTGCCTAGCTTATACTACAGACGGGCAAGGGGGGACCTAGTTGAGGTTTATAAGCATCTCAGGGGGCACTACTCAGTCGAGTGTCCTTACCTGGAGCTGGCAGACACTCGCCCCACAAGGGGTCAGAGCTCAAGGTTGAAGAAGCCACAAGTCCAGAAAACTGTGAGGGCAAACTTTTTCGGAGTGTGAGTTGTGAACTGTTGGAACAATCTGCCAGAGAGTGTTGTGACGGCACCGAGTGTGAGCTGTTTCAAGACCAGACTTGACCAACACTGGAGCAGGTTCAGATACTTTCAGGAGCCAGTACATGCCTAGTACTTGCCAACAGTGTGTAACAGAGAGCCGGTACATGCCCAGTACTTGCCAACAGTGTGTAACAGAGAGCCAGTACATGCCCAGTACTTGCCAACAGTGTGTAACAGAGAGCCAGTACATGCCCAGTACTTGCCAACAGTGTGTAACAGAGAGCCAGTACATGCCCAGTACTTGCCAACAGTGTGTAACAGAGAGCCAGTACATGCCCAGTACTTGCCAACAGTGTGTAACAGAGAGCCAGTACATGCCCAGAACTTGCCAACAGTGTGTAACAGAGAGCCAGTACATGCCCAGTACTTGCCAACAGTGTATAACAGAGAGCCAGTACATGCCCAGTACTTGCCAACAGTGTATAACAGAGAGCCGGTACATGCCCAGTACTTGCCAACAGTGTATAACAGAGAGCCAGTACATGCCCAGTACTTGCCAACAGTGTGTAACAGAGAGCCAGTACATGCCCAGAACTTGCCAACAGTGTGTAACAGACGTGACCGATCGCCCAAGCAGCTAACGAGTCGATCAGTGGTGAAGAGGATAAAATAAAAATAATTCTACACGTGTATTAGGAATTACTTATATCGTTGCTTATAATTTTGAGTCAGATGCAATAAATTTTAGCGTTACTATACCTCTTAAGATTACGGTCAGTTGTCAGTTGTTGTTTAGTTGAGAATTTTTAATACAATTTTATTAATAAATTTTAATATATGAATAAAATTTATATTGGTTATATTGTTGACTTAATAAGAGAAATTGTTTATCGTTTAATTGTTGTCTTAGATGATGATAATAATAATAATAATAATAATAATAATGATAATAATAAAATAGAAAACAAAATTCACTGAAATATCTTTAAAAAAAACACGATTTTACCTTAAATAATAAAGGAAAACTGACTTACGATTTGTTAAGAATTTGAGAACGTTCCTAATGGCCATCCCAGACAAGACGCGTCCCTGCAGTATTAATTTTCATTGGATTTCGTTAATTTCTTAAATTTATTCGTTTTTTTTATCTTACGTGAATAGAATAGAAATTTTATTTAATATATAATTTTTAATATTGAGTTGAAGAATATATAGAGTATATTAATTAGTTATTTAATATATAGATGAGGGAAATGCAGAAGAAGTCATCAATTTGAACGATATATACAGAAAAATATGGGTAATAGGCCTAAAAATTGACATATATTCCAAGTTAATAAATTGTCCATATATTATCATACTAATTTATGAATAAATCCCAAAATTAATCATTTAAAACCATCGATAATTAGTTATATCTGAGTGATTTTTAGTCTCCCTGAACGATGAGTTATGGGCATGTGTTAATGTGATCTGGCAACGTCTTAGGGTGCCACATACCAAGGAGTGCCACAGTGCCACTCCTGACACCTCCTACCACAGTGCCACTCCTGACACCTCCTACCACAGTGCCACTCCTGACCCCTCCTACCACAGTGCCACTCCTGACCCCTCCTACCACAGTGCCACTCCTGACACCACCTACCACAGTGCCACTCCTGACCCCTCCTACCACAGTGCCAGTCTTAACGTCCAATCACTGCGGGGATTGACAGTATAGTGGGGTGAAAAATGATTGGTGATTTGTATTTCAGTTCATAAGTTGTGATTGGTTAAAACGACTCTCGAAAACGAAGGTGATTGGTGGTGATTCGGTTAATAGCTTGTGATTGGTGTAGAGTCTGTGGAAGAATCTCGAAAACGAAGGTGATTGGTGGTGATTCGGTATATGTCTTGTGATTGGTCCAAAGAAAACGAATCATAGAACCGATTAGTGATTGTTTTGTGACCTGTGATTGGCTTAAAATAGACCCCAGTACTAATAGACCCCAATACTAATAGACCCCAGTACTAATAGACCCCAGTACTAACAGACCCCAGTACTAATAGACCCCAGTACCAATAGACCCCAGTACTAATAGACCCAATACTAATAGACCCCAGTACTAATAGACCCAATACTAATAGACCCCAGTACCAATAGACCCCAGTACTAACAGACCCCAGTACTAATAGACCCCAGTACTAATAGACCCCAGTACTAATAGACCCCAGTACTAATAGACCCCAGTACTAACAGACCCCAGTACTAATAGACCCCAGTTCAAAATACAATAATACATTTTTAATTTTCTCGACCCATAGATGACCGATAGGCCATGGAGGATGTTGGCAATGCTGGTAGTGGTGGGGGTAGCGTTGGTACCCTTGTTCTGTCCCACGAGAGGTCAGGTTGTTCGCGGGAAGGTGAGTTATGGAGGGGTCAAAGGTCATTTTATCTCTATTTGACCTAACTTGACCTAATTTAATCAGTCCTGACTTATTCTAATCTAATCTTTACTGACCTAACTTAAGCTAAGGTATTCTTATTATTATTATTATTATTATTATTATTATTATTATTATTATTATTACCAACAGATATATCGAGGGTTGCCGGATACCACCATCCAAACGCCACAAGACGACCCTGAAACAGTAAAACGTAGTGAAAGTGACCCTGAAATACTGAAATATGGTGAAAGTGACCCTGAAATACTGAAATATGGTGAAAGTGACCCTGAAATGGTAAAATATGATCAATATGACCCTGAGTATAGTGATTTAGGGCCTGAGATAGTGTTAGAGGATGAAAATAGCCCTGATGATGGTGAGGTAAGCCCTGAAGACGAGTACTATGACGTCAACACCCCGAGAGTCCCTGAAATTACCTCTCAACGTCCCTACCAAGACCCTGAAGTGGTAGTGGGTGAGGAGGGTGTCCCTAAAGAGGGTAGGTTAGGTCCTGGGGTGAATGGTGGTGAGCAAGGACCTGAAACCTCTGAAATTCCCCCCGGAAACCCCCAAAATGGCCCTGAAATCACAGAAAACGATAAAATCACCCCTAGAAACCCTGATCTTATCCACCTAGACACTAAAATAACTCCCGAAATCACGGAAAATGAAATCCCTGGACCTGAAATCCCTGAGAATTGGGATATTGTTGTTATTTGTCTTGGTGGAGGTGAGGATATCACTGTCATGGCCCAAATCGCTTCCCTGATGCACAGTCAAGGCCATAAGGTCGCTGCTCTCATCTATGGACCTACGACTTTGGACGAAACATTCCCTCCAGCTGTGAAGGTCAGTGGGTCACCTGAAGATTAGACACCCTAGCTTATTTCACTTGAAAATTAAATAACCTAACCTAACCTAACCTAACCTAACCTAATGCATCCTAGCCTAACTCAGGTAGAATTATGGTGTCTAATTATCAGCTGCTTTAGGTAAACAACATTGAATTAAATATCTACCTTTACCTGTCAATATGAAACACTAATTACGATAAATTCTCCTTTGAGTAATTAATTTGTATTTCTCCCCCAGGTGCTGCAGATACCCGTGGCCCCAGATGACCCACTGTACCCTGGGGGCGTGGCATCAGGGGTAACACCAGGGGAGGAGGAGGGGGTAGAGTGGACAAGCGGGAGGATAATCGCCTCACGAATTCTAGCCTGTAGGGAAGCAACTCAATTACAATGGGTCAAAGACGTAATCTTATCATCAAAGTTAATCGTTTCTCCTTTATTCCTCCATGATATATGTGTCTTGTCGTTAGCTCACAGCACTCGGGTACCTGTTGTGGGTGTGGTGACATCTCGTATGGGTGCCTGGTGGGTATGGGTAAATATGGGCATTTTACCCTCGCTAGGTAGTACCCCAGTGCCTCCTAATTCTATGGATGACTTCGGTATCTGGTCCAGAGCTGCTAATCTTGCCTCGCATTATAGGTCAGTTGGTAATAATGTTTGGTTCTTTGTAAACATTGATAGTGGCGGTAGATTATAGTGATGGTTGTTGTCAATAGTTGTTGTGTGTGAGTATCTATCCATCTATCCATCTAACCTAACCGTCCCAATATTTCCAGGTACCTTTCATCCATCCGTCAGTTATACCAAGTCCCAGCCCTCACCGCCCTATCCCCAGGGACTGATCCACCATCCCTGGACGTCCTCTACACATCCCTAACCCACGTCCTACTAGCCTGGGACCCACTGATTGACGCCCATGCCCCCTACACGCCCATGGTCATCCCTATTGGGGGTTTTGCATTCCAGACTGGACGAATAACGAAGGTAAGTCACTAGGATATGTGTACACCTGTTAATTAGACACGCTAGCTTATCTTTACCTGTTAATTAGACACCCAAGTTAGTTAGTTATTTACTTAGTTTAAAAATAACTGAGTTTCGCACAGCTAACACCAACAATGTCAACATGATCGTCGTGATTGCAAAAACTATCGTATTATAAACATGATTGAAATTCATATGCTTAACGATATCCCTCTCCACCTTTAGGATGTCTTGGTACCAGCTTTACTGAATCGAGCAGGTGTAGTGAGTGTCTGTCCGGGTGGAAGTGAAGCATGGGTAGGTCCTGATGCCCTAAATGCCCTATATAATGCCCTAAAGATGACCCCGTATACGATTTTATGGAGGGCATCGTATGATCTACTTCAACCAAACAGCTCACAAGATGATTCTATGAGGGATAAGTTTATCTTCAAGAAATATCTTCCCCTGAGTGATGTTCTGAGTGAGTGTCTCTTTATTTACGTTTTTCATTCTGTGTCTGTCTTTATAACCGATTTTTCTCGATTTATAGCCATAGTCTCCAAATATAGCCGATTTTTTTCTCGATTTATAGCCATAGTCTCTAAATATAGCCATTTTTTTCAATATAGCCAATTTTTTAGATATGTAGCCAAAGTCTGTCTAAATGTAGCCACGTCCTGTCTACCCCCTTGACAGACCATCCCCGTCACCGTCTACTCGTGTCGACTTGTGGTGAGACAGAAGTCATGGCTGCTGTCTATTTCGGGTCCCCTGTTTTATGTCTTCCTGTTACCACTGATCAGACATTGGCTGCCGCTGTCGTCGAGGACCTGGGTGAGTTTTAGACAGTTTTAGACAATGTTAAGTGAGTAATAGACAGTTTTAGACAATGTTAAGTGAGTTTTAGACAGTTTTAGACAATGTTAAGTGAGTTTTAGACAGTTTTAGACAATGTTAAGTGAGTTTTAGACAGTTTTAGACAATGTTAAGTGAGTTTTAGACAGTTTTAGACAATGTTAAGTGAGTTTTAGACAGTTTTAGACAATGTTAAGTGAGTATTAGACAGTTTTAGACAATGTTAAGTGAGTTTTAGACAGATTTAAACAATGTTAAGTGAGTTTTAGACAGATTTAGACAATGTTAAGTGAGTTTTAGACAGATTTAGACAATGTTAAGTAAGTTTTAGACAGTTTTAGACAATGTTAAGTAAGTATTAGACAGTTTTAGACAATGTTAAGTGAGTTTTAGACAGTTTTAGACAATGTTAAGTGAGTTTTAGACAGTTTTAGACAATGTTAAGTGAGTATTAGACAGTTTTAGACAATGTTAAGTGAGTTTTAGACAGATTTAGACAATGTTAAGTGAGTTTTAGACAGTTTTAGACAATGTTAAGTGAGTTTTAGACAGATTTAGACAATGTTAAGTGAGTTTTAGACAGATTTAGACAATGTTAAGTGAGTTTTAGACAGTTTTAGACAATGTTAAGTGAGTTTTAGACAGTTTTAGACAATGTTAAGTGAGTTTTAGACAGATTTAGGCCACAATAAGTGAGTTTTAGACAGTTTTAGACAATGTTAAGTGAGTTTTAGACAGTTTTAGACAATGTTAAGTAAGTATTAGACAGTTTTAGACAATGTTAAGTGAGTTTAGACAGATTTAGACAATGTTAAGTGAGTTTTAGACAGTTTTAGACAATGTTAAGTGAGTTTTAGACAGTTTTAGACAATGTTAAGTAAGTATTAGACAGTTTTAGACAATGTTAAGTGAGTTTTAGACAGTTTTAGACAATGTTAAGTGAGTTTTAGACAGTTTTAGACAATGTTAAGTGAGTTTTAGACAGTTTTAGACAATGTTAAGTGAGTTTTAGACAGATTTAGACAATGTTAAGTGAGTTTTAGACAGATTTAGACAATGTTAAGTGAGTTTTAGACAGTTTTAGACAATGTTAAGTGAGTTTTAGACAGTTTTAGACAATGTTAAGTGAGTTTTAGACAGATTTAGGCCACAATAAGTGAGTTTTAGACAGTTTTAGACAATGTTAAGTGAGTTTTAGACAGTTTTAGACAATGTTAAGTGAGTTTTAGACAGTTTTAGACAATGTTAAGTGAGTTTTAGACAGTTTTAGACAATGTTAAGTGAGTATTAGACAGTTTTAGGCCACAATAAGTGAGTTTTAGACAGTTTTAGACAATGTTAAGTGAGTTTTAGACAGTTTTAGACAATGTTAAGTGAGTTTAGACAGTTTTAGACAATGTTAAGTGAGTTTAGACAGTTTTAGACAATGTTAAGTGAGTTTAGACAGTTTTAGACAATGTTAAGTGAGTTTAGACAGTTTTAGACAATGTTAAGTGAGTTTTAGACAGTTTTAGACAATGTTAAGTGAGTATTAGACAGATTTAGACAAGAATAACTTAAACATTACTTATAAACCTTGGTCTTACTTTAGGGCTGGCAGTGGTTGTCCCAGCAAAGGAGGCGACTACTTCTACACTTACAAAAGCCTTAAGTAAATTGTCTGGGAATAGAAGGTAAGTGTTAAGTGTTAAGTGACTTCCTTGGGATATTATTTACTTAAATTTCTTCGTCAGTTGTAAGTTTGTTCGCTACTTAATCGGGAGGATATGAGGTGATTTGTAAGTATTTGTAAGTAATTGTAAGTATTTGGGAGAAATTTTAAGTATTTGTAAGTGATTTTAAGTATGTGTAGTGAATTGTAATTATTTGTAAGCAGTTTTAAGTATTTATAAGTAATTCTAAATATTTATAAGTAATCCGGATGACGTGTAAAGTACATGTAAGTATTTATAAGTATATTTAAGTGGAACAAGGGACTGGTGATATAAGAAGAGCATATAAGGACGAATCAACCAATATCCTATATAGAAACTTCCGTCCTTATGAGCAATTCTACCTTAACAAGCTCAACTACCCTACTGCTTGTTAGACCTTAAACTCCGCCTCCTCTCCACTGAACTACCGGTGTTAGGGCCCTATATATAGAGCACCGGCTGGATGGTTAAGGCCTTCAATCGTAAGCAGGATTCCAGAGACGTTGGTCGTGGTGGAGGAATAGTCAGTTGAGTATATAGTTCTCTGCTTTAATTTTGTCTATGGTTTTACTGTGTCGTATTTAAGTATCTTTTTGATAAGTTTATTGATTTTAGTTTAAGTTTAGTTGTTGTTTGTTGTTTTAAGTTGATTGTTTACAGTTACAGAGAGCGTGGTAGACAACTAGGGGAAGAGTTACATGACCAGGCCCTCTCCCCGGCTGATCGGGTATTGTTTACACTTGAGAGGGCTCTGCGTAGACCTCACTCCCGTAGGTACGTACTGCGCAGGTCTGGATTTGTTAACTTTTCATTAATGGGATTTGTTACTCGGTGAGACTTTTTTCTTTTAAGTTTCCTAGTTTTATTTTTGCTATTTCTAGTTTTATTTTTAATTGGTTATGTGAACGTGATGCGAGAACGGTCTTAACTGGTACTGTACTATGACGATTAGTTCGAAACGTCTACAATTGCCTAGTTCATACTAAAGACTAACAACGAGTAACTTATAAAGGTCATTAGAGGTCACGGCTCAAGGTTGAAACCATAAATAACTGTTGGAACAATCTGCCAGAGTTGTGACCGATCGCCCAAGCTGCTAACGAGTCATAGTGGCGAAGAATTAATGTGAAACCAAGTCATTCAGTAGTTCTCGCATCAGTAGTTAGGAGGAAAATTAAGGTTTTTGGTTAATCGGGACGTATTAATCGGGACATAGAATAAGTTATAAAACCTCCACTAGGCTGTAACACTGATTAATATATTGAACCTTAATACTTTACCTATAACATAAGAATATTCTAATCTGCCTTTCTCTATTTCAGACACGTCCCAAAACCCACCCACCTCTCCCTTCTACAGCAGAGCAATGCAGACGTGTATTTACTCCTGCTGGTTCTGCTGACCTGCTTAAGTGGTCTGCTGATCCTTATGGCTATTGTTATGCTGCCAATCCTGCTTAAGACACAAAAGCGGAAGGCGGATTAGATTTTGTTGGGGGGCGAATTAGATTAAGATTAGAATTTGTTTTAGTAATTGGTAGTTATACGATGCTTTATAATTAGTCTATATGAAAGAAATTGGTTAATGTAATGTCTAGTTCTATGTAGAAGAGGTATTGTATGATAGATAATATTAATGTTTTATATAGTTTAAAGAGATATATGAAGCCTCTCTAGTTAGGTTCCATATATTTACATGTAAGTTTATAATTTTCAATAATATTCAAGAAATAGAAAAATTTAACATATATGAAAGTATTTTAAGTTAGTTATAATTATGATCGTTTGTTAAAAAGGTGAAAAAAAGATGGGTTCTGAATGTCTAAGTCGTGGTAATATTTTAACATAACCATTGAGAGCAAATTTCTGAAAATATATCAAATTTAAATCCTGTTTTGACAATTTATAATTTTTTTACATTTTCATTTATCCTGGTAAAGAATACACTCAGATTCGTAAAAAATTAATTAAAGATCATTACATTACGTATTTATTGCTGTATATGTTATTTATTTTTCAGTTGATTTTTAAGAAATACTTCATCTTGTTTTCTATGACGTCACAATCACGTCTCCGAACTGGACGAAGATGATGATCAAGTGTATTTTACCTCCATAAAGAAACCAATTACACTTGAGCAATTTATTAAAAATGCGATGTTGAATACAATTAAAATATATTATAACAATTTATCTTGGTTTGATATTTATTTTATATAAAACTCCATTACAGTATTGATCTTGACTTGACTCCAAAAATTCACGCAAGCTCTAGAAAAATTGACAACTCGTAGAAAAAGCTACTTTTATAATTATTCAATAATTTTCAAGAAATGGAAAAACTTAGCATATACAGAAGTACTTAAGTTAGTTATAATTATGGTCGTCTGTTAAAAAGGTGAAAAAAGTATTGGTTTTGTGAATGTTCAGATCGTGGTAATAATTTAACATAACTATTGAGAGCAAATTTCTCAAAATATAATTAAAATTTAATTCGGTTTTGACAATTTTTAATTTTCTTACATTTTCATTTATTCTGACAAAAAATGCACCCATATTCGTAAATATTTAATTATTAATCGTTACATTACGTATATATTGCAGAATGTTATTTATTTTTCAGTTAATTTTTAAGAAATGCTTCATTTTGATGTTTTTCTATGACGTCACAATCACATCTCTGGACTGGACGAAGAAACTGCCACGTAAATTTTATTTTGTTTTAATTTTTTACGTCATAGAACTGATCTGAATAGTATAAAAGTTTACCCATGAATAAATAAGACATCTGGCTATATTCCAATGTCTTAATTACTCATGGGTAAGACATAGAAAGACAAAATAACGATGGAATAAGGACGATGAATAGTCAAACGCCTAGTGGGTCTGAACACCTACACTCGTTCTTAGTCTAACTCACTTTTCTTCCTTTCCACGTAACACAAAGTTGAATTAACATAGAGAAAAGGCATATTAGGTCAGATGTATATTAAAACTAGTAAGTGAGTGAGAGACAAGGCTGTTCTATTGATGTTAAGCCCAATGAAACGTTCCAAATCGATTCAATTCGTCAAAATAGTAGTAGTAGTAGTAGTAGTTGTAGTAGTATTTTTGTTGTGGTTTTTATATATAACAATAGTGATTTAAGTGACGTTTTCTGTGATGGTTTAGGCGTAACTACCCCATTTATACCTTAACTGCCCTTCATAGGCGACATAACCACCATTTACAACACCTTACTTCTCGTTAACATGAATTATAAAAAAACAAAACAAAACAAATCTCACTTGAACGATATTTTGAGGGATTTATCATTTTGCTAAATTATTATATATTTTTTGGGGGAAAATTGCATCATATAATCGTGTTTTTTATGATATACGAGTGAAAATATAAGTCATTATGTGTTAGTTTTATAGGATAGAGAGGTATTAAATATTCTGAAAGATGTTGAATGTTGAAAAATGTTGCAATATGTCAGCGTCACCACCTTGCAAGGGCTTGGTGCAACTCCAGGTAGGAAACGGTATCTCAGCGGGCACATGTAGGCGTTGGCAACACTGACACCCACACACTGATAAAACACACTATCTCACCTTTCCTATTAACTTACATCTACTTACTACCTTGATATGAGATCTATATTACTTATATTTAATTGATATTATATAAAATTACAATTAAATAAGGGAAATAAGGAGAAATAATGATGTTAGTGGCAACTGAGAGTGGGCGAGAAGTGAGGTCCCATCCATAATGGCTCTGGCCCTCGTAGTGTGAGGAGGTTTGCGTCTCCTCTCCTGACTGAAAACCCCTCGAAATCCTCCTTAAATCCTTGAAAATCGGGGGATACATAATCGGATAATATGTATTAGTGTTTTATGAAGAATCTAAGATGGATATCCTCCCAAGTGCTGAGTTAATAAGTGAATTAGACGTTGAAAAGTGATAGTTTCCTAGGTAAGGTGCGGATACCCTAGCCATATTAGGTAAAGTCTGAAGGTAAGAAATTCTGTCTATTTAATCCTCCTATTAACTATTTATGGGATATTTAGTGATATATATTACTAAAGGAACGTAATTTTAATAGCAATTTATAAACGATCGTAAAAATAGATTAATTATTGCTATTTATTTCATCAATATTTAAGTTTAGTTCTTGTTTGCGTAATTATGGGCTATTTTTTGCTATTATTTACTATTATTTGTGTTTATTTAATGTTTTATATGTGAAATAATGTGATTTGGAAAGTAATTTAATAACTGAAGAAAATAGCGGTGATTTATCTGACAAGTACGTGATTTTTGGCTATTTTGGGCCTTTAATTTGCTATTAGTTATGGCTATTTTATTATATATACGAATGACTAGTAGGAAAATTTTGTAGTGATGTGATTTATGAATTTTTTTATCTTTTAGGTTAGGTTAGTGTTAGGTTGGGTTAGTGTTAGTGTTAGGTTGGGTTAGGTTAGGTTGGGTTAGTGTTAGTGTTAGGTTGGGTTAGGTTAGGTTGGGTTAAGTTGGGTTAGATTAGGTTAATTACGTCTCTCTCTCTCTCTCTCTCTCTCTCCTCCCATTCTCTCTCTCTCTCTCTCTCTCTCTCTCTCTCTCTAAACAACCATAGAAATTAATGAACCAAATTCCTCTGGGGGAAATTATCTTGGTGACTTAAACGAAGGAGTAAGAAGCGATCCATAATTTCTGTCTTAATGGGCCCCAAGTCTAATGGGCCCCAAGTCTAATGGGCCCCAGGTCTAATGGGCCCCAGGTCTAATGGGCCCCAGGTCTAATGGGCCCCAGGTCTAATGGGCCCCAGGTCTAATGGGCCCCAGGTCTAATGGGCCCCAAGTCTAATGGGCTCCAGGTCTAATGGGCCCCAGGTCTAATGGGCCCCAGGTCTAATGGGCCCCAGGTCTAATAGACCCCAGTTATGAGAGTTTTAAATTAGGTTAGGTGAGGTTAGTAGGTTTGGTTAGATTTGGTTAGGTTTGGTTAGGTTTGGTTAGGTTAGGTTTGGTTAGGTTAGGATAAGGGATATTTAACTCATAATCCCGATAACACAAACTAACTTACATACATACATACATACATACATACTGTTCCATATTTGTTAAACTATCCTGACGTACATGAGTGTCTACATATGTGTGTGTGTGTGGTGAGTCATCAGCTGTTAGGTCAGGTGTGTTAACAGGGTTGGAAGGTGTGTGTGTGTGTGTGTGGGTTTGGTATGTATGTGTGGGTGGGTGTAGGAAGGATGAGAGAGTGTGTGTGTGTATGTTTATGTGCGTGTAATGGCTAAATTTATGTATGTATGTATGTAGGGTGTGTGTGTATGTGTGTGTGTAAGTGTGTGTGTGTGTGTGTGTGTATGTGTGTGTGTATGTGTGTGTAAGTGTGTGTGTGTGTGCATGTGTGTGTGTGTGTGTGTGTATTCCCCAGATTGACACTTACACGGACAGGTGCATGTGGGTGTATGTAGGCGTGTGTACGTGGGTGTGTGTACGTAGGTGTGTGTATGTTGCTTAACAAATTCAAGCTCCGTCAAATTAACAAGTCCTGTTCCGTTAACGTGTGTGTGTGTGTGTGTTGTGTTGTGTAATAATAATAATAATAATAATTAACGGTTTATTGAAAGAGCATGGCAGACGGAAGGCTGAAAATATACAGTTACATAATTGGTGAATGGGTTTCTTGATTTACAAAGACATACAAGTAACATAAGTGATACAAATTTGATATATAATAACTAGGTGGGGAGAAGGTCACACTACAGGGCATTTGAACATGGTGACAGTGTAAGGAGTAGTATTTACTGGGAGTGAATACACTGGTTGATTACAAGTTGTTGATAATTTTCACAATGGTTGGGACTGGGCTGTTCTTATAGCGATCAGTTCGTGCTCGTATGGGCTGGATGCGGTTGTGGTGTCGAACAGCAATTCTCGGGCGAGGGATCTCAGGTGGTAGTAGGAGCCGGTGTCGAGGATGGTGTAGAAGCTTCTTACCAAATTTGCAGATGTGTCTGTATGTGCGTGTGTGTGTGTGTGTGTCTGTGTGTGTGTGTGTCTGTGTGTTAATATGAGAGAGAGAGAGCGAGAGAGAGAGAGAGAACGAGAAAGAGAGAGAGAGCGAGAAAGAGAGAGAGAGCGAGAAAGAGAGAGAGAGAGAGAGAGACAGAGAGAGAGACAGAGAGAGGTTCCAGCCAGTGGACATGAGTGTGGGAGAACTGGTTTTCTCTCTCTCTCTCTCTCTCTCTCTCTCTCTCTCTCTCTTTACACACACATACGTACATGAGTGTGTATGTTTCTGCCCTAGTGTGTATTTCTTAAAGCGGAAACATAACTCATGTACATTTTAGAAAGTATACTTACATGTGCGTGACTGTGTGCATATGGATACATACATACATACACACCTGTACATACATACACCAATTAAATGACAGACAGACAGACAGACAGACACAGACAGACAGACACAGACAGACAGACAGACAGACAGACAGACACAGACAGACAGACACAGACAGACAGACAGACAGACAGAGCACCAGAATAAAACTTAAAAATGCTATTATTATGACATTTAAATAGCAAAAAGCCAGCTATTTTAATTGCTATTATTTTTGATTGATTTTCTCAGTGTTAAGACAATGGGAAAATTTAATAGGAATTAGTCAGCTATTTTTGGGTTTTGTGATATTTGGCTCGAAAGATGATGACTTAACCCCTTGAGTATGATGATTTAACCCCATGAGTATGATGATTTAACCCCATGAGTATGATGATTTAACCCCTTGAGTATGATGACTTAACCCCTTGAGTATGATGATTTAACCCCTTGAGTATGATGATTTAACCCCTTGAGTATGATGATTTAACCCCTTGAGTATGATGATTTAACCCCTTGAATATGATGATTTAACCCCTTGAGTATGATGATTTAACCCCTTGAATATGATGATTTAACCCCATGAGTATGATGATTTAACCCCTTGAGTATGATGTTTTAACCCCTTGAGTATGATGATTTAACCCCTTGAGTATGATGATTTAACCCATTTGAGTATGATGATTTAACCCCTTGAGTATGATGATTTAACCCCTTGAATATGATGATTTAACCCATTTGAGTATGATGATTTAACCCCTTGAGTATGATGATTTAACCCATTTGAGTATGATGATTTAACCCCTTGAGTATGATGATTTAACCCCTTGAGTATGATGATTTAACCCCTTGAGTATGATGATTTAACCCCTTGAGTATGATGATTTAACCCATTTGAGTATGATGATTTAACCCCTTGAGTATAACTTAACCCCTTGAGTATGATGATAGAAGGTAGTTGGAAAGTGTACAGTATGTCACACATTTAACTACCCTGTTAACTACCTCGTTCGAGCCTTAACGACCCTTGCGTCAGCTTGGTTATGAGAGCTTCCTCCAAAAGCCTTGTTAGAAAGACGAGAGGAATTGGAAATGAACTGTCTGTTTGTTCAGTGTTGTGTGTGTGTGTGTGTATGTGTATGTGTGTGTGTGGGGCTGGTCATATAGCCTAGGTACAGTCCCCTTCACTAGTGTGTTTACAGGGGCTGGTCATATAGCCTAGGTACAGTCCCCTTCACTAGTGTGTTTACAGGGGCTGGTCATATAGCCTAGGTACAGTCCCCTTCACTAGTGTGTTTACAGGGGCTGGTCATATAGCCTAGGTACAGTCCCCTTCACTAGTGTGTTTACAGGGGCTGGTCATATAGCCTAGGTACAGTCCCCTTCACCTAGTGTGTTTACAGGGGCTGGTCATATAGCCTAGGTACAGTCCCCTTCACTAGTGTGTTTACAGGGGCTGGTCATATTGCCTAGGTACAGTCCCCTTCACCTAGTGTGTTTACAGGGGCTGGTCATATAGCCTAGGTACAGTCCCCTTCACTAGTGTGTTTACAGGGGCTGGTCATATTGCCTAGGTACAGTCCCCTTCACTAGTGTGTTTACAGGGGCTGGTCATATAGCCTAGGTACAGTCCCCTTCACTTGTGTGTTTACAGGGGCTGGTCATATAGCCTAGGTACAGTCCCCTTCACTTGTGTGTTTACAGGGGCTGGTCATATAGCCTAGGTACAGTCCCCTTCACTTGTGTGTTTACAGGGGCTGGTCATATAGCCTAGGTACAGTCCCCTTCACTAGTGTGTTTACAGGGGCTGGTCATATAGCCTAGGTACAGTCCCCTTCACTAGTGTGTTTACAGGGGCTGGTCATATAGCCTAGGTACAGTCCCCCTCACTAGTGTGTTTACAGGGGCTGGTCATATAGCCTAGGTACAGTCCCGTTCACTAGTGTGTTTACAGGGGCTGGTCATATAGCCTAGGTACAGTCCCCTTCACTAGTGTGTTTACAGGGGCTGGTCATATAGCCTAGGTACAGTCCCCTTCACTAGTGTGTTTACAGGGGCTGGTCATATAGCCTAGGTACAGTCCCCTTCACTTGTGTGTTTACAGGGGCTGGTCATATAGCCTAGGTACAGTCCCCTTCACTAGTGTGTTTGCAGGGGCTGGTCATATAGCCTAGGT
>CAUDMG010001906.1:865097-870097 GCA_958450375.1 Homarus gammarus
TATAAGAATCTATTAATCTAGGGGTTAAATAATCTCTGTTTTAGGTTAGGTTAGTCACAAAGATCTTTCCTCCTAACTGGTGATGTGAGAACGTAGGAACCTTTGAGAATCCATCTTTGTGTGGTAGCTTAAGTGAGTCAGTTAGATACGTTCTCACATCACCAGTTAGGAGGAAAACTTAACGTAGGAACCTTTGAGAATCCATCTTTGTGTGGTAGCTTAAGTGAGTCAGTTAGATACGTTCTCACATCACCAGTTAGGAGGAAAACTTAACGTAGGAACCTTTGAGAATCCATCTTTGTGTGGTAGCTTAAGTGAGTCAGTTAGATACGTTCTCACATCACCAGTTAGGAGGAAAACTTAACGTAGGAACCTTTGAGAATCCATCTTTGTGTGGTAGCTTAAGTGAGTCAGTTAGATACGTTCTCACATCACCAGTTAGGAGGAAAACTTAACGTAGGAACCTTTGAGAATCCATCTTTGTGTGGTAGCTTAAGTGAGTCAGTTAGATACGTTCTCACATCACCAGTTAGGAGGAAAACTTAACGTAGGAACCTTTGAGAATCCATCTTTGTGTGGTAGCTTAAGTGAGTCAGTTAGATACGTTCTCACATCACCAGTTAGGAGGAAAACTTAACGTAGGAACCTTTGAGAATCCATCTTTGTGTGGTAGCTTAAGTGAGTCAGTTAGATACGTTCTCACATCACCAGTTAGGAGGAAAACTTAACGTAGGAACCTTTGAGAATCCATCTTTGTGTGGTAGCTTAAGTGAGTCAGTTAGATACGTTCTCACATCACCAGTTAGGAGGAAAACTTAACGTAGGAACCTTTGAGAATCCATCTTTGTGTGGTAGCTTAAGTGAGTCAGTTAGATACGTTTCACATCACCAGTTAGGAGGAAAACTTAACGTAGGAACCTTTGAGAATCCATCTTTGTGTGGTAGCTTAAGTGAGTCAGTTAGATACGTTCTCACATCACCAGTTAGGAGGAAAACTTAACGTAGGAACCTTTGAGAATCCATCTTTGTGTGGTAGCTTAAGTGAGTCAGTTAGATACGTTCTCACATCACCAGTTAGGAGGAAAACTTAACGTAGGAACCTTTGAGAATCCATCTTTGTGTGGTAGCTTAAGTGAGTCAGTTAGATACGTTCTCACATCACCAGTTAGGAGGTAAACTTAACGTAGGAACCTTTGAGAATCCATCTTTGTGTGGTAGCTTAAGTGAGTCAGTTAGATACGTTCTCACATCACCAGTTTGGAGGAAAACTTAACGTAGGAACCTTTGAGAATCCATCTTTGTGTGGTAGCTTAAGTGAGTCAGTTAGTTACGTTCTCACATCACCAGTTAGGAGGAAAACTTAACGTAGGAACCTTTGAGAATCCATCTATGTGTGGTAGCTTAAGTGAGTCAGTTAGATACGTTCTCACATCACCAGTTAGGAGGAAAACTTAACGTAGGAACCTTTGAGAATCCATCTTTGTGTGGTAGCTTAAGTGAGTCAGTTAGATACGTTCTCACATCACCAGTTAGGAGGAAAACTTAACGTAGGAACCTTTGAGAATCCATCTTTGTGTGGTAGCTTAAGTGAGTCAGTTAGATACGTTCTCACATCACCAGTTAGGAGGAAAACTTAACGTAGGAACCTTTGAGAATCCATCTTTGTGTGGTAGCTTAAGTGAGTCAGTTAGATACGTTCTCACATCACCAGTTAGGAGGAAAACTTAACGTAGGAACCTTTGAGAATCCATCTTTGTGTGGTAGCTTAAGTGAGTCAGTTAGATACGTTCTCACATCACCAGTTAGGAGGAAAACTTAACGTAGGAACCTTTGAGAATCCATCTTTGTGTGGTAGCTTAAGTGAGTCAGTTAGATACGTTCTCACATCACCAGTTAGGAGGAAAACTTAACGTAGGAACCTTTGAGAATCCATCTTTGTGTGGTAGCTTAAGTGAGTCAGTTAGATACGTTCTCACATCACCAGTTAGGAGGAAAACTTAACGTAGGAACCTTTGAGAATCCATCTTTGTGTGGTAGCTTAAGTGAGTCAGTTAGATACGTTCTCACATCACCAGTTAGGAGGAAAACTTAACGTAGGAACCTTTGAGAATCCATCTTTGTGTGGTAGCTTAAGTGAGTCAGTTAGATACGTTCTCACATCACCAGTTAGGAGGAAAACTTAACGTAGGAACCTTTGAGAATCCATCTTTGTGTGGTAGCTTAAGTGAGTCAGTTAGATACGTTCTCACATCACCAGTTAGGAGGAAAACTTAACGTAGGAACCTTTGAGAATCCATCTTTGTGTGGTAGCTTAAGTGAGTCAGTTAGATACGTTCTCACATCACCAGTTAGGAGGAAAACTTAACGTAGGAACCTTTGAGAATCCATCTTTGTGTGGTAGCTTAAGTGAGTCAGTTAGATACGTTCTCACATCACCAGTTAGGAGGAAAACTTAACGTAGGAACCTTTGAGAATCCATCTTTGTGTGGTAGCTTAAGTGAGTCAGTTAGATACGTTCTCACATCACCAGTTAGGAGGAAAACTTAACGTAGGAACCTTTGAGAATCCATCTTTGTGTGGTAGCTTAAGTGAGTCAGTTAGATACGTTCTCACATCACCAGTTAGGAGGAAAACTTAACGTAGGAACCTTTGAGAATCCATCTTTGTGTGGTAGCTTAAGTGAGTCAGTTAGATACGTTCTCACATCACCAGTTAGGAGGAAAACTTAACGTAGGAACCTTTGAGAATCCATCTTTGTGTGGTAGCTTAAGTGAGTCAGTTAGATACGTTCTCACATCACCAGTTAGGAGGAAAACTTAACGTAGGAACCTTTGAGAATCCATCTTTGTGTGGTAGCTTAAGTGAGTCAGTTAGATACGTTCTCACATCACCAGTTAGGAGGAAAACTTAACGTAGGAACCTTTGAGAATCCATCTTTGTGTGGTAGCTTAAGTGAGTCAGTTAGATACGTTCTCACATCACCAGTTAGGAGGAAAACTTAACGTAGGAACCTTTGAGAATCCATCTTTGTGTGGTAGCTTAAGTGAGTCAGTTAGATACGTTCTCACATCACCAGTTAGGAGGAAAACTTAACGTAGGAACCTTTGAGAATCCATCTTTGTGTGGTAGCTTAAGTGAGTCAGTTAGATACGTTCTCACATCACCAGTTAGGAGGAAAACTTAACGTAGGAACCTTTGAGAATCCATCTTTGTGTGGTAGCTTAAGTGAGTCAGTTAGATACGTTCTCACATCACCAGTTAGGAGGAAAACTTAACGTAGGAACCTTTGAGAATCCATCTTTGTGTGGTAGCTTAAGTGAGTCAGTTAGATACGTTCTCACATCACCAGTTAGGAGGAAAACTTAACGTAGGAACCTTTGAGAATCCATCTTTGTGTGGTAGCTTAAGTGAGTCAGTTAGATACGTTCTCACATCACCAGTTAGGAGGAAAACTTAACGTAGGAACCTTTGAGAATCCATCTTTGTGTGGTATTTTGAAACGTCACGCTTTTCCCGCCTTTTTTAATTCTTTTCTCGGGCATTTAAAAAGGGCGGGAAAATTTACGCGGGAAAATTGTAAAGCGTTTACTAACCGGTGACGTGAGTTGACTGTTTGTGTAACTGTTAACTGGAATGAATGATTTGAACTGTGACTGTCTGTGGATTCTGTATTGAGAGAGATAGATAAATAGGAAGTCAAGTCTCTTAGTGGAATCCAATGCCATTCTCCTGTTGCGGATTCTTGAAGATTTTGGCATTAGGAGAGAGAGAGAGAGAGAGAGAGAGAGAGAGAGAGAGAGAGAGAGAGTGGAGTTTGTGTATCTATCTAGCTAATATATCTATCTATCTATCGCCACTGTGTCACCCACCTCTCTCTCTCCCACGAAAGGTCAACGCGTCCAGTGAAAGTTGTTGGTATGTGTTCGTTATCAGTCCATCACGATCGTTGAGTCTGTGGGAGAAATTCCTTAAGAGTTCGTTATGTTGGTAAAATGTTCGTTAAGTCAGTTTAAAGTTCGTTAGTTCTGTTTAAAGTTCGTCAAGCCTGTCTAAAGCTTGTTAAGTCTATTTAAAGGTCGTTAAATCCGTTTAAATTCGTTAAATCCGTTGAAATTCGTTAAATCCGTTAAAGTTCGTTAGTTCAGTTTAAAGTTCGTTAATTTAGTTTAAAGTTCGTTTGATCTGTTAAAATTTCGGCAAATCCGTCAAAAGTTTGGTAATTCTGTTAAAAAGGCCGTTAAAACAAATAAAAACTATTAAATCCGTTTAAAATAGCTTTAAAAGTTCGTTAAATCCGTTAAAAGTTAGCTGGGTCCGTTAAAAGTTCGTTATTTCCGTTCGAATTCGTTAAAACGCATACAAATACGTTAGATGCGTTTAACGGTCACCAAAAATATATAGTTAAAATGTCGTTAAGTTCGTTATATTCGTTGAACCGCATTTCCGTTACAATTTTCTCCGTAATTTGATTCAAATTTGAAAATAATGGGAGAGGTTCAGGGTCAGTGTGTGTGTGTGTGTGTGTGTGTGTGTGTGTGTGTGTGTGTGTGTTAGTTTAATGCGGGTTGAATATATACAGTACACATACATACATACATACATACAGACACACATTTACACACACACAGATGCATGCACAAACACACAAAGCTTTATTTCACTTGATTTACTTGTTTAATTTGTTTGTTTAGAGGCTCTTGAGTGGTTGTGTGTCGTACAGGAAGTCTTCCATCTCTTCAATCCACCTGAGTCAATTTTTATTATCAATTTTATATTATTTTCATTAATTTTTATCATTTTTATTAATTTTATTCTATATGTTGTCTTATTTTCATAAATTTTTATTCATTTTATCTTATTTTCATTCATTTTCATTCATTTTATCGCCATTTATTTCATTTTCATTCATTTTCATTCATTATATCTTATTTTCATTCATTTTCCTTCATTTTCATTCATTTTATCTTATTTTCATTCATTTTCATTCATTTTCATTCATT
>CAUDMG010001906.1:875097-877597 GCA_958450375.1 Homarus gammarus
ATACCCAGACAGGTAAGTCCAGGTATGGTGAGGTGGACGCCGCAGGGTGTCGGGTGGTGAAATTTGCATAGATTGACTGATAGAGAGAGAGAGAGAGAGAGACAGAGTAGGGCTAATTAGAGAGAGACAGAGTAGGGCTAATTAGAGAGAGGGAGAGAGAGAGAGAGAGAGAAGAAAGAAAATGAATGAATCAGTGAATGAGGAAATGAATCAGTGAATCAGGAAATGAATCAGTGAATCAGGAAATGAATCAGTGAATCAGTAAGAATGTTGGGTGGTCACCTCGAACGTCTGGCAGCGAGGTTGTTAAATGGTGTACCCAGGTTAGGAGGCGTTATCTTACCTAGTTGTTACCCTTCTCTCTCTCTCTCTCTCTCTCTCTCTGTTATAGCCCGCAGGTGAGAGAGAGAGAGAGAGAGAGAGGTAATTTAGTCTCTCAATTATTATCATTATTATTATTATTATTATTATTATTATTATTATTATTATTATTATTATTGCTACGACAACTACTACTACTACTACTACTACTACAACAACTACTACTACTAATAATAATAATAATACTACTACTACTACTACTACTATTTTTTTTTTTTTTTTTTTTTTTTTATAATACGTGGCCTCCAGCCTCCCCCAATAGCCACACCTTCGCCACCATTTATTTGCCTTAATATTAAATATCCTAACACATAAGAAGCTATCCTATCTGTGTTGAGCCGCAGGTCTATGGGGCATTCAGTGACTGTAGCCTCATAGTCAATATCTCAGCAGTTGTCGGAGTAGGGGCAGAAGCTCTCGTTCCCCTGAGCCGACCTAAGGAGAGAGAAGGACAGTCATCCAGGCTGTAACATAACTTGTGGGCTGCTGCTTCTGTTCGGAGATCACCTCCGCGAGTCTGGCGTAGAAACATCTTGCACTTGGTCCCATCCCACCAGAGGTTGTCAACACTAGAGGAGTGAAGCTGCCTTGATCAACGTTCTCAATTCTCTCCCCATATGACCTTCTCTTGTCGTTCTCGTTCCTCCTATGTGCAGCATCGAGAGCTAGGTTACGGTGACATGCGGCCATGGGATCAAAGTCCTGATGTCGAAGAAGGCTCCCTACTACTACTATTATTACTACTACTACTACTACTACTACTACTACTATTATTATTACTACTATTATAGCACTAACTGGCAGCCCACCACCAGAAGGCGTTAGGTACAGAAGCCTTAAGTTTCTTCTCTGTCTACACCAATGATCAGCTGTCTGGCGTAAAGATGGCCGCCGGGTGTTGACCTTCTTGTAAGATCTGGGTTTAAATACATACATACATAGACAAACATACACATACATACAAACACATACATACATACATACATAGACAAACATACACATACATACAAACACATACATACATACATACATAGACAAACATACACATACATACAAACACATACATACATACATAGACAAACATACACATACATACAAACACATACATACATACATACATAGACAAACATACACATATACATACCCAAACACCACTACAATACATACATACATAGACAAACAACACATACATACAAACACCCTACATACATACATAGACAAACATACACATACATACAAACACATACATACATACATACATAGACAAACATACACATACATACAAACACATACATACATACATACATACATACATTCATACATATATACATACATACAGACAAACAGACACATACATACATACATACATACATTCATACATACATACATACATACATACATACATACATTCATACATACATACATACATACATGTAGACAAACAGACACACACATACATACATACATATATACATAGACATACAGACAGACACAAGTGAACTTAGAGAGTAGGTTAAGATTAAATTGTGCGAAGGATAACGGGTTAGTTCACATCCGGTGAGAAGTGAGGTACCCACACGGCTTGGGGGGGGGGGGGGGCAGGTAGATAGATAGATAGATTGTTACTACTGCTTCTAATAATAATAATAATCTCTCTCTCTCTCTCTCTCTCTCTCTCTCTCTCTCTCTCTCTCTCAGGCCATCTTAACCTCTCCTGACCTGACCCACTAAGTCACGTGACCTCTTAAATGACCTCGTTCACCTTTAATTGGTAGTTTGGAGCATCTCCCTCACGACCCGAGAGAGAGAGAGAGAGAGAGAGAGAGAGGCATAACTCACCAAACACGTCCCTTAACAGACAGACAGAAGGACAATAGCACTATCCCACCTTAAGACAATTATATAACACAATGGTGAAGGTTTCAAATTGAGGCGTTGCATAATTTTTAATGTGTGTTTTAAAAGGTAGACTTTCACATAGATACAATAGGTTACGAGGCTCTTCTAATTGGTGGTAGTTTAGCGCTTGTTTGAGGGGGTTGTTTGTGTGTTTATTGTCTGTGTGGGAAGTGTTGACATAGTCCTCAGTTAACTATCCTCTCTATGGTAATTACACATC
>CAUDMG010001906.1:882597-952597 GCA_958450375.1 Homarus gammarus
CTAGCTGGTCGAAATTAATAGGCGAAATAGGTCAATGTTGTCTCTCTAGTAACCTCCTACTTCGTAACCTAACCAAACCCAACCCTAACCTAACCAAACCTAACGTAACCTAACCAAACGTGTAATTGGTTAGACGTTACATTAATCACCGCTATAACGACCCAATCACCCAATTAGTAAGAGTGTCTTCGTCTGTTTGTTGATAATTGAAAGAGAAATTGGATGAGAATTTGTTGTATGCAAATTAGTTTAGATGTGTGGTGATGTGTGGTGATGTGTGGTGTGTGTGGTGATGTGTGGTGTGTGTGGTGATGTGTGGTGATGTGTGGTGATGTGTGGTGGTGTGTGGTGATGTGTGGTGGTGTGTGGTGATGTGTGGTGGTGTGTGGTGATGTGTGTGGTGTGTGGTGGTGTGGTGATGTGTGGTGTGTGTGGTGATGTGTGGTGATGTGTGGTGGTGTGTGGTGATGTGTGGTGATGTGTGGTGGTGTGTGGTGATGTGTGGTGGTGTGTGGTGATGTGTGGTGGTGGTGTGTGGTGGTGTGTGGTGGTGTGTGGTGATGTGTGGTGGTGTGTGGTGATGTGTGGTGGTGTGTGGTGATGTGTGGTGATGTGTGGTGATGTGTGGTGATGTGTGGTGATGTGTGGTGGTGTGTGTGTGGTGGTGTGTGGTGATGTGTGGTGGTGTGTGGTGATGTGTGGTGATGTGTGGTGTGTGGTGTGTGGTGATGTGTGGTGGTGTGTGGTGTGTGTGTGTGTGTGGTGTGTGGTGATGTGGTGGATGTGTGGTGGTGTGGTGTGTGTGTGATGTTGGTGGTGTGGTGGTGTGTGGTGGTGTGTGGTGGTGTGATGGTGGTGTGTGGTGATGTGTGGTGGTGTGTGGTGGTGTGTGGTGGTGTGTGGTGGTGGTGGTGTGTGGTGGTGTGTGGTGATGTGTGGTGGTGTGTGGTGGTGTGTGGTGATGTGTGGTGGTGTGTGGTGGTGTGTTGTGGTGTGTTGTGGTGTGTGGTGGTGATGTGTGGTGGTGTGTGGTGGTGTGTGGTGGTGTGTGGTGATGTGTTGTGGTGTGTGGTGGTGTGTGGTGATGTGTGGTGGTGTGTGGTGGTGTGTGGTGATGTGTGGTGGTGTGTGGTGATGTGTGGTGGAATGTGTGTGATGGTGTGTGGTGGTGTGTGGTGATGTGTGGTGATGTGTTTGGTGTGGTGGAATGTTTGTGATGATATGCAGAGATGTATAGTAATGTGTGTAGGTATTTTAAAGATGTGTGGAGGTGTGTAGAGACCTAGTGAAGATGTGTGGAGATGTGGAGAGCTAGTAAGGATGTGTGGAGATGTGTGAAGGAGGTGTGGAGGAGGTGGACAGGTGTGGAGGTGGAGAGAGGTGGAGGCAAGGCGTCTACAGGCAGCATCAAGGTGACCTCCACAAGTTGCGTCTTACTCATTCTAATTCCTTATCTCTCTCTTATTACCTTATCCATCTATGTTTATCTATCGTTTTTTTTATTGTTTTTTTATGTTTTGGTTTATTTATTGGTTTTGGAAGTGAGGAAGAGGAGAAAATGACGATAATTTTGTCTTGATTCAATGCAATGGTGGTATCTTGGGGCCCTGTAATGTAAGTGTGTTGCCAGATGTCAGATAATATTTTATTTATTACTGTCAATATTATCATTATTTTTTATATATTCTAAAGATATATACCGCTTTATATATTAGTTTTATATAGTATTTTTGTTTAAAAGTGATGAATTACTCAGGATATAACGGGAATATAGTTGAAATATGATCTATCCTGACCTGCATATATTAATGTTGCCACATGACACTCTTCCAAGCCTCGAGGCAAACGCACACGGGACTCCCAACTTAAGAAAGTTGCATTAAAACCGAATTATTGTCATTTTCCGGATAAACATGACCTTGAAACATCCGATCTATGTTTTTAGATTTTTTATACATGTTAATTCCCCCTAAACTACTGTACTAGGAGAAAAAACAGACCTAAAATAGGAATCTAAAATACTTTAGGTCATTATATATTCTAGTCTCGTATCCCCTGCAGCATTATGCCACCTGGATTCCATAGAGGATATTATTTTCATTATTTTCATTATTTTCATTTTTATTCACTATTCTACAAACTACAATGGACTCCTAACTATATATATCTATCTAATTAATTAGTATTTAACTATCTATATATCCAATTACCTGATATAATTAAGTATAACGAGCTATTCTTTTGCGTAATTGGTGATTAATAAGTTTTCTTAAATTTAGGGACGTTATCCATTATTTATCGTCTAATGAATAATACTACAGTACTACGTCAATGTTTCCCATAATAACGATAACGGTAATAATAGTGAAATTCTACGATAAATAACTATATTATTAGTTAAATTCTACAATAAATTACTATATTATTAGTTAAATTCTACGATAAATAACGATATTATTAATTAAATTCTACAACAATGAACGATACTTAAGGGAAAATCTGACAATAGCTTTACACATCAATGGTGATTTAAATTAAGAGTGTAATGGTGATTTTAACATACGCTAAACGTGTACCAATTACCATTTAACAATTACCTATTTGTTTTTATCTTGTTAATATGGTAATAGGGTATAATTGGGTCTATTAATGGGAGAGATAATTGCTATGGTTGAGTCCAGTTTAGGCACGTTATCTGTTCTCTTATTTCCAGGATGATATAAGTACTTCTATCACCTCCTGGGAAAAAAATTACGATATCTGATAGTTTTTATTTCCAGGATGATTTAAATACATCTATTAACCTCCTGGGAAAACAAATCACTCTGTTAGTTTTTATTTCTAGGATGATGTAAATACTCTACCTTGACTATCCTAGGAAAAATAATATTGAAATGTAAACACAAAACTGCGTCTATATTAATATTTTAGACAGACGAAAATAAACAGTTACAGACAGACAGACAGACAGACAGAGAGACAGACAGACAGAGAGGCTGAGGTCAGAGGAAGGTAAACCACTAAAGCCACAACTACGTCATAGAGCCTCACTTGACTACAGGAATGGTGATAAATTAGCGTCGACTTACACACACCATTGACGACTGTTGTGTTTATGTTAGAGAGAGAGAGAGAGAGAGAGAGAGAGAGAGAGAGAGAGAGATTCTTCCTCCTCTTCCTCTCCTGAACTCATTCCACAAACACCCCCCCTAGCCTCTCCCCACTACCCCTAGCCCCTCCCCACCACCCCTAGCCTCTCCCCACCACCCCTAGCCCCTCCCCACCACCCCTAGCCACCTCCCCACCACCCCTAGCCCCTCCCCACCACCCCTAGCCTCTCCCCACTACCCCTAGCCCCTCCCCACCACCCCTAGCCCCTCCCCACCACCCCTAGCCACCTCCCCACCACCCCTAGCCCCTCCCCACCACCCCTAGCCACCTCCCCACCACCCCTAGCCACCTCCCCACCACCCCTAGCCCCTCCCCACCACCCCTAGCCTCTCCCCACTACCCCTAGCCCCTCCCCACCACCCCTAGCCACCTCCCCACCACCCCTAGCCCCTCCCCACCACCCCTAGCCCTTCCCCACCACCCCTAGCCCCATCCCACCACCCCTAGCCACCTCCCCACCACCCCTAGCCCCTCCCCACCCCTCCTAGCCCCTCCCCACCCCTCCCTCCATGACTTGCAACGGGTCAAAGGTTCCGGATCTTAGCCAAGTAACCTTTGACCTAAATGAGAAGCTTCCCCCTCCCCCCTCTCCTCCTCTTCTCTTCCTCCTCCTCCTCTCTTCCTCCTTCTCTCCTCCTCCTTCTCTCCTCCTCTCCTCATCTCCTCCTCTTCTCCTCCTCCTCCTTCTCTCCCCCTCCCCCCTCTCCTCCTCTTCTCTTCCTCCTCCTCCTCCTCCTCTTCTCTTCCTCCTCTTCTCCTTCTCTCCTCCTCTTCTTCTCCTTCTGTCCTCTTCTCCTCCTCTTCTTCTCTTCTTCCTTCTGTCCTCTCCTCCTCCTCCTTCTCTCCTCCTCTTCTTCTCCTTCTCTCCTCCTCTTCTTCTCCTTCTCTCCTCTTCTCCTCCTCTTCTTCTTCTTCTGTCCTCTCTCCTCCTCTTCTTCTTCTCCTTCTCTCCTCCTCTCCTCCTGTATGTATGTATGTATGTATGTGTGTGTGTAAGTGTGTATACATGTATCGTGTATATTCGACAAGTGGGCGTCTATGTAAGTGTGTTCATGTGCACCGATGTGTGTGTACGTGTGTGTGTACGCCTTATCATGTGTACCGATGCGTGTGTACGTGTGTGTGTACGCCTTATCATGTGCACCGATGCGTGTGTGTAATTAATTTGACCTTCAGAGGGAAAATGGCTGAAGTACGAGAGAGAGAGAGAGAGAGAGAGAGAGGTTAGGTCAGGTTTGGAGAGAGAGAGAGAGAGAGAGAGAGAGAGAGAGAGGTTAGGTCAGGTTTGGAGAGAGAGAGAGAGAGAGAGAGAGAGAGAGAGAGGTTAGGTCAGGTTTGGAGAGAGAGAGAGAGAGAGAGAGAGAGGTTAGGTCAGGTTTGGAGAGAGAGAGAGAGAGAGAGAGGTTAGGTCAGGTTTGGAGAGAGAGAGAGAGAGAGAGAGGTTAGGTCAGGTTTGGAGAGAGAGAGAGAGAGAGAGAGAGGTTAGGTCAGGTTTGGAGAGAGAGAGAGAGAGAGAGAGGTTAGGTCAGGTTTGGTTAGGTTAGGTTTATTGAGTCAGGTGTGAGGTTGGCAGGTGTCCTTGATGCTAATTCTTACTCCCAAACATCTCTCTCTCTCTCTCTCTCTCTCTGTCTCTCTCTCTCTCTCTCTCTAACACTGATTGGTTAAGAATAGAATCATCCTGTCTCTTACATTGTCATTGATTGGTTGAAAATATTCCCTTCTTGATTCTAATTGGTTAGAAAGCCGACCAACTTGATGCTGATTGGCTAAACCTCCCTGAGTTTCCAGTTTTGTTTTGTTTTATTTTTTATGTATATTTTGACATTAATTTAATATGTAACACAAAATTATTTATTATATAATTACAATAATAATTACATTGATTATATTACATAAGTTTATAATTAAAATCTTAATTATTCTTGCCATCGTGAATGTCAAAGAAGTCCTCTGATTGGCTGAGCTGGAGTATAAACGCCAGAAAGAAATCAACTCATCTATACTTCCTTTACTGCATTCGGAACTGCCTAAAAAAATCCATTTATGTGTAAAACTCAGTAAAGTGGAAATATTATCACGAATTTCTTTCTTTCTATCTTTTTTCGATCTTAATTCGGTGTTTTTTCTTTATTTTTTTCATTATCTCTCTCCAGCGTTGCGTCTGAACTTGCCTGAATAAAATGGTGGGTGGGGCGATGTTCGTTTGTTTTCCAGGAATTTGATGTAGTGTTCGATCGTTTATAATTCGATTTGTTTTTTGGTTTTATTATATTCATATTGTCTATACTTCTACCTCTACTACTACTACTACTATCACCATCTTATTTGGGCTCTATAATCACCTATAACTCGTACTATTAGCGTAAATAAAACAGAATAAAGCAAGACAAAACAGAATTATACGCTTGGTGTTTGTTTTCTCTCTTGGGAGGTAAAAAACCCCCGGGATTTATTGACGAAAAAATATAAAAAACACAAAAATGGAAAAAAACAAGTGAGCATCGGCAGTGACCTTGGCTTTGTATTCGTATAGTCTTTGATTCCTTATACTTGTTCCCTCCTCTCTGTCTCCCTCACCTCTCACTATACCCCCTTACCCCTCCCTCACCTTCTCTACCCCCTCCCTTATGCCCCTTACCCTCCCTGACCTTCTCTACCCCCTCCCTTATGCCCCTTCCCCCTCCCCTACCCTCTCCCCAAACCCTAATGCCTCCCCCCTCCCCCGCCACCCACCTCATCAAGCAACGTTCGAATGATCCAACGTGATTGTGGCTTCAGCTTCAGTATATCTCACATTTATCCAAATTGTCCGTTAAATTTAGTTATAAATAATAAAATATACAAAGAAACAGTAAAACAATAATAAAAACATCGATTTAATAATAACAATTAACCACACATTAAAGATTAAAACAAAAATATGGAGGAAATTCTCTTCATATACACAAGAACACGACGCCATCTTGAATACATCGTCAACAGGATGGAAATACCTAAAATAAATTCCTTCTTTAATCATTTATCACTTTATCCCTCTATTATTTATTTCACATTATTAGAAATTATTAAAACTAGATATTATTTTAGCTATTGTGTTAAGCTTTAGGGATGAAGTGTGTAAATACCTTAGACACGTGGTCCTGTTCGTGGTTATTTGCTAAACATACTGTAGGGTAATGTTCTCAGGTGACTAGATTATGTTAAATATAAACTCGTATATATGTCCTTTTGATCTTGGCTCGTCTATCTATCTATCTATCTATCTATCTATCTTTATCATCATTTCAGGCAAAAGCCAATAATTTTTAATCTTACCTTAACCTAACTTAACCTAACCTAACCTAACCTAACCTAACCTAACCTAACCTAACCTAACCTAACCTAACCTACCTAACCTAACCTAACCTTAACCTAACCTAACCTAACCTAACCTAGCCTAACCTAACCTAACCTAACCTAACCTAACCTAGCCTAACCTAACCTAACCTAACCTAACCTAGCCTAACCTAACCTAGCCTAACCTAACCTAACCTAACCTTAACCTAACCTAACCTAGCCTAACCTTAACCTAACCTAACCTAACCTAACCTTAACCTAACCTAACCTAACCTAGCCTAACCTAACCTAACCTAACCTAACCTAACCTAACCTAACCTAACCCAACCTAACCTAACCTAACCTTAACCTAACCTAACCTAACCTAACCTAACCCAACCTAACCTAACCTAACCTCGTTTATTCCTACTTGGTGATGTAATTTTTTGGAGGCGAAATTTGACTCAGTTTTGGCTGGAAAATTAAATTATTTGGTAATTAATTTCCCTAATAAAATTGTAATTGTTTTTTTTTTAGTTATATTTTTAATAATTATTTTAAATTTATATTAATATTTATTATTTTTGTGAATAATAATTTTACTTAATTGTGTTTTAATGTTTTTAAATTGTATTTTATTATTTTTAGGCTTAAATATAATTATGATTTTTTTTATATTTAGGATATTTAATATAAATTGTTTGTTTACATATGACATTTATATTCAGGGTCCCTTGAGTTTCCAAATACTTGTTTTGAACTAATTATTATCATTAATTATCAAACTATACGATAATTAATACAAATAATTTATCTTGGGGGGTGTTAAAAAATAATTAATAGTTTAGTTAATAGTTAAATAATGGTTAAATTGAGTTAAATAACGTTAAATAATGTGTGTTAACGTGGTACTGTTCAGTTGTCAAGTGACGAATTTTCTATCCCAATTTTTTGTCAAGTGGCGCTTATGACCTTTTAGCTCGCTCTTCCTACATGTTTACCCGGTGATGTCATTCTTGCCCGGACGACCCCGTTACCTCTCTCTCTCTCTCTCTCTCTCTCTCTCTCTCTCTCTCTCTCTCTCTCTCTAATAACAACAGAGATACACCAAACAAGTAAACAAACAAACAAATAAACAAATTAACATCATTCGTTTGTTTACAGTAATCGCCGTCGTCAGTGTTGCCAATAACGGATGACTGCGTGAGTGACCTCGTCTTGAAGGTGAGTTGGCACCACTGTCAGTACATCTTAAACCTTATTGGACAAAATCTGGACAAAATTAGATGAGGTTTTGTCCAGTTACTAATAGGAGACGATTTTTAGATTGATTATTATTATATTTGCTATTTTTTTTGCTATTATTCTTTATATAATATTAATTTTTTATCGTTTTTGTATTTTTTAAGGGGAAAATGGTGTTCGTGGTGATTCCTGTACATTAGACGTTATTAAATTATTGTTCGGGGTAGTTTATGTACATTAGATGTTTATATAATTATTCGACTTGATTGGTGGATTTACAGCATAGGATGACGTCATAGATGTTCTAGCTCTGTGATTAGTGGAATTACAGCAAATAGAATCAATGGTCGCGATATGACGTCAGGGGTATAGTACTCTATGATTGGTCAGGATGAGTGACGTTAGGTTTCTGGGTGACATTAAGTGTCTTACGTCATAGATCTTGGCAAAAACTTGATGCTGATTGGCCAGGTTTGTAGATGACGTCATTATTGTCCGAAATTATTGGAACTCTTGATAATTACTACACCAGCATATGTACACAGTAGACCACACGTACACACTAACACACGTACATACTAGCACACGTACACACACACACATGTCCCACATTACGACGTCGCACAAAGACCGGAAGTGTTATGGAAAAAGAAACGTGTGTGTGTGTGTGTGTGTGTGTGGTGTGTGTGTGTGTGTGTGTGTGTGTGTGTGTGTGTGTGTGTGTGTGTGTGTGTGTGGTGTGTGTGTGTGTGTGTGTGTGTGTGTGTGTGGTGTGTGTGTGTGTGTGTGTGTGTGTGTGTGTGTGTGTGTGTGTGTGTGTGTGTGTGTGTGTGTGTGTGTGTGGTGTGTGTGTGTGTGTGTGTGTGTGTGTGTGTGTGTGGTGTGTGTGTGGTGTGTGTGTGTGTGTGTGTGTGTGTGTGTGTGTGTGGTGTGTGTGTGTGTGTGTGTGTGTGTGTGTGTGGTGTGTGGTGTGTGTGTGTGTGTGTGTGTGTGTGGTGTGTGTGTGTGTGTGTGTGTGTGTGTGTGTGTGTGGTGTGTGTGTGTGTGTGTGTGTGTGTGTGGTGTGTGTGTGTGTGTGTGTGTGTGTGTGTGGTGTGTGTGTGTGTGTGTGTGTGTGTGTGTGTGTGGTGTGTGTGTGTGTGTGTGTGTGTGTGTGGTGTGTGTGTGTGTGTGTGTGTGTGTGTGTGGTGTGTGTGTGTGTGTGTGTGTGTGTGTGGTGTGTGTGTGTGTGTGTGTGTGTGGTGTGTGTGTGTGTGTGTGTGTGTGTGTGTGCGGTGTGTGTGTGTGCGTGTGTGTGTGTGCGTGTGTGTGTGTGTGTGTGTGTGTGTGTGTGTGTGTGTGTGTGGTGTGTGTGTGTGTGTGTGTGTGCGGTGTGTGTGTGTGTGGTGTGTGTGTGCGTGTGTGTGTGTGCGTGTGTGTGTGTGTGTGTGTGTGTGTGTGTGTGTGTGTGTGCGGTGTGTGTGTGTGCGTGTGTGTGTGTGCGTGTGTGTGTGTGTGTGTGTGTGTGTGTGTGTGTGGTGTGTGTGTGTGTGTGTGTGTGTGTGTGGTGTGTGTGTGTGTGTGTGTGTGTGTGTGTGTGTGTGTGTGTGTGTGTGTGTGTGTGTGTGTGTGTGGTGTGTGTGTGTGTGTGGTGTGTGTGTGTGTGTGTGCGTGTGTGTGTGTGTGTGTGTGTGTGTGTGTGTGTGCGGTGTGTGTGTGTGCGGTGTGTGTGTGCGTGTGTGTGTGTGTGTGTGTGTGTGTGTGTGTGTGGTGTGTGTGTGTGTGTGTGTGCGGTGTGTGTGTGTGCGGTGTGTGTGTGCGTGTGTGTGTGTGTGTGTGTGTGTGTGTGTGTGTGTGTGTGTGTGCGGTGTGTGTGTGTGCGGTGTGTGTGTGCGTGTGTGTGTGTGTGTGTGTGTGTGTGTGTGTGGTGTGTGTGGTGTGTGTGTGTGTGTGTGTGTGTGGTGTGTGTGTGTGTGTGTGTGTGTGTGTGTGTGTGTGTGTGTGTGTGTGTGTGTGTGTGTGCGTGCGTGCGGTGTGTGTGTGTGTGTGTACAGCCGCCCACACGCGTCAACAGAACTGGAACACGGGGTTTGGCTAAAGGACTCTCTCTCTCTCTCTCTCTCTCTCTCTCTCTCTTTGTGGTTGTGTTGCGATATGGAACAGACAGACAGACAGACAGACAGACAGACAAACACACAAACAAACAATAAACAAATACATCAATAAAAATAATAAAATAATCGTAAAAATGTAAATAAACGACATTTTTGGCGGGAAATTTTCAGAGCGCATTCGACCACCGAGTAAAAAAAATAAATAAATACGTCGTCATCTAATACGGCGTCCAACTATAACAAATATGTAAATAATAGATGAATAAATAACTAATAGACCAGTAAAGATGTAAATAAGAGGAAATATAAGGAATAATAATAGTCTTTTTAAACAGTTAGGGAAATCGTAAACAAAACAGGAATTTAATTTTTTTGGCGGGAAAAATTGGGGCGGGAATTTTTTTGGCGGGAATTTTTAGGGTGGGAATTTTTTTGGCGGGAATTTTTAGGGTGGGAATTTTTTTGGCGGGAATTTTTAGGGTGGGAATTTTTTTGGCGGGAATTTTTAGGGTGGGAATTTTTTTGGCGGGAATTTTCAGGGTGGGAATTTTTTTGGCGGGAATTTTCAGGGTGGGAATTTTTTTGGCGGGAATTTTCAGGGTGGGAATATTTTTGGCGGGAATTTTCAGGGTGGGAATTTTTTTGGCGGGAATTTTCAGGGCGGGAATTTTCAGGGTGGGAATTTTTTTGGTGGGAATTTTCAGGGCGGGAATTATTCTTTTGGCTCCTATTAAGTGATTTAAATGGCTGACTTGACATTTAAACATACATAAACGGAGATATACATATGTAGGTGTTCATATGTATGTAAATATTTATCTGAAAATACCTACATGTGTACACGTGTAAGTACAGAGGTGAGGAGAGTGTACGTAGGTGGTAGTGATGATTCTCTCTCTCTCTCTCTCTCTCTCTCTCTCTCTCTCTCTCTCTCTCTCTCTCGACGTATTTATAATAATAATAATAATAAAAATTTGTGTATATATTATTAACATTATTATTATTATTATTATTATTAATCAGTATACTAACCTAACAGACTTAAACAACACAACACTGCTTTAAGAAATTATTTAAATGCCTTCACAAAATCTCTTTAAGTTGGCAACACTGTACTAGGTCAGAGTCCAGTAGTGTGGGCGTGTGTGTGGGCGTGTGTGGGCGTACAATCTCTAGTTTCACCGCTAACACCTTGCATATGTGATTGTGTGTGTTTGGTTAAGTTATGTTTTAAGTTAGCTTGAATTATGTCAGCAGTGTCTAATTAACCACCTGTATGTATGTATGTATGTATGTAGGCTATGTATGTATGTAAGACTAACGCACACACACTACAGTTCTCTTAAATACACATATAACAAAACTCTTCTCCTTTTTGTTATATATTTGTTAAATTGTATCAATAAATCGTTAAGTATCGTCTATGTAAAGCGATAATTGTTTATGTATTGTAATTCATCAACCAATAGTAGCGTTGATGACAAGGAAACGCCCTGCATAACCAATCAGGTGATAGTTTACATGACATCTGGGCAAGGTTATGCCCTCTAGTGGTCATTTGCGACATTACTATGACTCCCAATTGAATAACCAATCAGGTGATAGTTTGCATGACGTCTAGGCAAGATTATGACCCACTAGCGGTCAACCGGGACATTACAACAACAGGATGACTGACCAATGAGGTGATAGTTTACATAAGGAGTAGGTTATGCCCTCTGTTGGTTAACTGGGGCACTATTGTGACTACAAGCTGAATAACCAATCAGGTGGCTGTTTAGATGGCGTTTAGGTGAGGTTATGTCCTCTAGTGGTCAACTGGAACACTACTGCAAGATGAATAACCAATCAGGTAACAGTTTACATCAAGACACCAATTTACCAATCGCGTGACAGCTTACATGACGCACAGAACGTCTTAAACCCCGATAGAATCCCGATTATACTCTTAGGACCCGATTGAACCCTTAGAATTTGATCAAACTCTCTTAGAACCCCTTATAAACCCTTAGAAACCCCTTAAAACACATTAGAACCACTTAGAACCCCTCATCAACCCCCTTAACACCCCCTAGAACCACATAGAACCCCTTAGTAACTCATTAGAACCCCTAAAACCCCTTAGAACGCCCTTAAAACCCATGAAAACCACCTTCAAACCCCTTAGATCCCCTTATAATCCCTCACATGACTAGACACGTATAAGTACAAGGTGTGGTGCTTCCCTCTGGCGGTGAAATGCATAACTCATGACATCAACAACACGACCTGCCAATCAGGTTTCATCTTACTTGAGAGTTAGGCGTGGTGGGGGACAGCAGCACCGCGACTAGCCAATGAGATTGCGCCTTATATGACGGTAAGGCGTCACGAAAAACAATAACAAAATGTCCAGCAAATGAGGAAAAAGCTTACAAAAGGTCATGGGAAATCAATGATATCTCGAATTAGCCAATGAAATGTCAGCTTACAAAAGGATTTGACTCTGTAAAAAGAATAACCAATTAGAATTCATGTTACAAAATGATGAGTCATGGAAAACACTAAAATAACATTGACCAATAAGAATTCAGCTTACAAAAAAAAAAATAGAAAATATAAACCAATAAGAATTTAACTTACAAAGTCGAATATCCATCAAAAGAACAACAAACTGCATCTAACCAATCAGAATTCAGCATATAAGGCGATGAGTCATGGAGAAGACAGTAAAACCACAATTAACCAATCATAATGCAGTTTACAAGAGGGCAAGGCTCGGTGTTGCCCTCTGGGGGTTGCAGTAGGACACTAGCCTTTGTCCCGCCCACACACTGCTGCCGCCCACATACCCTGCAGCCGCCCACTCACCCTGCTGCCGCCCACACAAGGTCACTGCACGTCGGCCGGTCATTGTAGGTCACCAGGAGGCTGTCTTACGGTACATAGGGTCAACAGAAATGATTAATTAATGGGTAATGATGTTAATTTAATTTCTGTTTTTGTTTTTGTTATTAAATTTCCCTTTAGTGATCCGAGGCTTTGTTTACACTCAATCTATCACTCGTTATTAGAAGCTTCCCAGATAGATAGATAGATAGATAGATCGATAGATAGAGTACTATTCTCCTTGGTCCTACACACGATGCCTGACCTATGACTCAACAAGGTCAGAGGTTAGGTTAGGTTAAGTGATGTACTATTAAATAAAACCTGTGTCTACTACTACTACTACTACTACTTTCAACGTCAGTACACCAACACACCTTCAAACAGCATAAGTGAAAGTACTGTACTATCCCCTGTGGCACGCCTGTACTTTCCTCACACACACACACACACAATGACATCTTTTTTTACACAATTCCCGTAAGTTTGGCAACGTCGCAAGTATAAGGTTACCTCACAGTGGCTCACGAAGTAGCTGAAATAACAATAGCGCATCGACCTGCCTCCGTTAGGGGGTCAGGGAGGGTTTCAAGTATCTATATTCTTTGTTTTTTGCTGCGAAATCTCCCGTTCCAAGAGTCTATAAAGGTGTTGGATCGTGTTATTATCTCTGACTGTCACTTGTTTCATAGTTTGTGGAGTTTATAGGTGATTAAAATAATTACCTTTGATTCTCTCTTGTTTTTGGGGGAGTTTATTGGTATTTAAGGGTCTTATTAGTCCCGATTGTCACTTGTTTTATAGTTTTTGAGGTTTATAGGTGATTAAAACTCCTATTATCTCTGATTCTCTCTTGTTTTGTGGAGTTTATTGGTATTTAAAGTTCTTATTAATCCCGATTGTCATTTGTTTTTGTTATTAGATTCTTTAGTTGTAAAGTTTATCGATGTTTTAAAACTTTCTAATTAAGATCGTCTTTTGTTTGACTATAAAAACCTTAATTAAATTGGAACTCATTCTCTACGATTGACTTTTGCTCGACAGTTTATATTCATTCGAGTTTAAATGGCATCTGAACACATTTCCTCCGGATACAGTCACTTATAGTTCTTCCCGTGTCATAAACGATACAGTCATTTATACTTTTCCCTCACTTTTCAGATGTAAACAGAAAAAGGCCAAACAGTAGAATAACAGGACAAACCCGCCAATCTAGACCCACACCATCATTATTATTATTATTATTATCATCATCATTATTATTATTCCCTTAACCTTGACATTTTCATCTTACGGGTGACTTCTGGCACGCACTGCTGTGTTCCTCTCGACTTCCCGCGCCGTAAATGTTGTTGATAACCTTCGAGGGGGTTCCAGTTTTCCCGCCCTATCTGCTCTTCCTTATAACTGTACATTTTCCTCTTCTAAAAACTTGCTTAGGGAATTTTTGTAGACGTGATGGGGAATTTTTTTGTTTACTTTAGGGAAATGTTATAGTGATGTTGGTAATAATAATAATGATGATGATAATAATAATGATGATGATAATAATAATAATAATAATAACAGGAAGTTTATACGTGACCTCTCTCTCTCTCTCTCTCTCTCTCTCTCTCTCTCAGGTGAACGAACACTTTCACCACTGCTTAAGGACATGAACCTATGAACGATACTCACTGACACACACACACACACACACACGTAGAAAGTGACATTTAGGTGTAATTAATTTGAAAAAAAAGACGCCATGTTTGAGCAAATTAAATATTATTGATAGTTCATTAGAAGACTTACATCACGTAGTCAAAATTCACGACAACATGCTGCCGTTCCAATACTTTTTTTTCCATATTTAAACGAGGTCATTTATTCCGCAACTGAACACATGTCATATATTTTGAACTAATTAAGGAAAAATAAACATTATCTCTTAAAATAAACACAAATTCGGGTATTAGAAAATGTTAATGAAATGATAAGAGTAATTTAAGATGAGTAATGAGGTTCCAATAATGTCAGCTGTCTGCAAGGTCGCGTTTTCCATCAGGTATAGGAAAGTTCTCTTGAAAGTTAGGAGGGGGTATTTGTTCCTGGTTGTTTTGACGCCGTGGTGGCTCTGGCATTGATCTGTGTGACCTGGTTGACCTATTTGACCTCTTTGACCTGACCATGAAGAGTGTAGGGCGTGGTAATGACTTAGTTTTCTCGCGTCAACAATTCCCTCCTATACAACCCCCCTCTCTCTCCCCCACCTTCTCTCCCTCCCACCTTCTCTCTCCCTCCCTCACCCCTCACCTCTCACCCTCCCTCACCTCTCACCCTCCCCCCTCACCACCGTTCAATGTCACGACGATAACAAAACAATGAAAAAAAAAACGCGCTAAAGTTCCCGCCAAAATCTATTGTTTTCGTCTGGTGTTTCCCGCCAAAAATAATGCTTCCTGATGCTGACGTAAGATGGCGGTGAAAGTGTTGTTATTACTGAGGAAATATGTGTGTTATGTTCACCGTCTTCGTTTTAAATAGTCTTTTTTTTTTAACATTATTACCACGGTGGGGGAGGTGGGGTAGGGGGGTAGGTGGGGGGGGGGGGGAGGGGCGGGGTAGTGAGGGGGGGATACGGACCTAAACAAAAACCTCGGGATGATTTTGTACACACACACACACACACACACCTGTATATGTCAACAGATGGTAATTAATTGTTGTGTTTTATTACAGGTGTGAGCAGCAGCAGGAGACGTAGTAGCAGTCGCAGTAGCAGTAGTAGTAGGGGTGGTGTCAGGTGGTTTAGTATCAGTGAGTGAGGGCGTGTATAAGATTGTGGGGTGGTATAGATAAGTGTGATGGTGGGGCGTGTGGGCGTGGAGGGAGGGCGTGTGTGAGCTCCGGCCCATCACCATGCCCTTAATACGGCCCTCTAACGGAGCAGCAGAGTCCCGTAACCCCAGTAAAGTCGTCCGTACCGAATCCATCAAATCAGAACGTTCAGATAAAAGAGTCTCGTTTAATAAAGATGTAGGAGTGAAACATATACCCCGTGGAACTAAAACAAAGGCTAATGTGTTGCTAGTTAGACCTCCTGCCTCAACCAACCGCGACGAGTGGGCCAATTGTTCCGAGGTGTATCGTGAACCCGTGTCTCTCAATTCACATCAGCTAGAACAACAGGCGGAAGATCTGGTGAGGCTCCTAGATCACGTGAATTGCGACGCCCAGCCTCCCAATACGCGTTCCTTGGATAGACCTCCTAAGAAAAACACTAAGAATCTGTCCCATCATACCTATAATAACGTTCTATTTAATAACGTCAGGAATAACAAGAATACCAACGTGACTAAGGGGGATTCTCGAGGTCGACCTAGGACGTTATCAACCTCAAGGACGACTAATCCTATCACTCGAAGGATAAACAAAGGATCACAGCCGAATTTACCCAACGGTGGCCCACTGTCTCATCGGCACAGATCAGCTGACCATTTACCCGACACAGATCTCGACTCGCCTCCCATACCCCGTCGAGCTCACCATCCTACAACCCACAAGTCCACCCCAGATCTTAACACCCTCTACAACAACAACCGCGAGACGTCTAACTACAAGTACCAACAAGTAGAAGAAAGCCACCACCCACAACCAGTCCACGGCTACAAGTCAATTGATAATTTATATAATGGTCAACGACAGAATAACCTAACTCTCCCTCCTCCTCACAGCAATACTTACAAATCGGTGGATAATCTGACAGTAACTGATCCACTGCCCCCTACCCGTCTGCAAGGCTTCAAGTCCGTGGGTCATCTACCTTCTACAACCTTATCTGACACGGACGATACAGATATGGCGCGACATGAGCCTTATAAACCCAAAGTCGGGAACATCATCAAGAGATTCAACCAAGATGCGGAAGGAACTCATCTGCAAACATCTATGGTTGATATGGCCACCGAAATGGACATTGGGCAACGAGGAACGCTAGAACCAGATCGTTATCGTAATCATAATAACAATCAGCCATTTAGTTACACCGGGACAGCACCTTTGTCTTCTGTGCAGGTGGTAAGGCGGCTCTCTCCTCCACGGGAACTAAGCCGAACTAGTCCTCCGCGTGATTCCCCTCCTCGTGACCCTCCTGTTTATGCTCAGGTAAACAAACGCGATGGAAGGGGACACACGAACGGCCGGAGAGACATAGAGAGGAACTACCATAACACTCGACAGGAGAGGGAATACTCTGCTAAGATTATTATCACCGATGACGACCACCGGCCTCCTTATGACGACCACTACCGCGATATGACTCCTAAGAATCTTTATCAGGAGGATGACGATGCCTATGAGAGTTACCAGGTCCCAGATGATAACCTTCGGCGCCTCCTACAGGATGATTTAGAAGCCTATAAGGAACATTCTAATAATAACATCAACATGTCTTCTGTCGGGGTTCAGACTGAGGCCTTACCCAAAGTTCCAACTCGTTCACGTAACAAACCCCACAAGAGCCCAGCGCCTTCCCCTACACGACAGATGACCCACCAACAGAAACAACAGACAAACCAACAGAAACAAGAGCACAGACAACAGCAACAGACCTTCCGCCAACACGAGCAGAAGCATCAATCCAACTATCGCCAGACGAAGCAGGAGTACTATCAGAAGGACCCCAAACCTCACGGGAACATGAACAATAACCTAACATCTGCGTCGTTAGTTCGTCAGGTCAACCACGGCTTCGGCAGGACGGATCGATCACCATCCCCCCCACCTAGAGTCGCCGCCACACGTCAAATACGTCGTAACGTCGTTCCTCTCCTCTCCGATACGTCTGACTCGGAAGCCGAACACCGACGACGCACAGTAGACCCCCTGGCTAGGATCAGAGACCAGGTAATGCAGAGAGAAAAATTACAAGAAGAGGAAGAGGAACAAGAAGAAGCGAGAATAAGAAGACCCATACCCCAGGAAAGTGGAGTCATGCCCTACAGAACAGAAGCGATGACTCCACTTACTATAGATGAAGTGGATGCCCTCAGTCTAGTGATGGAGGAGACAGGAAGGAAATCACTCGTGGTCTCTAATCAGGCTCAGTCCAATACCGTCACTAGGATCTCGAATCATCGTTCCCGTAGGTCTGAGACGGTGACGGAACGAATCCACGGTAAGGATAGTCTCCCCAAGCCCCTGAAACCTGCCAGGGAGAAGAACCATGTATCTAGAGAAGCCACGCCCACACGGAAGGGTAGAGACACCCCCACACGTAAAGACCCGCCCACACGTAGTGACCCGCCCTCACGTAATGAAACGCCCACACGTAATGACCCGCCCTCACGTAATGAAACGCCCTCACGTAATGAAACGCCCTCACGTAATGACACGCCCTCACGTAATGACCCGCCAACACGTAATAACCCGCCCACACGTAATGAAACGCCCACACGTACTGACCCGCCCACACGTAATGACCCGCCCACATTAGAGAAGAAAAAGAAGAATAACATAGAGAAGGAGAAAGTAATAAAAGCCGCTAAACAAAAGGAGGAGAAGGAAAAGAAGAAAAAGAAAAGAATTAAAATCAAATTCTTCTATGACCCGAGACCCCAAGATGTGCCAGACGCCGACCCATTGGCTAATTTTACCGAGTTCAGAGGGACTTCTTCGGACGAGAGGGCCTCACCGCGAGACAACCGCCGTGAAGAGAGGGCCTCACCGCGAGACAACCGCCGTGAAGAGAGGGCCTCACCGCGAGACAACCGCCGTGAAGAGAGGGCCTCACCGCGAGACAACCGCCGTGAAGAGAGGGCCTCACCGCGAGCCCACCGCCGTGAAGATTCTCAGGAACGACGGAAAGACGAAGAGGAATACCGGGACGACTACCACAATGACCGCAACGACCGCTCAAGCATCGAGAGGGACGACCACCACCACCACCACCACCACCACCACACAAAACGACGTAGCGAGGAACGCGAGATAAGAAACGACTACCAGACGCGTCGAGAACTACCTGATGTTCTCGACGACACGACCCTGAGGAAAGAACGCCGCGTGGCCTCTCGAGAACGACTAGATACGACCCCACGACCTAACAAACGCGGCCAGAAAGATCCCCGTGAGGCTAGAACGACCCGTGAGCGCTCCTACGACTCTTACGACAACAAACGACGTAATTCTAAAGACTCCCGGGACTCTCGTAGTCGTTCCAGGGACGACAGGGTCTCCTACAACGACTCGGCTGATGAACGACACCACAGCTACGACCACGACGATGATGACGACGAGAGAGGCTCACCAGATGGTCGTGCGGGTCGTAGCCTGAGTGACAAGTACCGCACGGCCCCTGTGTACGACCCCCCTGATGAAGACGACCAACCAGAGAACGACCACCACCAGCCGCCACCACCACCAGTTGAACAACCACCACCACCTGAGGTACTCTCTCTCTCTCTCTCTCTCTCTCTCTCTCTCTCTATCTATCTATCTATCTATCAACTTGATTTAAATGATCATAAATTTATCATAAAGTTACCCATTATTTCAGAGGATTTATTCTGTTTTTTTTTAATTCCTAACCTAATCTAACCTAATCTAATCCAGCCTCTAAATCCAGCCTCTAATCCAACCTCTAATCCAGCCTCTAATCCAGCCTCTAATCCACAGGGAGACGACAAAAAACAAAAAACAATGCGACAAAGAAACAAATTCTTCTCAGCGTTGATGAGTGATGGACGTAACAAACAAACAACAACAACAAGCAAGAACAAGTCCACAGCAACGAAGAGCAAGTCCAACGAGACGATTAAGTCCAACGAGATGATAAAGTCGAAAAAAGGCCAAACTACTTCCCAAATCCCGCCACAGCCACCACAGCCAACTCAACCCGAAAAGGCCAAACTACAGGTGATGCGCGTTTGTTTTTTGTTGTTGATCGTCATTTGTTTCTAGAATAGTTTAAGCATCTATAGTTTTCAGATAGTTTAAGAGTTTATAATTTTTTGATGCGCTTTTTTTTTTTTTTGGTTGATCGTCATTTGTTTCTAGAATAGTTTAAGCATCTATAGTTTTCAGATAGTTTAAGAGTTTATAATTTTTTGATGCGCTTTTTTTTTTTTTTGGTTGATCGTCATTTGTTTCTAGACTAGTTTAAGCATCTATAGTTTTCAGAAAGTTTAAGAGTTTATATTTTTTTGTTGTTTTGGGAGAAATGTTATTTGTATATTGAATTAAACCTCCAATTAACGGATTTTGTGAGTTAGTCCGTTATTTGATATTTTCTTCTTTTTTATGGTAATGACAACACAGGTATAATCATAGCTATTACTGCTATTTAATCGTTCCTATTATATTCATCTCCCTAGTTAATAGTAATTTGATCTTTGATTCTGTCCTAGTTAAATAGTTTTTCGTATTTATTCACTTTGGACAAAACTTAAAAAAAAATATTTATTCCATGACAAAGTATTAATATATTTTTGACATTGACGCAAGAGTTTGACGCAATATTTCCACTCAGACGAAAAATTCCCTTATTTTTTTACGTTGACGCAAAAGTTTGACTCAATATTTCCACTCAGACGAAAAATTTCCTTGTTTTTTGACGTTAACGCAAAAATTTGATGAAAAATTTCGTTATTTTTTTACATTGACGCAAAACTTTGACGCAATATTTCCACTGTCTGTCTTTCCCTGTCTCGCATGACGCATGTTCATAGTCTAACTGCATGGTGATGCACGCGGTGTCCGTCTGCATGATTCTCTGCCCAGGTTAGGTTAGGTTAGGGTTTGGTTAGGTTAGTCTAGGTTAGGGTTACGTTAGAGTTAGGTTAGGGTAGGGTTAGGTTAGTTTAGGTTAGAGTTACGTTAGAGTTAGGTTAGGGAACGTAACTTGGTGTATCTTATAGAATAGTATTGTGTTAGTGGGAACTATTAACTCAGAGACAATCTTACATACCAACACGTCATCAAGGTATCGTAGGTGCCAACAGTAGTAGTAGTACCAACAGTAGTAATAGTACCATCATCGTAGGTACCAACAGTAGTAGTAGTACCAACAGTAGTAATAGTACCAACACGTCATCAAAGTGTAATCGCCTCTGTCTCATCAACAGAAGCATTATATAAACGGGTTAATTACATTTGATTTATATACACTATCATCCCCTGTAACTTCCCACTGGCTATGAGGTGGTAAGGTGCCCACGGGAAGCTGCATCATGTTATCCTGAGTTAAGGCATAAGTACCCGGCTCTCTGGCCACCTAAAGCGGGCAGTAGCTTGATATCCTTGACGAGAGGAAGACGTTATTTGAGAGCCGCAGTGGATGGTTCTGTCGAGGGAGGACAACGTACCTATTCCATTCTCCCTCAATGGGTCGCTACTCATTGGCCTTGTTACTCAACCCCACAGATTGGATGTATTTAACAGGTCTATTAATATACTCTCCATCCATAGTTACAGTGATAAGTTACAGTGATAAGTTACGGTTGATCTACACTTAGGAACTGCATCCTCAGTAGTTCTTAAATAAATGGATAACAGACAATTGGGTTTCACTATTAAAACCCAATATTATATAAATGTAACGGCCTCATTAACTTAGGTAGAATGAGCAGTTAAATGGGCTAGCTAGACCAAAGGTATCGTCAGCACCTGGGCGGGGAATCACTGTGGGCGGGGAACATGTGGGTGTGTGACCTTCTGTCTTCCATTAACCACTTGACCACGTCTCTCCCAGGCGGCGCCGAAGAAGAAGACAACGAAGAAGAAGCGGGCGTGGCCGTGGGCGTTGTTGGGTATGCGGGGTGGTGGGCGGGGAGCGGCTAAGGTCCCCCAGGGTGGCGCCCCGGGGTCGTCCTCCCGCGTGGCGTCCTCTCGGGTGTCCTCCAGGGCCTCTTCCCGCGCCTCCTCCCGTAGTTCTCACCGCCCGCGACGACCCAGCGTTCGGGCCTCCAAGATCCGGCGTGATGTGAGTTCTTCCTCGCCTGCTGCCTTACTCACGCCCACGCTGGCTTACTCACGCCCACGCTGGCTTACTCACGCCCACGCCGGCTTACTCACGCCCACGCTGCCTTACTCACGCCCACGCCGGCTTATTCACGCCCACGCTGGCATGCTCACGCCCATTCATAACCCACACTACCTTAATCTCTTGACCCGTCACAGATCTCTGACCCGTCACAGACTCACAACACAGCCCAGCACAGCCCAGCACAGCACAACACAGTCTTGTCTCAGTCGTCCACCACCACGTTGTAAACAGTAACACTAAGTAACACTAAGTAACATTATCAGTTGTGGCGGAACACAACAGCTTGGGTTAACAAGAGACCTTCACTTGTCTTTCCTTCATAGTTACAATACTGACCACTTGGCTGAGCTGTGTGTCTTAGTTAATACTGACCACTTGGCTGAGCTGTGTCTTAGTTAATACTGACCACTTGGCTGAGCTGTGTGTCTTAGTTAATACTGACCACTTGGCTGAGCTGTGTGTCTTAGTTAATACTGACCACTTGGCTGAGCTGTGTCTTAGTTAATACTGACCACTTGGCTGAGCTGTGTCTTAGTTAATACTGACCACTTGGCTGAGCTGTGTCTTAGTTAACACTGACCACTTGGCTGAGCTGTGTCTTAGTTAATACTGACCACTTGGCTGAGCTGTGTGTCTTAGTTAATACTGACCACTTGGCTGAGCTGTGTGTCTTAGTTAATACTGACCACTTGGCTGAGCTGTGTCTTAGTTAATACTGACCACTTGGCTGAGCTGTGTGTCTTAGTTAATACTGACCACTTGGCTGAGCTGTGTGTCTTAGTTAATACTGACCACTTGGCTGAGCTGTGTGTCTTAGTTAATACTGACCACTTGGCTGAGCTGTGTCTTAGTTAATACTGACCACTTGGCTGAGCTGTGTCTTAGTTAATACTGACCACTTGGCTGAGCTGTGTGTCTTAGTTAATACTGACCACTTGGCTGAGCTGTGTCTTAGTTAATACTGACCACTTGGCTGAGCTGTGTGTCTTAGTTAATACTGACCACTTGGCTGAGCTGTGTCTTAGTTAATGCTGACCACTTGGCTGAACTGTGTGTCTTAGTTAATACTGACCACTTGGCTGAGCTGTGTCTTAGTTAATACTGACCACTTGGCTGAGCTGTGTCTTAGTTAATACTGACCACTTGGCTGAGCTGTGTCTTAGTTAATACTGACCACTTGGCTGAGCTGTGTCTTAGTTAATACTGACCACTTGGCTGAGCTGTGTCTTAGTTAATACTGACCACTTGGCTGAGCTGTGTCTTAGTTAATACTGACCACTTGGCTGAGCTGTGTCTTAGTTAATACTGACCACTTGGCTGAGCTGTGTGTCTTAGTTAATACTGACCACTTGGCTGAGCTGTGTCTTAGTTAATACTGACCACTTGGCTGAGCTGTGTCTTAGTTAATACTGACCACTTGGCTGAGCTGTGTGTCTTAGTTAATACTGACCACTTGGCTGAGCTGTGTCTTAGTTAATACTGACCTCTTGGCTGAGCTGTGTGTCTTAGTTAATACTGACCACTTGGCTGAGCTGTGTCTTAGTTAATACTGACCACTTGGCTGAGCTGTGTGTCTTAGTTAATACTGACCACTTGGCTGAGCTGTGTGTCTTAGTTAATACTGACCACTTGGCTGAGCTGTGTCTTAGTTAATACTGACCTCTTGGCTGAGCTGTGTGTCTTAGTTAATACTGACCACTTGGCTGAGCTGTGTCTTAGTTAATACTGACCACTTGGCTGAGCTGTGTCTTAGTTAATACTGACCACTTGGCTGAGCTGTGTGTCTTAGTTAATACTGACCACTTGGCTGAGCTGTGTGTCTTAGTTAATACTGACCACTTGGCTGAGCTGTGTCTTAGTTAATACTGACCTCTTGGCTGAGCTGTGTGTCTTAGTTAATACTGACCTCTTGGCTGAGCTGTGTCTTAGTTAATACTGACCACTTGGCTGAGCTGTGTCTTAGTTAATACTGACCACTTGGCTGAGCTGTGTGTCTTAGTTAATACTGACCACTTGGCTGAGCTGTGTGTCTTAGTTAATACTGACCACTTGGCTGAGCTGTGTCTTAGTTAATACTGACCTCTTGGCTGAGCTGTGTGTCTTAGTTAATACTGACCACTTGGCTGAGCTGTGTCTTAGTTAATACTGACCACTTGGCTGAGCTGTGTGTCTTAGTTAATACTGACCACTTGGCTGAGCTGTGTGTCTTAGTTAATACTGACCACTTGGCTGAGCTGTGTCTTAGTTAATACTGACCTCTTGGCTGAGCTGTGTCTTAGTTAATACTGACCACTTGGCTGAGCTGTGTCTTAGTTAATACTGACCACTTGGCTGAGCTGTGTCTTAGTTAATACTGACCACTTGGCTGAGCTGTGTCTTAGTTAATACTGACCACTTGGCTGAGCTGTGTGTCTTAGTTAATACTGACCACTTGGCTGAGCTGTGTCTTAGTTAATACTGACCACTTGGCTGAGCTGTGTCTTAGTTAATACTGACCACTTGGCTGAGCTGTGTCTTAGTTAATACTGACCACTTGGCTGAGCTGTGTCTTAGTTAATACTGACCTCTTGGCTGAGCTGTGTCTTAGTTAATACTGACCACTTGGCTGAGCTGTGTGTCTTAGTTAATACTGACCTCTTGGCTGAGCTGTGTCTTAGTTAATACTGACCACTTGGCTGAGCTGTGTCTTAGTTAATACTGACCACTTGGCTGAGCTGTGTCTTAGTTAATACTGACCACTTGGCTGAGCTGTGTCTTAGTTAATACTGACCACTTGGCTGAGCTGTGTCTTAGTTAATACTGACCACTTGGCTGAGCTGTGTGTCTTAGTTAATACTGACCACTTGGCTGAGCTGTGTCTTAGTTAATACTGACCACTTGGCTGAGCTGTGTGTCTTAGTTAATACTGACTACTTGGCTGAGCTGTGTGTCTTAGTTAATACTGACCACTTGGCTGAGCTGTGTGTCTTAGTTAATACTGACCACTTGGCTGAGCTGTGTGTCTTAGTTAATACTGACCACTTGGCTGAGCTGTGTCTTAGTTAATACTGACCACTTGGCTGAGCTGTGTGTCTTAGTTAATACTGACCACTTGGCTGAGCTGTGTCTTAGTTAATACTGACCTCTTGGCTGAGCTGTGTCTTAGTTAATACTGACCACTTGGCTGAGCTGTGTCTTAGTTAATACTGACCACTTGGCTGAGCTGTGTCTTAGTTAATACTGACCACTTGGCTGAGCTGTGTCTTAGTTAATACTGACCACTTGGCTGAGCTGTGTCTTAGTTAATACTGACCACTTGGCTGAGCTGTGTGTCTTAGTTAATACTGACCACTTGGCTGAGCTGTGTCTTAGTTAATACTGACCACTTGGCTGAGCTGTGTGTCTTAGTTAATACTGACCACTTGGCTGAGCTGTGTGTCTTAGTTAATACTGACCTCTTGGCTGAGCTGTGTGTCTTAGTTAATACTGACCACTTGGCTGAGCTGTGTCTTAGTTAATACTGACCACTTGGCTGAGCTGTGTGTCTTAGTTAATGCTGACCACTTGGCTGAGCTGTGTGTCTTAGTTAATACTGACCACTTGGCTGAGCTGTGTCTTAGTTAATACTGACCTCTTGGCTGAGCTGTGTGTCTTAGTTAATACTGACCACTTGGTTGAGCTGTGTCTTAGTTAATACTGACCACTTGGCTGAGCTGTGTGTCTTAGTTAATACTGTACTGACTTATGGTTTAGTGAACATACCTCTAGTACAGTACAGTTTAGGACAGTACAGTAAAGCACTGTACTATACTGTACTGTACTATAATGTAATGTACTATATTGTACTGTACTATAATGTACTGTAATGTACAGTACTGTACTGTACAGTACTGCACTGTGCAGTATCGTACCATGCCGTATAGTACAGTAAGGTATAGTACAGTACAGTGCAGTACAGTACAGTACAGTACAGTACATTACAGCACAGTACTGTACTGTACCTTACTGTACGGTAGAGTACTGCACTGTACAGTACATTACAGCACAGTACCGTACTGTACCCTACTGTACTATACCTTACTGTACGGTAGAGTACTGCACTGTACAGTACATTACAGCACAGTACCGTACTGTACCCTACTGTACTATACCTTACTGTACGGTAGAGTACTGCACTGTACAGTACATTACAGCACAGTACCGTACTGTACCCTACTGTACTATACCTTACTGTACGGTAGAGTACTGCACTGTACAGTACTGTACTGCACTGTGTAGTACTGTACTGTACTGCACTATACCTTACTGTACGGTAGAGTACTGCACTGTACAGTACATTACAGCACAGTACCGTACTGTACCCTACTGTACTATACCTTACTGTACGGTAGAGTACTGCACTGTACAGTACTGTACTGCACTGTGTAGTACTGTACTGTACTGCACTATACCTTACTGTACGGTAGAGTACTGCACTGTATAGTACTGTACTGTACTGTACTGCACTATACCTTACTGTACGGTAGAGTACTGCACTGTATAGTACTGCACTGTATAGTACTGCACTATACCTTACTGTACGGTAGAGTACTGCACTGTACAGTACTGTACTGCACTGTGTAGTACTGTACTGTACTGCACTATACCTTACTGTACGGTAGAGTACTGCACTGTATAGTACTGTACTGTACTGTACCGCACTATACCTTACTGTACGGTACAGTACTGCACTGTACAGTACTGTACTGCACTGTGTAGTACTGTACTGTACTGCACTATGCCTTACTGTACGGTAGAGTACTGCACTGTATAGTACTGTACTGTACTGTACTGCACTATACCTTACTGTACGGTAGAGTACTGCACTGTATAGTACTGCACTGTATAGTACTGCACTATACCTTACTGTATGGTAGAGTACTGCACTGTACTGTACTGCACTATACCTTACTGTACGGTAGAGTACTGCACTGTACAGCACTGTACTGTACTGCACTATACCTTACTGTACATATACCACCACAGTAGTGGGTCAGGTTATAACAGTGTTGTGTGTTACAGGGTCAACAGGCAGCGTGGCTCAACACCCGAGAGCGTCAGGAGGGAGATGATGGCTCACCCCCCCGACAGTGGGAGACGTCCACACTCAACCGGGCAGAACTCCGGGCCCGTAAGGACGCCCCACACACCGAGAGTCGCGGGTACTCCACCGTCCAGCGCCCCTCGGCCCGTAAGTACTCGGCAGAGTCGACGGCGTCTTCAGGAGCGCCGCCCCCCCAGGTGACCCGCACCACCAGCTTCAAGCACCGCTACTTCGGGGACACGGACGTCGAGAGTAACCACGGCGGGGTGAGTGCGGTCGGCGATTACCGCAGTCTGCCCAACCGTGCCTCCAGGTCCGCCCACAAGGGTGCAGGGCGGGGCCGTAGGACCACCAGCGGCCCCCGGGGCACGTCTCCCCCGGTGGCAGGATCAGCGGGCAGTTCTCTACAGAGCAGTGAGAGTGAGGTGGACAGTCACGGCGGGTCACACGCCTCCAAGGCCTCCCACGTGTCCACGGGCTCCAACAGGTCCGTGTACCTCCACGCTACCGCCGTGGCTGACATCCCCGTCCGCCGCGGGCCAGAGGAGGCGCCCAGCGAGCGCAGCGTCAGCCGTCAGACCAAGAAGGTGTCTCGCTCCTTCTCCCTGCTGGCGCCCTGGAAGCCTCGCCACTACAGGGAGAAGTTTGAGGTGGAGTATGAGAACAAGGAGGCGAGGGGAGCGCTGCCCCCCAGACCCCCGCGACGACCTCCCGCTGACCCCAACGACAAGACGGTCAACCGCTCCCAGAGTGTGTACAAGGACTCCCGCCTCGCCACCTGGCTCAGACGACGACGGAACAAGGAGGCCAAGGGCATCTGAGGCACCACAGCCGGACCACAGCAGGACCACAGCCGGACCACAGCAGGACCACAGCCGGACCACAGCAGGACCACAGCCGGACCACAGCCGGACCACAGCAGGACCACAGCCGGACCACAGCAGGACCACAGCAGGACCACAGCAGGACCACAGCCGGACCACAGCAGGACCACAGCCGGACCACAGCAGGACCACAGCCGGACCACAGCAGGACCACAGCCGGACCACAGCAGGACCACAGCAGGACCACAGCCGGACCGCGTCTTAAGGTGTTACTTTGACTGGTGGTAACAAACAGCTGGCTGTCAGTGTTAGTACCCAGAGCAGTGTTGTCAAGACCAGTGTTGTCAGAGCAGTGTTGTCAGAGCAGTGCTGTCAAGAGCAGTGTTGTCAGAGCAGTGTTGTCAAGACCAGTGTTGTCAAGAGCAGTGTTGTCAAGACCAGTGTTGTCAGAGCAGTGTTGTCAGAGCAGTGCTGTCAAGAGCAGTGTTGTCAGAGCAGTGTTGTCAAGACCAGTGTTGTCAAGAGCAGTGTTGTCAAGACCAGTGTTATCAGAGCAGTGTTGTCAGAGCAGTGCTGTCAAGAGCAGTGTTGTCAGAGCAGTGCTGTCAAGAGTAGTGTTGTCAAGAGCAGTGTTGTCAAGACCAGTGTTGTCAAGAGCAGTGTTGTCAAGACCAGTGTTGTCAAGAGCAGTGTTGTCAAGACCAGTGTTGTCAAGAGCAGTGTTGTCAAGACCAGTGTTGTCAAGACCAGTGTTGTATCGTATCAAAGTCGGGCGATCAGAGCTATAGTCGTACTCAAGCTTATGGAGGTAGAAAGCTTAATATAAGATAATCTGGGAGGGTTATAAGCTGTGAGTTGGACCCCAGGGTAACCCCAGTCAACCTTCATATAGAGAAGCACACGACCCTTAACCCCTCCCCGCCCCTCCCCGCCCCACCCCACCCCAGGGTAACCCCAGTCAACCTTCATATACATAAAGAGACGCACACGACCCTTAACCCCACCCCACCCCTCCCCGCCCCACCCCACCCCAGGGTAACCCCAGTCAACCTTCATATACATAAAGAGACGCACACGACCCTTAGCCCCTCCCCACCCCTCCCCGCCCCACCCCACCCCAGGGTAACCCCAGTCAACCTTCATATACATAAAGAGACGCACACGACCCTTAACCCCTCCCCACCCCTCCCCGCCCCACCCCACCCCAGGGTAACCCCAGTCAACCTTCATATACAAATAGAGACGTACACGACCCTTAGCCCCTCCCCACCCCTCCCCGCCCCACCCCACCCCAGGGTAACCCCAGTCAACCTTCATATACATATAGAGACGTACACGACCCTTAGCCCCTCCCCGCCCCTCCCCGCCCCAGGGTAACCCCAGTCAACCTTCATATACAAATAGAGACGTACACGACCCTTAGCTCCTCCCCACCCCTCCCCGCCCCACCCCACCCCAGGGTAACCCCAGTCAACCTTCATATACAAATAGAGACGCACACGACCCTTAGCCCCTCCCCGCCCCTCCCCGCCCCTCCCCACCCCAGGGTAACCCCAGTCAACCTTCATATACAAATAGAGACGCACACGACCCTTAGCCCCTCCCCGCCCCGCCCCACCCCAGGGTAACCCCAGTCAACCTTCATATACATATAGAGAAGCACACGACCCTTAACCCCTCCCCGCCCCTCCCCACCCCTCCCCGCCCCACCCCACCCCAGTGTAACCCCAGTCAACCTTCATATACAAATAGAGACGCACACGACCCTTAGCCCCTCCCCGCCCCGCCCCACCCAGGTAACCCCAGTCAACCTTCATATACATATAGAGAAGCACACGACCCTTAACCCCTCCCCGCCCCTCCCCGCCCCTCCCCACCCCAGGGTAACCCCAGTCAACCTTCATATACATATAGAGAAGCACACGACCCTTAGCCCCGCCCCGCCCCGCCCCACCCCACCCTAAACAGTCTCTCTCTATATACAGTAATTAACCCAAATCACCTATTAATTAAGACGTGTAATCAATACCGCTTCTTTAATTAACACAATCAGCCGCTGTCTGTGTATATATGTCTATAACCTAAACCTAACCTAAACCTAACCTAAACCTAACCTAGTCCTGTCTTGTAATAGTCTTAATTACATCTCAGGACCAATTAGAGTATGAATTAGTGTGACGTCATCAGTATTTCTATATATATATAAAAAAAAAGTCATCATGTAGAAAGATAATAATAAATTTGATCCTTATTCACCTTCGTCATAAGACTCAGAATTACTGGTTTGGTCATATCTTTAGAGAGGGGTCAAATGATGGGATAGATTTGTGCATTAAGTTCTCTTATGTGGGGTTAGGTTAGGTTCAGGGAGGGACTGAGGGGGTAGGAAGGAAGGAAGGAAGGGGTAGGAAGGAAGGGAGGAAGGAAGGAAGGGGTAGGAAGGAAGGAAGGAAGGAAGGAACAGAGAGCAAAAGGGACTTAATGTACGGGTCTTTTAAAGCCATTTGGACCCAACTTAGCAAAACCGGTTCCCACACTTGAGGAATGAGAGGAATTTGCTGGTTTGGAATGTAAACCGGTTCAGTCACCACAGTGTATGATCGTATGGATGTATGTATGTGTATGTTTAACTGTGTACGGAATTCTTTTACGTACATTGGGTGCTGTGTGTGTATGTGTGTGTGTTAAGGTTGGTATGGAATTCTTATGTGTGCTGTATGTATGTATGTATGTGCGTGTATGTGAACCTGTAGTCATGTAGAGATCTAACATGTGCGTGTATGTGTACCTGTAGTTATGTAGAGATCTAACATGTGCGTGTATGTGTACTTGCTGCCATGTAGGGATTAATAAGAACAGTCACAAAAATAGCTTCAGTTACGTCAACAAATTTATATAAAAAAAGTAAATATAATCAAAAAATATATATTGAGTGAAATTATGTTAATTATATACATGACTTTAGCCTTAGGTATTTATTTAAGGCAGCTGTGTGACCTAGCAATTGGTCAAGAGGTCAAAGAGCGTTTTTGGAATAATATGGTCTATTTTAATGTTTTTGTCGAGAATAAATAGAAAATAATACTTATTTTCTATATCTGTAAGTTAAAATATTATAAATAATCAATAATAATAAGGAATTTTGTTTATATTAAGGAAAATAATAAGGAATTAGGTAAATATGTATTGACCCCGCTGCCTTAGATGACCTCACGCCGCATCTGCTATATATATAAGTGACCAGATGATGTATAGTAAATATCTTGCAAATGCTCTTCCATGTTATTGTGATTTTATTTTTATCATTTTTATTTCGTTCTGTAACACACTAAGTCTTATAGTGTTAACTCTCAATGCCAAAAGCAAAAATACATTGTAAATAGTCGTAATAAAATATCTTAACTATTTTTTTCTTTTTATTATTTGAAGTTAATGGTAATTTGACCTATTTTCTCGTGGAATTGATATTGGATGAAATGACACTATGGGTGATTTTAGCCCCGTTTTATCATTCACTCTAAGTACTGTCCGTGTTTTCACCCCGTACGTGTCTAAAGCTCCTTGATTGAACGTTATTCCTCAAGTCAAGTGATCTACAGCTCTTCTTATGGAATATTTACTTGAATAATATTACAAATGTTATCCCACAACACCATAATTACACACATGACTAAATTTTCACCTTTTTCTGTACAAGTTGTTAGTCAGTGTGTTATAACAGCCTGGGGTAGTCTGTGGCAGGTTATATCAGCCTGGGGTAGTCTGTGGCAGGTTAAATCAGCCTGGGGTAGTCTGTGGTAGGTTATATCAGCCTGGGGTAGTCTGTGGCAGGTTATATCAGCCTGGGGTAGTCTGTGGTAGGTTATATCAGCCTGGGGTAGTCTGTGGCAGGTTATATCAGCCTGGGATAGTCTGTGGCAGGTTATATCAGCCTGGGGTAGTCTGTGGTAGGTTATATCAGCCTGGGGTAGTCTGTGGCAGGTTATATCAGCCTGGGGTAGTCTGTGGCAGGTTATATCAGCCTGGGGTAGTCTGTGGCAGGTTATATGACCCTGGGGTAGTCTGTGGTAGGTTATATCAGCCTGGGGTAGTCTGTGGCAGGTTATATCAGCCTGGGGTAGTCTGTGGCAGGTTATATGACCCTGGGGTAGTCTGTGGTAGGTTATATCAGCCTGGGGTAGTCTGTGGCAGGTTATATCAGCCTGGGGTAGTCTGTGGCAGGTTATATCAGCCTGGGGTAGTCTGTGGCAGGTTAAATACGAATCATTTAGGTTAAGTTAAGAGTTATGGCGTTTAATAGTTAGTTAATATATACATAAGAGATGGAGGTATGGCTAATGTTCACTACACCAATCAATGGACTTTTTCTAAACCATTTATCATCAGGTTTTAATATAAATAATGAAAAATAAAGAAGAATTTAAATATTAATGGATTCCTATGTATAATGAGATATGTATATAGTTATTGGTGGTAATAAATATGAATTAATTAATAATTCATAGCAACTTTAAGATGAGCCTACACCAGTTAGGTATTTGACCATAAATACGAGAGAAACATCTAAATATTCTTAAAAATAAATAAATAATTGGAATAAATTTTTGATATAATTTTTTATATATAATTCACTTGAGACTTTTACATATATATATGCTCAGGTGAATAAAAATAATTTAGAAAGGTTAATAATCATTGTTAAAAAAAATAAGGTCTCTGATTTGATGTTCCAATAATTTTTTATTTTATTTTACGAGAGTTGCTATTGGTGGATATTTTCCCGGGTTAATGACGTCACGACTCTGCATCAAACCTCATGAAGTTTCGAACACACAACCCAAACAGTTCGGAATTTCAACTCACCATTAAACAACAATAAATAAATTTAAACGAATACGATTAAAGAAAAATACATATCATACAACATACATAAACATAAATACGATGTTTTAATGAGAAAATAAACATTGTAGAAGTTTTAAATACGACGGATTTATAATAAGAATATCAAGACTTGGAAACTTTACCGAAGCAGTATCAACATTGTCTCGAACACGACCCAGAGGCCTAATGTTGCCAGACTAACCCGGCCACTACATCTACAGCCGGGAGGAGTACAGAAGCAGACGGACTCTCCTTAAACTCCTTCAAAATCTGTACTCTAGGACTCTCTAAGGACATCCTGTGGGCATCGAAGGACGTATAGGACTCTGCCGAAGCCTTGTGTAGGATAAAATGGCCCTCTACTACCCGTCGAAGTCCAACAGGAGAGGTAAGGAGGCGTGAAGGATTCCATGTTTGTGGGATGGGTACTTTCAAGTCTGTGGCGCTGAGCAAAGGTGGAATTTCATGAACTGATTAGGGATTGGGTGTCTAGTTTCAAGAATGAGTTAACATATATTAGTTCAAGGGATTAGTAACGATTGGAATGCCATAGATTGGTTTAAAGTTTAGTTCTAGCCATTGGTTTAGTTTCAGGTACTGATTGGATTAAGGGAAGATATCTTGATCATTTATTTACCTTCACAGACGCGGAGGATCGAGAGGCATCGGAGTCGACAGATGGAACTAATGAATCCGAACCCATTGGATCACCTGTCGAGAATGACGGAGTTTCGACAGGAGAAAGAAATACTGGTGTACATTCGACGGATGAAACAGGGAGTCGACACCCTACTGAAAGGTCCGTGGGTGGTCTAAAGTCGTCTTCTGGTACTGAAGGAGTCGTAAATGAATCGTCTTCAGGTGGGTTCGACTCTGGTGGTGGTGTTTCGGGATTCGTAAACAGATCCGAAAGTCTACCCATTGCTGAAAGTCGATCGTTTGAGGGTTCATTTGAGAGAACCGGGTTACCTGAAGCTTCGTCAGGTGGGTCGGTTGAAGCTTCGTCAGGTGGGTCGGTTGAAGCTTCGTCAGGTGGGTCGACTGAAGCTTTAATGGGTAGAACTTACTTCGGGAAGCGTATTAAGCCGTTGGACAGTTTAGCAATAAAGGAAAAAATGGTGGAATCAACGGTAGTAAGGAGGTCAAGGAAGCGAAAACGGAGGGTAGCGACACGAGCGGCAACGGTAGGCACCCGTGGGTCAAGATCTCAACAGATGTCAAGAGAAATCCAAACGGTAGGCGCCACTGGGTCAAGATCACAACAGATGTCAACAGAAATCCCAACGGTAGGCGCCACTGGGTCAAGAGCACAACAGATGTCAACAGAAATCCCAACGGAAGGCGCCACTGGGTCAAGATCTCAACAGATGTCAACAGAAATCCCAACGGTAGGCGCCACTGGGTCAAAATCACAACAGATGTCAACAGAAATCCCAACGGAAGGCGCCACTGGGTCAAGATCACAACAGATGTCAACAGAAATCCTAACGGAAGGCGCCACTGGGACAAGATCTCAACAGATGTCAACAGAAATCCCAACGGAAGGCGCCACTGGGTCAAGATCACAACAGATGTCAACAGAAATCCCAACGGAAGGCGCCACTGGGTCAATATCACAAAAGATGTCAACAGAAATCCCAACGGTAGGCGCCCGTGGGTCAAGATCACAACAGATGTCAACAGAAATCCCAACGGAAGGTGCCACTGGGTCAAGATCACAACAGATGTCAACAGAAATCCCAACGGTAGGCGCCCGTGGGTCAAGATCACAACAGATGTCAACAGAAATCCCAACGGAAGGCGCCACTGGGTCAAGATCACAACAGATGTCAACAGAAATCCAAACGGAAGGCACAGCAGAGGGAAGAGCTTGCATTGACGGGGCTATTGGTGGTAGTGGCGGCATCAACACTGTCACCATAACTACCCAACTAGTCTCCAACGTAAGTATTAATCTGTCTATTAAATATTCTTCATAACTAGATATTTAAAAAGTTCAAATCGAAATAAAACTTACTTAAATCAGCTTAAAAATTCGTGTCATATAGCTAGTTGTCTATTTAAGCTGTGTAGTTCTTCTCTGATTAGATCCAGCTTTGATACCTTTAAGTTCCTCAATAGATTTAACAAGTTTAAATGGTTGTTAGTTTCTACATTGCAAGTCATTCTTTAAGCTCTTAGGTTTAGATATAAGCTTCATATATTCAGCCTAGATTGATTATTCTCACCGTTTCTTTATTCTCACCGTTTCCTTATTCTCACCGTCTCATTATTCTCACCGTTCCTCTCAAGTCTACTGCCAGGACCCAGTTCAGACGTGACTCACAAGGCCTCTATGCAATTATCGTGAGTTTTATTTACATTCGTGACGTCATTTTGGCGCGCATGGTGTTGATTGGTTGTCATATGTGCTGTGATTGGTTAGTTCTTTTGGCAATGGTGTAATTTTAGCGAGTGTAGTAGTTTTTTTTTATTCGTTTATTTCTTTCTGTAAATATTTTTATTACTTCCAGGGTGAGTTAGAGGAAGAGAGGATGTTGATGTTGAGTCAGAGGAGAGAGATAACTGAAGAGACGCGACGAGACTGGGAGAGATTACAGATAAACAGAGATACGGTTTTTCGCGCTTTATTTTGTGAGGTTAGTTTAGGTCCTTATCCCCTTAAAAGTTTCCCTAGTCTGGGGGAATTTGTCTTTCGGTTCGTTTATACTAAGGATTTTATGATGTAATGACTTGTATTAGTGTTTTATTGATGATTTTGGGGGGTAATTCCAGAGTTTATATAAATTTTGAGTAAATTCTACATTCTTAACTGTATTGAAGTCTTTTTGTTGATATGGCTAATGACTGCGTCTCTTTTTAGGACACCACGAGTACAGTAGCAGAGCAAATTAATCAGTTAAAACACCTCGTTAACTGGATACAGAGGGTCCTAGTCTGTAAATCACCTGTAGTTGAGAAGTTCAGGCAGTCACTAGAGGAAGTATTGAATAGATACCCCTCCATGATGGCACACCTGACTGCAGAAGCTCCCCATGAGGACCTGGAACACCTTTCTCTGCGTACACATCGCTTACTTAACTTGAAAGCTGACAGAGGTGGAGCTTCGTCATCTCTTGCTGGTTGTGATGACTGGCTGGACAGGTCACGTATTGATGCATTTTTCAGGCAGGAGTATTTAGAAAGACCTCAGTCATCACCCCGACCTGTCTCGCCGGCCCTACCTGTCTCGCTGGCTCGACCTCTGTCAACGCCCCGACCTGTCTCGCCGGCCCGACCTCTGTCATCACCCCGACCTGTCTCGCCGGCCCTACCTCTGTCATCACCCCGACCTGTCTCGCCGGCCCTACCTCTGTCATCACCCCGACCTGTCTCGCCGGCCCTACCTCTGTCATCACCCCGACCTGTCTCGCCGGCCCTACCTCTGTCATCACCCCGACCTGTCTCGCCGGCCCTACCTCTGTCATCACCCCGACCTGTCTCGCCGGCCCTACCTCTGTCATCACCCCGACCTGTCTCGCCGGCCCTACCTCTGTCATCACCCCGACCTGTCTCGCCGGCCCTACCTCTGTCATCACCCCGACCTGTCTCGCCGGCCCTACCTCTGTCATCACCCCGACCTGTCTCGCCGGCCCTACCTCTGTCATCACCCCGACCTGTCTCGCCGGCCCGACCTGTCTCGCCGGCCCTGCCTCAGTCATCACCCCGACCTGTCTCGCCGGCCCTGCCTCAGTCATCACCCCGACCTGTCTCGCTGGCCCGACCTGTCTCGCTGGCTCGACCTCTGTCAACGCCCCGACCTGTCTCGCCGGCCCTGCCTCAGTCATCACCCCGACCTGTCTCGCCGGCCCGACCTGTCTCGCTGGCCCTGCCTCAGTCAACGCCCCGACCTGTCTCGCTGGCCCTGCCTCAGTCATCACCCCGACCTGTCTCGCCGGCCCGACCTGTCTCGCTGGCTCGACCTCTGTCAACGCCCCGACCTGTCTCGCTGGCCCGACCTCTGTCATCACCCCGACCTGTGTCATCACCCCGACCTGTCTCGCCTGCCCCACCTGTGTCATCACCCCGGCGTGTCTCGCTTGCCCGACTTGTGTCATCACCCCGACCTGTCTCGCCGGCCCGACATGTCTCGCCGGCCCGACTTGTGTCATCACCCCGACTTGTCTCGCCGGCCCGACTTGTCTCGCCGGCCCGACCTGTGTCATCACCCCGACCTGTGTCATCACCCCGACGTGTCTCGCCGGCCCGACGTGTCTCGCCGGCCCGACGTGTCTCGCCGGCCCGACCTGTGTCATCACCCCGACCTGTCTCGCCGGCCCGACCTCTGTCATCGGCCCGACTTGTCTCGCCAGCCCGACCTGTGTCACCGGCCCGACCTGGGTCACCAGCCCGACCTCAGGGTGTTAAAAGACCTCTCCCTGCCCCAGAGGTTCACCCACCAACAGGTCGACTTGTGATGAACTGGATGGAGGTCCTTAACACAAACGGCCAGAACCTTAGTCCACGAGAGGCCCTTAATGAAGTGCCTTGGGGGTGTGGAGGAGAGAGGAGAAGAGCCAGAGTTCGGGAGGACCGACTGAGATCGAGGAGCCATGGAGGTGCCCATAATGGCTCGCCTGTTCCCCTCAGACCAGGTGATGTAGTGGGGCATGTATTAGCTAATGGGGGGCCAGGTGAGCAGCAGCAGCAGCCGGGGCCAGGTGAGCAGCAGCAGCAGCCGGGGCCAGGTGAGCAGCAGCAGCAGCCGGGGCCAGGTGAGCAGCAGCCGGGGCCAGGTGAGCAGCAGCCGGGGCCAGGTGAGCAGCAGCCGGGGCCAGGTGAGCAGCAGCAGCAGCCGGGGCCAGGTGAGCAGCAGCAGCAGCCGGGGCCAGGTGAGCAGCAGCAGCAGCCGGGGCCAGGTGAGCAGCAGCAGCAGCCGGGGCCAGGTGAGCAGCAGCAGCAGCCGGGGCCAGGTGAGCAGCAGCAGCAGCCGGGGCCAGGTCAGCAGCAGCAGCAGAGGCTGCAGCGACTGCAGGATCGTGTACACTCGATGGTACACCAGTTGGAGCAGCACCAACACCCTATGGTACAGATCATTCAACAACACCATGAGGCCCAGGGGCGGCGGGTGAGTGACGAGACCCAAGAGGGACCAGTCCGGGGCCACACAGACTTGGCCACCAACTACCCGCTGTTCCGTGAGTTCCTGGAGACCCTCATGAGTGGCCCTGATGATGGCCCACCAACCCGGAGTGGAGCACAAGGTGACCAGCCGGCCAGGAGAAGAGTCGGGTCACCACAGCCGGCCAGGAGAAGAGTCGGGTCACCACAGCCGGCCAGGAGAAGAGTCGGGTCACCACAGCCGGCCAGGGTGAGGGCCGTATCGCCATTAGTCCACCACATGGCCAGGATGAGGGCCGGACCTTCCAATAACAACCTAAGACTACACCACCCACAAGAACACCTTACAAGAGACGCGGGCCATGTGGTACAGCCTCCACCAGCTGACCCAAGGATCTCTGAACCTTCGTCAGTTGGGTTACAAGACGTGTCCCTAGATCCTCTACCGGAGCTGCCTAGCCTTCCCGTACCAGAGCTGCCTCAATCCATGCTCCGGGATGACGTGTGGCTTAACCCTGTCATGAGGGACAGACTCGACCCTCGACCCTCTAGAGTTCGCGCGTACTCTGAGAACTCCACGATCCGTCGAGTCGAGGGCCACCTGCCTGGCTGCCCTCTCGTAAACCATATTGATGACCCTGCAGGAGGCGACGCAGAAGGTGACTTGATATTTCAATTCTCGGATGAACAGGAGTTGGGAATTGGTCGACGCCCTTCAAGGTTGACCTCTGAGGACTTCCCTTCCTCCATCAGTAGCAGAGACGATGATTACGAGGACTATCGTCTCCCCAGGAATTTTCAAGTTCGTCGCACTAAGAAAAAACCCCAAACTATTGCCAGTTCTTGTGACAGAGACGATGACCTAAATGACGACGACCTTACCGATGACGAGGAGGGAGCTTCAGCAGTAACAACCCCTCCTAGTAATGGCGAGGACGATGACTCTGACTTCTTCAGGGTAGGTGGCATGAGTGGTGACGAGGATAAAGGTAAATGAACACCTTTACTTGGATGATCACCTACTGACGACGCCACGGTATAACATTTTAATTAAGAAATATACTGAAGGTGAACTACAATAACTGAGAATTATTGACAGGTGGTGAGAAATACCATACACATTAAAGACATTACTTGAGGAACATATGCTTCTCTACCAATACTCAAATGAGCTTTTAAAAACTCCAGTTAGTATAATAATAAATAACTTTAGTAGCCTTGTTTAGTGAAAATATTAAACTTTATACTTTCAGTAATGGTTTTAGAAATTAGTTTAAAGGTATGTAATTCCGGTTTATGTTAAGATATTTTAAAGAATGTCAATTTATCAAACTTTTTAGGGAATGATCTTATTTTTTAAAGTTTGTATTCAATTTTAAATCATTACAATACTTTTAAACTTTAATTATTTTTACCTTTTTTCTGTTATATATTGTACACGTGATATACTTAGTAAAATAAATTTATGCTTTACAAAATATAGTCGTTTAATGTAACCAAAACGGGGGAACAGATCATCGGCCATGGCAACGTAATTGAATTTGTCTTTGAAATGAAATAAGTCTTGATTTCTTAATAAATAATGGAAATAAATCATCTGTCGGCTTGATGTTGTTTTGAGTTGCCACGGAAGCTGTGTGTGTGTTGCCAAGGTCGAGTGGGAAGGAGACTCAAAAGGCTTCACTTAAGTGTTTGTGGTCGATCCTTTCCACACTCCCTGAAGCCTTACAAACACATACACACATAAAGCACGCACATAAACCCCAAAAAAACGCACACCAGACCTAATAATGTTTCTAATATAACATAATATTAACCCCTTTACATCACCTATGGATGTTAATTAATTAAACCTGAAAATAACAAAAAAATAAATTAATTTGATCGACACTGAAAATTTACTGGAGTTTCCCCTAAAAACCAACATTTATTCCCTAGCTTGAGATAATTTCCCTGCCATTTTGTGACCCATATATTAATTTAATCTTATTTTATATTTAGTTTATTATTTTTAGTTAATGTTTGAATAAAAATGACGGAATATTGATTTAGAAGTATAATACCGGCTCTGTTGGCTAGTACTGGCTCTCTGTTGGCTAGTACTGGCTCTGTTGGCGAGTACTGGCTCTCTGTTGGCTAGTACCGGCTCTGTTGGCTAGTACTGGCTCTCTGTTGGCTAGTACCGGCTCTGTTGGCTAGTATCGGCTCTCTGTTGGCTAGTACCGGCTCTGTTGGCTAGTACCGGCTCTGTTGGCTAGTACCGGCTCTCTGTTGGCTAGTACCGGCTCTGTTGGCTAGTACCGGCTCTGTTGGCTAGTACCGGCTCTCTGTTGGCTAGTACCGGCTCTCTGTTGGCTAGTACCGGCTCTGTTGGCTAGTACCGGCTCTGTTGGCTAGTACCGGCTCTGTTGGCTAGTACCGGCTCTGTTAGCTAGTACCGGCTCTCTGTTAGCTAGTACTGGCTCTGTTGGCTAGTACCGGCTCTGTTGGCAAGTACCGGCTCTGTTGGCTAGTACCGGCTCTCTGTTAGCTAGTACCGGCTCTGTTGGCTAGTACCGGCTCTGTTGGCTAGTACCGGCTCTGTTGGCTAGTACCGGCTCTGTTGGCGAGTACCGGCTCTCTGTTGGCGAGTACCGGCTCTCTGTTGGCTAGTACCGGCTCTCTGTTGGCTAGTACCGGCTCTGTTGGCTAGTACCGGCTCTGTTGGCTAGTACCGGCTCTGTTGGCTAGTACCGGCTCTGTTGGCTAGTACCGGCTCTCTGTTGGCTAGTACCGGCTCTGTTGGCTAGTACTGGCTCTCTGTTGGCTAGTACTGGCTCTATGTTGGCTAGTACCGGCTCTCTGTTGGCTAGTACCGGCTCTGTTGGCTAGTACCGGCTCTCTGTTGGCTAGTACCAGCTCTCTGTTGGCTAGTACCGGCTCTCTGTTGGCTAGTACCGGCTCTCTGTTGGCTAGTACCGGCTCTGTTGGCTAGTACTGGCTCTCTGTTGGCTAGTACCGGCTCTGTTGGCTAGTACCGGCTCTGTTGGCTAGTACCGCCTCTGTTAGCTAGTACCGGCTCTGTTGGCTAGTACCGGCTCTCTGTTGGCTAGTACTGGCTCTCTGTTGGCTAGCACCGGCTCTGTTGGCTAGTACCGGCTCTCTGTTGGCTAGTACCGGCTCTCTGTTGGCTAGTACCGGCTCTGTTGGCTAGTACCGGCTCTCTGTTGGCTAGTACTGGCTCTCTGTTGGCTAGTACCGGCTCTGTTGGCTAGTACCGGCTCTCTGTTGGCTAGTACCGGCTCTGTTGGCTAGTACCGGCTCTGTTGGCTAGTACTGGCTCTGTTGGCTAGTACCGGCTCTGTTGGCTAGTACCGGCTCTGTTGGCTAGTACTGGCTGTTGGCTAGTACCGGCTCTCTGTTGGCTAGTACCGGCTCTCTGTTGGCTAGTACCGGCTCTGTTGGCTAGTACCGGCTGTTGGCTAGTACCGGCTCTCTGTTGGGTAGTACCGGCTCTGTTGGCTAGTACCGGCTCTGTTGGCTAGTACCGGCTCTCTGTTGGCTAGTACCGGCTCTGTTGGCTAGTACCGGCTCTCTGTTGGCTAGTACTGGCTCTCTGTTGGGTAGTACCGGCTCTGTGTTGGCTAGTACCGGCTCTCTGTTGGCTAGTACCGGCTCTCTGTTGGCTAGTACCGGCTCTGTTGGCTAGTACCGGCTCTCTGTTGGCTAGTACCGGCTCTCTGTTGGCTAGTACTGGCTCTCTACAGCCCTCACTCGATGCCGTCACTTAAAGATGATTCCCCTTGTTTTTAGTACTTGTGACTCATTTAACCTTGACCTCTGACCTCTAATGACCTCTGAGATGTTTATAAATTACAATTAAATGGTTTATTACTTGTCTACGGCGTGAATTAGGTGGATGTAGGCGCTCTTAACTAGGTAGCCATTTTGAATCAACTGAGAGTCTCTAGTCCAAATATTTAATTAACGTTACATAATTAAAAAAACTAATTAATTAAACCTCCTATTTAAAATTAATAATATGTGATTATTTAAAGAAACTTATGTAATGTGATAGAATAAATTAGATTACTTTTTTGAAGATGTTGGTATGGAATTCGAGTCATATTGTAGGAATGGCTAATTGATCTTCTTATATAATATTAAATTTAGGCAATAAAATATAATAAATAATATTAATTAAATATTGAAGGTAATTATGAAGGTTAATATGTCCTGAAAACAGTAATAAACAACTAAATAAAAACTATTAGTAGTACTTAAAATAATTACTTTGAAATGGGTAAAAAAAAATAAATAATGGTTAGTTTTCCACCCAACTGTAAAGTTATTAAATTTATATTAACGAGTTTAGAATCAATAAAATGAAATATAATAGATAAATAAGAGTTATAACATCAGAAATTGGCTATAATATAAGGGTAATATATTAAACATATTCCTATATTTCAAAAGGATATTTCTCCCTAGAATGGATATTTTTCCCTGACATTTGTGTTGTAGGGTCGGACCAGACAAGATATATAATGTTAAATAACATTCTCTTGAACGTTTACCCTAAAAAATTATAATTCTCCAGATAAATAAACAATTATAATATAATTAACTATAATATAAAAATTATATATAATTACTAAGTAATATTTTCATATTAGATTATGTTTATATGTGGAATTTGATAAATAGTAAATTACTCCCCAGATGAGAAAACTTTATCAATATCATCCAATATAATACAAAAATATCACATATTTATTAATTTAAATTATAGTTAATTATATTAATTTAAATCAGGTATGTAGAGTGAATTAGATGGATTGAATAAACGAATATGGAATAGGTCCGTTTAGATGGTCGTGGTAAAAAGACTGACATTATGTTCCGCCTCTGGGCTGTAGATGGCAGCAGCATCGCCCAGGTGACCATTAAGACCAAGTATACAAAACAAATCTAGTGTTTTCTCCTCGCCAGAGCTCCACACAGAGTTCCTACGCCGATGGAGAACACTCAGAGAACGTGCCCGGGCTATTGAACGTAGCAACAACGGCGACAGATGAACGAGATAAGAGAAAACACGATGGTAAGAGGAAACACTTGGGACTACTGAAAGGATTTTGCCAAGGTTGGTGATAAATGCTCTTTATTTTTTACCCTTTTTCAAAGACTCTAATTAATCTAACCATAATTATCCCTTTAATTAACTAATTACTGATGTTTTTTCTCTCTGGTTAACTACCCAAAGTGACAATTCAACCCCAGGAAGAGGTATAATTAACATAATTACCCAGAACAGGTAATCACCCCTCATATAGTTTATCAATATCCATCTAATTAAATAACCCAACTAATTACCTCTTAATTACCTGTTTATTATTGTTTTCAGGTCTTAGTTAACTCACATAATTATCTCCAATATGTAATTAACTCATGAATCTATTGGGTGTACTGTATATAATTACCTTTTAATTACTGATATGCAAGAATAATTAAATGTTATATTGTCTTATTAATTTCACTTTATTTAACCCCTTTGAGTATGATGATTTAACCCCTTGAGTATGATGATTTAACCCCTTGAGTATGATGATTTAACCCCTTCAGTATAATGATTTAACCCCTTGAGCATGATGATTTAACCCCTTGAGTATGGTGATTTAACCCCTTGAGTATGATGATTTAACCCCTTGAGTATGATGATTTAACCCCTTGAGTATGATGATTTAACCCCTTGAGTATGATGATTTAACCCCTTGAGTATGGTGATTTAACCCATTGAGTATGATGATTTAACCCCTTGAGTATGATGATTTAACCCCTTGAGTATAATGATTTAACCCCTTGAGCATGATGATTTAACCCCTTGAGTATGGTGATTTAACCCCTTGAGTATGATGATTTAACCCCTTGAGTATGATGATTTAACCCCTTGAGTATGATGATTTAACCCCTTGAGTATGATGATTTAACCCCTTGAGTATGATGATTTAACCCCTTGAGTATGATGATTTAACCCCTTGAGTGTGATGATTTAACCCCTTGAGTGTGATGATTTAACCCCTTGAGTAGGATGATTTAACCCCTTGAGTGTGATGATTTAACCCCTTGAGTATGATGATTTAACCCCTTGAGTATGATGATTTAACCCCTTGAGTATGATGATTTAACCCCTTGAGTATGATGATTTAACCCCTTGAGTATAATGATTTAACCCCTTGAGCATGATGATTTAACCCCTTGAGTATGGTGATTTAACCCCTTGAGTATGATGATTTAACCCCTTGAGTATGATGATTTAACCCCTTGAGTATGATGATTTAACCCCTTGAGTATGGTGATTTAACCCCTTGAGTATGATGATTTAACCCCTTGAGTATGATGATTTAACCCCTTGAGTATAATGATTTAACCCCTTGAGCATGATGATTTAACCCCTTGAGTATGGTGATTTAACCCCTTGAGTATGATGATTTAACCCCTTGAGTATGATGATTTAACCCCTTGAGTATGATGATTTAACCCCTTGAGTATGATGATTTAACCCCTTGAGTATGATGATTTAACCCCTTGAGTATGATGATTTAACCCCTTGAGTATGATGATTTAACCCCTTGAGTAGGATGATTTAACCCCTTGAGTGTGATGATTTAACCCCTTGAGTATGATGATTTAACCCCTTGAGTATGATGATTTAACCCCTTGAGTATGATGATTTAACCCCTTGAGTATGATGATTTAACCCCTTGAGTATGGTGATTCAACCCCTTGAGTATGATGATTTAACCCCTTGAGTATGATGATTTAACCCCTTGAGTATGATGATTTAACCTCTTGAGTATGATGATTTAACCCCTTGAGTATGATGATTTAACCTCTTGAGTATGATGATTTAACCCCTTGAGTATGATGATTTAACCCCTTGAGTATGATGATTTAACCCCTTGAGTATGATGATTTAACCCCTTGAGTGTGATGATTTAACCCCTTGAGTATGATGACTTAACCCCTTGAGTATGATGATTTAACCCCTTGAGTATGATGACTTAACCCCTTGAGTACACTATGAAGGCTTGACACTCTCTCTCTCTCTCTCTCTCTCTCTCTCTCTCTCTCTCTCTCTCTCTCTCTCTCTCTCAGAAGACCCCAAACTGCACCCTTGTTCAGTACGGTTTCATGGGAGGCGGCTTAAGAGACGTGTCATGGCGAACTGTCTCCCTCATTCATCGCCTCTGTGTAAACGTGGCCGCGGACGATAGCATTTTTAGGACTTAGGATGTTTATGTTGTGTATTCTCGCATCGTTGGTGGTTATCGCGTTCCTCGTGGTGAACTGCTGTGGCTGGTGTGTGTGTTTCCCTAGGTAGATGGTATGGGGTTCTTCTGCCAGGCTTGTTAAATGTCTATGGTCAATACCTCATTTGTAGGTCACCGTACTGTGTATTGCTGAAGTTTCGGGATTGCAAGGTCGCGGAAATTGACGCTTTCTCGGAGATTATTATTCTGTGCAACATTACGAGATTGCAAGGTCGCGGAAATTGACGCTTTCTCGGAGATTATTATTCTGTGCAACATTACGAGATTGCAAGGTTACGGAAATTAAAAGCCTTCTCGGAGATTATCATTCTATGTTGTGTGAGATTGTGACGTACTTCCAAAGCAGGTGCGACTACTGACCCCGGGCTAGAACGCTGCTTCCAAGATGGGCGCGGTTCCGTCGTCGACATATTACGCCGAACACGTAGCGACGAGACGGGGTAACAAGTTCACCTTCCTGTCCTGGGGGCTAAGACACCGAATCGCCCTCTACCGCTACAGGTGTATGTGCGGTCGTCGACACTGTGGTGCGTGAGACAGCCTACGCAATGCTCTAACCCTGTTATGAGCTAGACAAAACGCTGTGCCTGTAGCATTAAGCCGTGTAGGTTCGACGCCATATCCTTGTCCCGTTATTTGCCTGGTTTAAATCCACGCTATTTGGGTTAATAACTACTGCCGTACGTCGAAGGCTAGAGCTCTGGGCTTCGTGTACAGTCCGCGTAAATACCGAGTAGAGTATTGTGTATCCCTGTATGCTCTCCTATTGGTCGTCTTGTATAGTTTATGCGCTGCTATTGGTCACCTTGTGTATTGTTTATGCTCTCCTATTGGTTGCCTTGTATTGTTTATGCTCTCCTATTGGTCGCCTTGTATATTGTTTTGTATTTTTCAACGTATTGCACTTGACGACATTGACTGTTTGGGATAGTTGTCATCGCGTTGTCGTTCAAAATGGCTCAAAATTGAAGGATTTTTGAGAAACCTAACTTAACCTAATTTAACATAACTTAACGCTAATTTAACCTAACCTAGTTTAACACAACTTAACGCTAATCTTACCTAACCTAATTTAGCTTTACAGCGTTTTATTAGACAGCTGTGTTATGACAGGTTAGGTTAGTTTATGACAGGTTCGGTTAGGTTATGGCATGTTAGGTTAGTTTATGACAGGTTAGGTTAGTTTATGACAGGTTAGGTTAGTTTATGACATTTTAGGTAAGTTTATGACAGGTTAGGTTAGTTTATGACAGGTTAGTTTAGGTTATGACAGGTTAGGTTGGTTTATGACATTTTAGGTAAGTTTATGACAGGTTAGGTTAGTTTATGACAGGTTAGGTTAGTTTATGACAGGTTAGGTTAGTTTATGACAGGTTAGGTTAGTTTATGACATTTTAGGTAAGTTTATGACAGGTTAGGTTAGCTTATGACAGGTTAGTTTAGGTTATGACAGTCCGTTACGTGTGTCTTGACAGTTGTTTTATCCGCCTATAGGCAGCGTGTGCGTCCAAAGGAGGGGATCTGGCGTGATGGGGGGTGTGCTGTCTACCTTCTTTCAGTCTGGCAGCGCACTCCTTGCTTCCGGTAACCATCGCACCGTCTCCGAGACCACCAAGAAAAACATCCGCATCGTATTCGACGCCTTGCGGGCCAATCCTAGGGTGACTGTTCAGCGGTTGGAGGGGCTGCTCTCGGCGATTCCTAAGGTATGGTCGTTGACGTCCCATCGCCGCCTTGGTCCTTGGGGTACTGTGTGGATGCAGCCTTGATTTACGCTACATTTACGTTCCTGTAAATGTAGCGTAAATCGAAGGAACGTTGTGTTGACCAGACTTAATGGGCGTGTCTGAGTGTGTGTGTTCTGTGAGTGCGTGAAATAGGTCACTCACACACACTATCTGTATGGGTAGATGTGTTCCCTCCCTAACCTAACCCATAAACTGTCCTACCCTAAACCTAACCCCAAAAACAAGTACCTACCCTAACCGGCCTCTTCTCTGCCCTGCCCCCAGAACGAGAACCTACTCTTCGTCCATAATGAGGAAGGGTATAACTTAATGCAGAAGGTCGTTGGTATAAACAATGTTGAGATGGTCCGCTGGTGCCTGACGCGGAACTTGGACGTTAACCGCGGCGTGTGTTCCCTGCCGCTACACATCGCTTGTCTGAGGGGGTGAGTATGGGGGTGGGTGTGTGTTGAGTACGGTGAAATCTCTTTTTAGCGGACTTTAGGGTTGGGAGTTTGTTATATCGAGGTTCCATTAGATGTGAAACCTCCTTCTAATGAACTATATAGAGATGAAAGTCCATTATATCGAGGGTCCGTTAGATGTTAAACCTCCATCTAATGAACTATATAGAGATGAAAGTCCATTATATCGAGGGTCCGTTAGATGTGAAACCTCCATCTAATGAACTATATAGAGATGAAAGTTCATTATATCGAGGGTCAGTTAGATGTTAAACCTCCATCTAATGAACTATATAGAGATGAAAGTCCATTATATCGAGGGTCCGTTAGATGTGAAACCTCCTTCTAATGAACTATATAGAGATGAAAGTCCATTATATCAAGGGTCAGTTAGATGTGAAACCTCCATCTAATGATCTATATAGAGATGAAAGTCCATTATATCGAGGGTCCATGAGATACGAAACCCCTATATGCAGTACAGTAATTAAAAATATAAATAAATAAAGTAAGCATTTACACTAATTATAAATGTAAAAAAAATAAATTAAATAGTGATAATCGCAGCATTTTCATCGGTATTTCCTGACATCAAATTAAGTCAACTATCCAAATGACACACACACACACACACACACACACACACACACACACACACACACACACACACCAAACAAACAAAAAACATACCTAACCATTCTCGTTTAACCCCCTGCCTCTTCCTCCCCCCCCCAAGATACGAGGATTGCGTCGAGGTCCTGCTCAAACACGGAGCCCGGATCGAGATGGAGGCTAGAATGTGCTGGCCTGGCCCCCATAACCAGAATTGCGAACAGCGCGGGAAATACTGTGAGTGCATCGGAAGGCCCAGACTTGATGGGGTGGACAGGAATGGCGGGATATAGTCGTTTAGTCTACGTCGTAATCCTAACCTAACCTAACCATGATATAAATATGCTTTTGATGATTATACTTGTGAGAAATGTGTATAAGAATGTAAGACAGATGTTGAAAGTGATAATTCTTTTAGATTAATTAACTCAGTGTCACATAATAGCTACTGGGGATTATTTTACACTCATTAATTAACTCAGTGTCACATAATAGCTACTGAGGATTATTTTACACTCATTAATTAACTCAGTGTCACATAATAGCTACTGAGGATTAATTGGCGCCTCTACAGGTGTGCCCGACGTCGCAATGGGGGATAGATCGAGCGACAAGCTGCAGAACGCTATTTATTACGCTATTGATGGCGATCAGGTAAATATTACATGTAAGAAAATCACCGTATGTGCGCGTGAACCGTGTGTATGCTGATAAACACGCCGGGAAAACGCTTACACGGAGTTCCCAAGCGCTTTCGTGTGTGGGGTCATCTGTGCTTAGCCCCTAAAGATGCGAATTAGACGAAAGAGCTGCTTGGGAAGTTTGTGTTTGTGTTTTTCCGATGTGGGTATTAGTTCATTGTTATGTGTGTGGATGTAGTGACGCTTAATTTTGATTTTAAGCGGATGTACTATTTAGGAACGCTTATTTTTTTTTTTTTTTTTTAATTTGACGGATATTTTACGATTATGTGGATATGTGGGTATATTACATCCGTGTGGGTAGTGAAGTGGGTATATTGTGTGTGGATTAGAAAGATGTTTTATTTTATTTTATGTGGATATATTAAACCCCAGCGCTTATTATTAATCAATGTGGATAAATTCGACGCCACACCCTCGCTTAATCCGTGTGGGTAAGTCAAGTGGATATAATCTCTTGCAGGTGGATATTCTAGAGCTATTAACACAACAAGGGGAGGACCACTGGTTACCCTGGCAGCAGAAACGACCCTTGTTACACATAGCTTGCGAACGAGGCGCCTGGAACTGCGTCAAGTATTTGGTGCTTGAGAGGTGAGTGGTTAGAGGAGCTTATTAATTTATTTATTTATTAATTAACTGATTTATTGAGTAACTTATTTATTTATTTATTTATTGAGGAGAGAGAGAGAGAGAGAGAGAGAGAGAGAGAGAGAGAGAGAGGCAATGTTGATGTATGCGGCTCAAACAGATCGACCAGTTTTACGAGGATACTACCCCATACCATAAGCCTTTGTTGACGTTTATTTTTTAAGGTAATCGTGAAGTAATGGACAGTGTACGAGCATACCCTATAGGTTAATTACGGTGTTTACCTCCTCGTACCGCTTCCGCAGGTCCGACGAGATCAACCAATGTTACGACGAGTACTACCCCATACACCAGGCTGCCCTCCACGACCTCAAATTCCTCGACCTCCTGATCCAGTGCGGGGCGGAGACTACGGTACGGACCTACACTCAGCAGATGACCGTTCTCCACGTGGTGTTTCTCCTGGGGAAGAAGACGGCGGAGGACACCCTGGAAACGGTCAAGTTGTTGCTCCAGCATGGCCTCAAGGAGTACATCAATACAGCCGACTCTCTGGGGAATACGCCTCTACATGCTCTGATTGTGAGGTGGGTCTCTCTCTCTCTCTCTCTCTCACTGTCTTTTTTCATATCTCTGTCTTAATCTCTCTCTCTCTCTCTCTCTCTCTCTCTCTCTCTCTCTCTCTCTCTCTCTCTCTCTCCTTTCATTCTCTCTCTCTCTCTTTCTGTCTCTCTCTCTCTTTCTTTTTCTCTCTCTCTCATTTTATCATCACAATTATTCCAAAAATATAAATTATTCCCATTTTACCAGACCTCCAAATTACACCTGACCCCTAATACGTTTACTCTGATAACGTCGTGTCACTTTACCTCGACATTATTCCAAACATCAACCAACACCGTAAAGTGACAATTATCGTACATCTTTGTGTGGTGTATGGCTATCGACCCTAAGACTACTTTCACCAACATCGATCTTATTACCCTATGGGAGTTGGATGATTGTGTTGTTTATTGTCACGATATTAAACAAATACTATCGTTTTAATCTGCCTCTTACAGATGCGCCTTGGAGGTTAGGTTAGCTTAAGGTTAGATTAGGTTAGGTTACATTAAGTTAAGGTTAGGTTAGATTAAGTTAAGTTACCATATAACATCAACCACCCCGTTACAGATATGCCCTGGAAGAAGCTCGTTACGGCTATGATCACGATCCTCCTCCCTGGAACAAATGGGACATGCTCCTCATCGTGCGGTACCTACTACAGAACGGAGCATCGCCGAGCATAAACCAGCAGGGTAACTCGGCCCTCGCCTGCGTCCTGCGTCACGTGAGGGACTGGGAATTCCGTTACGAGCTCCTGGATATGTTGCTTCACTACGGCGGCAATCCGAACCTCGTCGGAAGGGACGGTTCGGTGTCCTTGATGGTGTGTCTCGTTCCTCTCATCAACAAGGACCCGTTACATCACTTTACCCACACGATGAAGGTGAGGCGTTGTGGTCGGTTGAGTCAGTCAGTCAGTCGGTTAATAAGTCAGTCAGTCAGTCAGTCAATTAGTCCATCATTCTGTCTATCAATCTGTCAGTCAGTCAATTAATCTATCATTCAGTCAGTCAGTCAGTCAATTAATCTATCATTCAGTCAGTCAGTCAATTAATCTATCATTCAGTCAGTCAGTCAGTCAATTAATCTATCATTCTTTCAGTCAATCATCCACTCAGTCTACTATCAATTGCAGATTAAATACATTGTTTTAATATACATCTATATAAACAGTTATTAATTTATATACCCATGGGCCTAATTTATATTTGTTCAGATATATATATACACATTTATATCACAATTTCTATCGGTTTATATAGCCACTGGTGTTTCATGGATATTCTCAGGTCTTATATATATTCATACATATTCTCAGGTCTTATATACATTCATACATATCTACAGGTACTATATACATTCATACATATCCACATTTCAGGTCTTCTACTTGAACTGCGTCAGAATATTATGTAAGCACGGCGCCAATCCCAACTGTTCGTCGAGATCCAATTTGACGCCCTTGCACGTTCTCATGTTCACCGCCAGCGAGAATATTTCCCTGTCGCGTGAGGAAGAAAAATCCGGCGCCTTCACGTTCATACGGCAGCTGCTCGTAATTCTGCTCCAACACGGCCTTGATCCTAACGTCAGGTATGGGGGCGTTTGGTTGTGTTATTTAACCGCGTTTTGGTGTGTGGGTTTTTTTTTTGCTAGTCTGGGGTTAGGTTAGGTTTGGTTTGGTAAATTTAAATGTTTTCTGTTGCTTTCTTTTGCTCTCTCACTCTCTCACTCTCTCACTCTCTCTCTCTCTCACAGGTTCAGCCAGCGTACACAACACATCCTGCTCTCCCTAATGGACATGGTACAAAATGCTCGCACCTCCACCGACCTGGACCACGTGTACGACCTGACCACCACCCTCCTCCAGTACGGCGCCAACCCTAACATCAACATATCCACCACAGAGCCCATGATTTGTCACTCGCAGTCGTCAGTCTTCCTCAAGAAGTCGTCCAATCAGGTACTAGGATGTTGTCCGGTGAGGTACTGGTATATCGTCCAATTAGGTCCTGGCATATCGTCCAATTACATCCTGGTATATTGTTCTGTTAGGTCCTGATACATTGTTATATTAGGGACACTCATATCGTCCAATCAGGTACAGTATAGCCTTGAATAACGACGGTAATGTGGCCTCCAATGTTGCAGTGTGAGGTGAATCATCGTATCGCGAATCATTAATTACCGTTAACATGAACCAATAATAATGAGATGTGTTCCACAGTGTGACCTTTTCATATCTTTTGTGTGGCTTTTTACTCTCCTCTCACCCCCAAAACAATATAATTAATGAAAAAAAAACTATGTTCTTTAAATAATGTTTCTGAATGACTTTTATACAGTATAAATGAATAATAATATGGTCACACGAGGAGATGGGACGCCATTGTTGTTGTCAGTGTTAGCCATAGTGTCAATTATCATCTGAAACTGAAGAAAATAAGACCCTGGCTGTTGCTGTAGTCAAATTAATATAAAAATATGTATGTTTTAATTAATGTTATTTAATGTACAGTAGAAGTAACCGCTGATATTAAAGACAAAAAGTGAGATGTATTGCTCAACGCCATCGTATGTACGTACACACACATGAAAACACAGCATTACTTCTCTACATAGGAATATGAAAGCAACACCTATTACTGTTTATATATCTTTTAATTAATACTTATAAATGTAAAACAAAAATTCAAATCACCAATGTTGTCGTAAATGTGCGAGAAGGTGAGGGTAATGGGGTTAGTCCATTGGTGTGTTTGTGCTGCGATCGTTCTCTTGTTCGAGTTGTATAAATTCTTCATTGGTTAGATCTTCTCCGCGACTGTTTAATAACTCCTGAACATTCTTCTCCGCGACTTTAATAACTCCTGAACATTCTTCTCCGCGACTGTTTAATAACTCCTGAACATTCTCTTCGTCAGCTGAGCACTTTCTTAAATATTTTCTTCGTTTCTACAGATAGTTTTCACTGTTGAGTCCGCCGTCACCAAAGTACATATACTATCCACAGACCTCTTGCCTTTTTCATATCGTTTAAACATATCTAGTTTCTCGGCTAAGCTTATACACTTGATTTTAGCTTACACACTTTCTTTTAGCGTATACACTTTCTTTTAGCTTTTGAACCAGCACTACCATCACTTGCTCTCTTGCTCAAGTTAAATAGAGACGCAAAAAAATACCAAAAGAAACCTGAGAAAATTTTATTCCTCTTCAGATGCGTAAAAACAACAGACCCGCCAAGCTGCGACTGTTTATGCCGACGTCACCACTCATGAGCCCTGCAGCCTCCGTGTGCAAGGCGTGTTTGTTGTTGTTTAATACGTATATCTTAGTCTTTATTCTGTTTTCGTCGTAAATGCGATTGAAATAACGGCGTGAATTGAATCGGGTCCTAAATTAACCAGGGTCTTCAATGAGAACCGTCGTTAGTAGAATCATTGTTAGTAGAACCGTCATTATTGAAAGCTTTCCTGTACATTAAGCTTACAGGAACACAGATATATAAACACACACACAGCTTAGTATTTCACCTGTTTTCAAAAGTTAGGCGGCCATCATGTAACCTCTCTCTCTCTCTCTCTCTCTCTCTCTCTCTCTCTCTCTCTCTCTCTCTCTCTCTCTCTCTTCTCTCTCTCTCTCTCTCTCTCTCTCTCTCATTTTATGAAATTTTTATAACATTTATGATTTCCTACCTTGAATTATTATATTTTAGTCTCTTAAGCATTTAGTCTAAATCACCGACACATGACCCTAAGCTATTTGATCGCGTGGATATAAATACAACCATCGATCTCATTTGATGTACGGTGATAATAACAATAACACCGTCTCCCCTTCACACCATCGCCTACGACCATTAACTCAACTGGTATTTAACAAACAGACATCAACACCGGCGTCATTATTCCAGGTCTTATACTACTACGTTCAGTTGTTGATCAGGAAGGAGGAACTTTTGATCGACCCTGATCAGCGTTTCGCCCGTCTCCTCCACCTCTATTACTTAGCGATGGACCACAAGGAACTACACCAGTGCCTCAAGATACTCTACACCCAGACGTCGCTCGTGCCCATGAAGCGGCCGTTAACCCAGGTCTTAAGGTCAGTCGATTGGCGGCAGTGTTTTGTTTACCCTTTGAGCCGTGGTGGGTTAAATTACAGTCTTCAAAGGGTTAAATTGTCCTCAAAGGGTTAAACTACAGTCTTCAAAGGGTTAAATTGTCTTCAAAGGGTTAAATCATCATCTTCAAAGGGTTAAATTGTCCTCAAAGGGTTAAACTATAATTGCTTAACCAACCAGTAAAATTAATACACTAGAATAACATAAAATAAAATAGCAAAATAAAATAAAAATAGAGCTCCTTCCACACTCAAGCCATCATCTAAACGACGCCATAGTTTAAACAGACAGTCAATCAGCTTCAGTGAGACGTGTGCGTGCGTTTCCTCTCCGTGCTTGTAGTCATCTTCCATGTTTTGTTGTAGGGGGGGGTGCTTCGATAAGTCTGTATTTTGGATAACTCGGTAAGACCAAAGCCCGATGTGTGCTGAGTATCGAGTGTTTATGATTTGTAATAGTAGTAGTAGTAGCAGCATAGTAGTAGTAGTAGTAGCATAGTAGTAGTAGCATAGTAGTAGTAGTAGTCTGAACTATTTATTTTTATTTTAATATTTTTTTACAGTTCCAATAATGAACTAGACTTATATCAATCATAAGTAATTTCTGTATATATTTTTAAGTAACTTTTGAGCAATTTGTTACTTTACACACTTATCTTACCGCCCATTCCTCACTTTAATCTCATTTAAATTACCACTTAATAGCCTCTTCATGTAACTTGCATCATTCTGCACTTAAATGTTACTTAAATGTTACTTTTTGGTCATTTAATTGTTACTTTATAGCCACTTCACAGTCTCTTAAAAGTAGTTTGTATTGATTCATGTTACTTAATTCTTACTTTTTAACGCTACTTTTTCCTTAGTCTCTGGAGGTTAAAATTTCCATTAAATATTTGGTTTGCTTGGGTTAGGTTGGGTTTGGTTTAGCTTGACATTGCTTAGCTTGGTTCGATTCGGTTAAATTGTGTAGAGAGAGAGTAACAAAAGTCAGGAATCAAACGTTTATTGTTGTTAAATATTCAAACTGAAGTCCGTGGAAGCGTGGAGTAATTATAAACAAACTATTTTATACGTTCAGCGACGACACGTAAAGTATCCGGACCGACCTCGTTGCATTCCACGTAAATACTCTTTTTTGGGGCACCTCAATTGTTCGCAGACGGTCGGTGTACACAACCTACTTTCAAACGACCCCATAGGAAAGCCCTGGTGATCTTGGATGAATTGTGTATAGGATTCCAGACTTTTGTTACTCTATGTTTGAGGATCTGGTTATTGGTAGTATTTTTATTGGCACTTAAGTCAATACATTGGTTAATTGGTTGTCAATATTGTTAAGAATGGACAGAAACACTCATACACACACACACACACACACACACAGCCAGTTATGTGTCCCAAACTTATCGTAAAAAGTAAATAAACTACACGCTTTCAAGCCCCAATTTATGAAGCGTTGAGACAGGTCCTGTGCCCTACCCTAACTGCTGTATTGTACGCGTATTGAACCAAGAATCTTAACTACTGTGCATCTTGAACGAAGCTTTTAACTATATCTTCAACCTTGGGGCCTTAACTACACCCTAAACTGTTCTAGGTCGTTGATATGTATTTTTTTTTCTTGCAGGGAGCTGTACACAAAACCTCGGACCCTAAAGCAGATTTGCCGAGTGATTATATACGACTCCCTTGGCCGACGATCTGCCCAGAACGTAAACAAACTTCCACTGCCGGGGATGTTAAAGGATTACATTCTCAACTTCGATCCTTAGAGCTCGGGGGGGGGGGGGGGGGGGGATAAATGTGCTTTCGACTGGTTTCATACGAGACTCTTCCTCCTATGGGGTCAGGATGGGTCGTGGTGTGAAAAAATGGCGTCGGGGAAAAAGCATCAATGTTTACTGGGAGGGGGGGTGGGTATTTTAATTAGTTGTGTTTGTTTTCCACCAGATGGCACTGTGAATCATTTGGAAATCTCTCTCTCTCTCTCTCTGCAGTAGTTATTAAGTCTTTGTATTTAGTCGGGGAAAATAAATTCATATATTGTTGCTTTATTTCGACGCCATTTTTTGGTGCATAAGCGGAGGAAAGGGATAAACTCGGACACAGGCGTCGATAAATTTACGGGACGGCGGACTGGAACGGGAGCCTTTTGTGAACAGTTGGATGCTTGTAACGTGAAAATCCGCACGGCCACGACCCTGAGGAATTGTGAAGTGCAGCACAGGACGGAACATTTCATGCCTTATGGACGTCATTCGAGGGGGAGGAGAGAGTGGGGTTATACATCGTACTAATCTCCGTGAACGTCTAGGCCATAAAACCGTCACCGCTGATTTGCTACATAATGGAGGACTGAATAAACCTTATATTACGACTCTACTTTTCGATGAAGGTTCAAGAGGATGTCTAGGGGGGTGATATATACCTCGGGCTTAAAGGTTTGATTAGGGTTTGTTGTTGTTGTTGTTGTTGTTGTTTTTTTCGTAGATGTTACTCGTGGTATTGGCCGAGACTACGATCGAGACTTTGTTATTTATAGCCTTCGTAGATCACATGAAGATTGGCCCTCACGTACTCACCTCATGTCACCCCCAGCTTAACCAACCTGAAACTGTCTGGGGAGGGAAGGGAGTTAATGTTCAGGTGGTCAATGAAGGCTAAAATTACATAGGGTTTTGTTCATGATCTTGACTACACCATTAGTTGGGGATTTAAACTCATATAATAGATAAAATTTCATGATGAAATATGATATAATTTTTTTTTTAGTCTGTTTTTCACTTTTGCGAATCAGGAACCATTTTGTGGTGTAGAGTCGCGTGGCCGGAACGACGAAAGCTCTTCCCTCATTGGCTGTCGTCCTTATTGGCCCTCATTGTGATTGGTGCGATGGGGGACTTAGAAATTGGCTTTATTGGTTGCCTGCTGTATGGTGACAACGACGAGCTTGGCGGTATTTGGTTAGGTTAGGCTGTTTCTTAAGTAATGTTGTGTATATATATTGTATATATATATCGAACACTAACGGCATAGCTGCTTGAGGTAGTGTTTTGGCGGCTCGTGGGTAGCCGAGGGTTCCCGCAGAAGCCCCGATGACTTGAGGAGATTGGAATGTGTATTGGGGCGTAAGTTATGAATACAAGTGGCTATATTGATGACTTGCGAAGAGAAAAAACCATTTATGACGGTGAAAGTGGAGAAAAGTGCGTTGTGTGTGTGTGTGTGACGCAGAGTTGACGTCTCTCCAGGTTAGAAAATTATATTGGCGAGGCACAATGATGAAACGGTGGAGAACGAGCGGCTGCGGCGATTAAATCTTCCATGTTGTGCTTTGCGTTCTCTTTGACACGGAGGACATGTGTACCCAGAGAGGATATTTAACCGGTTTTGTTTCATGGGGGGGGGGGGGTAGGTTGAGAAAATGCCGTCGATGTCTGTTCCTCACTGTGCGTCGATCGTATCTCTGTGTTGTGGGAGAGAAAACGATCGATCGACTGGACGTAGACTCATCGACGTCAACACCTGCGATCGGGAGAAGACACAGACGACGCGTTACTCTAGGGTGCGGTGCGGAAATCCCCCCCCCCACCCCCCACCCTCCGGCACCTCTAAAAATCACATCGACGGGAAAAACAAAACAAAAAAATTAAATATCAATTAAACCCCAGTCGACCAAAATTTAACCAAAGATGGAAACGATTTTAACGATTTTGAAACGTAAACAACATCGTATATGTCTCCCTGGGGGTGGGGGGGGGGGGGGGTGTGTAAAGTGTACGCTAATGGCTGTTTTGTCGTTTTATTCGAGAAGAAGAATCTGCTGTTAGGTGTTTTCGGACGACCAGATATATTTAAAGTTTAATATAAATAAAAGTCAGATGTTTCTGTCGCATGTTTGGCCGGGATACTGATATATACTGTATGTAAATTATTGCCCCTGTTGTTAATAAACCTTTAAGTTTTAACGATGGTTTAACTGCCAACATACTCAGAATAAAACTGCCAACATACTCAGAATAAAACTGCCAACATACTCGGAATATAACTGCCAACATACCTGCATCAACATACCCACCACAGTCACATCATCATACCTGCTAAAATACCTGCAACATACCCGCCACATACCAGCCAAATACCCACAACATACTCGCTACATGGTTACATTAATATACCTGCCCACATAGCAACACTATATACACACACACTCACATACACAGTCATACAAATAAACAGTCACACACATACAGTCATGCAAATACACATTCACACCAATACATGCAGTCACATACACATCCACACACAAATATACAGTCACACACACATACACAGTCACATATACACACATATACATACACACACATACACATACACACACAAAATAATTACTTTCTTTACATATGAACAAGTACAATGTGTTTTTATCTCATTGCAAGAAAAATGAGAAATAATTCTTGTTTTGTTGTAGGAAAATGGAACAATATTTCTCATGTCCTTGTCAGAAAACCAAAATATTTCTCATGTCCTTGTCAGAAAAACCAAAATATTTCCCATCTGTAAGAAAAACCAAAATATCTCTCACTTTAACCCCAAGACAAGGTAGAACTTGTCACATCAGAGAGGAATTTAAAACTTGACTACAGGTATTCTGAGAACTTTATCTGATCCAACCACGGGGCGGATATTTGTGGATGGATTGTGGGAAGTGTGTGGGTATTTTCTCTCTGTCTCTCTGTCTCTTCTTCTCTCTCTCTCTCTCTCTTAGGCATTAAAAGACTCCATTTATTTTAATTATTTTATTATAACTTAACATCTGTACACAATAGCTATATGTCAACACACACCTGCCCCCCCACACACCTGTCTTCCCCCCACATACCTGTCTTCCCCCCACACACCTGTCACTCCAACACATCAATAACAGGTATGTGTGATCCCTTTACACAGATGTACACATGACTTTGGTACATATAGCAGGTGTTTTGCACGTGTAGATGAAATGTCAGGTGTTTAATCCTGTTGAGCTGCTAGATAAGGCACTTGTAGTTGAGACAGGTGTGGTTAGGTCAGGCTATATGAAGTAGCTCTGACGGGTAGTAATCGTAGTCTGGTAAATCGTCGTTGAAATATCTGAAATTATTGACAGAGTTAGTTAGTCTCTCTCTCTCTCTCTCTCTTTATTTTTACATTAGTATATCAAAGATCTCTCTCTCTCTCTCTCTCACCTATCCACAGGGGGTTGTGTGTGGGCGTGGGTTAAGGCCGTGGGCGTGGGTTCATAGTGGGCGTAAGAATCACAGTGGTCTGAAGTCGTGCTTGAGTCTGTAGTCCTCTGAAAACTGAATGGCCAAGTCTGAAATGTAAATAGATAGATATTAGTTAAGTCTTGTAAATATAAAAATAAATCAGTTGATCTTTAGTAAATATTAAAATAAATTAGTTTATTCGATGTAAATATATAGTAAAAAGCGGTACATTAGTTTACTCTTGGTGTAAATATATAGTAAAAAGCGGTACATTAGTTTACTCTTGACGTAAATATATAGTAAAAAGCGGTACATTAGTTTACTCTTGATGTAAATATATAGTAAAAAGCGGTACATTAGTTTACTCTTGGTGTAAATATATAGTAAAAAGCGGTACATTAGTTTACTCTTGATGTAAATATATAGTAAAAAGCGGTACATTAGTTTACTCTTGACGTAAATATATAGTAAAAAGCGGTACATTAGTTTACTCTTGATGTAAATATATAGTAAAAAGCGGTACATTAGTTTACTCTTGGTGTAAATATATAGTAAAAAGCGGTACATTAGTTTACTCTTGATGTAAATATATAGTAAAAAGCGGTACATTAGTTTACTCTTGATATAAATATATAGTAAAAAGCGGTACATTAGTTTACTCTTGATGTAAATATATAGTAAAAAGCGGTACATTAGTTTACTCTTGATGTAAATATATAGTAAAAAGCGGTACATTAGTTTACTCTTGATGTAAATATATAGTAAAAAGCGGTACATTAGTTTACTCTTGATGTAAATATATAGTAATATGCGGTACATTAGTTTACTCTTGATGTAAATATATAGTAAAAAGCGGTACATTAGTTTACTCTTGACGTAAATATATAGTAAAAAGCGGTACATTAGTTTACTCTTGATGTAAATATATAGTAAAAAGCGGTACATTAGTTTACTCTTGATGTAAATATATAGTAAAAAGCGGTACATTAATTTACTCTTGACGTAAATATATAGTAAAAAGCGGTACATTAGTTTACTCTTGATGTAAATATATAGTAAAAAGCGGTACATTAGTTTACTCTTGATGTAAATATATAGTAAAAAGCGGTACATTAGTTTACTCTTGATGTAAATATATAGTAAAAAGCGGTACATTAGTTTACTCTTGATGTAAATATATAGTAAAAAGCGGTACATTAGTTTACTCTTGATGTAAATATATAGTAAAAAGCGGTACATTAGTTTACTCTTGATGTAAATATATAGTAAAAAGCGGTACATTAGTTTACTCTTGATGTAAATATATAGTAAAAAGCGGTACATTAGTTTACTCTTGACGTAAATATATAGTAAAAAGCGGTACATTAGTTTACTCTTGATGTAAATATATAGTAAAAAGCGGTACATTAGTTTACTCTTGATGTAAATATATAGTAAAAAGCGGTACATTAGTTTACTCTTGATGTAAATATATAGTAAAAAGCGGTACATTAGTTTACTCTTGGTGTAAATATATAGTAAAAAGCGGTACATTAGTTTACTCTTGATGTAAATATATAGTAAAAAGCGGTACATTAATTTACTCTCGATGTAAATATATAGTAAAAAGCGGTACATTAGTTTACTCTTGACGTAAATATATAGTAAAAAGCGGTACATTAATTTACTCTCGATGTAAATATATAGTAAAAAGCGGTACATTAGTTTACTCTTGACGTAAATATATAGTAAAAAGCGGTACATTAGTTTACTCTTGACGTAAATATATAGTAAAAAGCGGTACATTAGTTTACTCTTGATGTAAATATATAGTAAAAAGCGGTACATTAGTTTACTCTTGATGTAAATATATAGTAAAAAGCGGTACATTAGTTTACTCTTGATGTAAATATATAGTAAAAAGCGGTACATTAGTTTACTCTTGATGTAAATATATAGTAAAAAGCGGTACATTAGTTTACTCTTGATGTAAATATATAGTAAAAAGCGGTACATTAATTTACTCTCGATGTAAATATATAGTAAAAAGCGGTACATTAGTTTACTCTTGACGTAAATATATAGTAAAAAGCGGTACATTAGTTTACTCTTGATGTAAATATATAGTAAAAAGCGGTACATTAGTTTACTCTTGATGTAAATATATAGTAAAAAGCGGTACATTAGTTTACTCTTGACGTAAATATATAGTAAAAAGCGGTACATTAGTTTACTCTTGACGTAAATATATAGTAAAAAGCGGTACATTAGTTTACTCTTGATGTAAATATATAGTAAAAAGCGGTACATTAGTTTACTCTTGACGTAAATATATAGTAAAAAGCGGTACATTAGTTTACTCTTGACGTAAATATATAGTAAAAAGCGGTACATTAGTTTACTCTTGGTGTAAATATATAGTAAAAAGCGGTACATTAGTTTACTCTTGATGTAAATATATAGTAAAAAGCGGTACATTAGTTTACTCTTGATGTAAATATATAGTAAAAAGCGGTACATTAGTTTACTCTTGACGTAAATATATAGTAAAAAGCGGTACATTAGTTTACTCTTGATGTAAATATATAGTAAAAAGCGGTACATTAGTTTACTCTTGATGTAAATATATAGTAAAAAGCGGTACTTTAGTTTACTCTTGGTGTAAATATATAGTAAAAGCGGTACTTTAGTTTACTCTTGTGTAAATATATAGTAAAAAGCGGTACATTAGTTTACTCTTGATGTAAATATATAGTAAAAAGCGGTACATTAGTTTACTCTTGATGTAAATATATAGTAAAAAGCGGTACATTAGTTTACTCTTGATGTAAATATATAGTAAAAAGCGGTACATTAATTTACTCTCGATGTAAATATATAGTAAAAAGCGGTACATTAGTTTACTCTTGACGTAAATATATAGTAAAAAGCGGTACATTAGTTTACTCTTGATGTAAATATATAGTAAAAAGCGGTACATTAGTTTACTCTTGATGTAAATATATAGTAAAAAGCGGTACATTAGTTTACTCTTGACGTAAATATATAGTAAAAAGCGGTACATTAGTTTACTCTTGACGTAAATATATAGTAAAAAGCGGTACATTAGTTTACTCTTGATGTAAATATATAGTAAAAAGCGGTACATTAGTTTACTCTTGACGTAAATATATAGTAAAAAGCGGTACATTAGTTTACTCTTGACGTAAATATATAGTAAAAAGCGGTACATTAGTTTACTCTTGGTGTAAATATATAGTAAAAAGCGGTACATTAGTTTACTCTTGATGTAAATATATAGTAAAAAGCGGTACATTAGTTTACTCTTGATGTAAATATATAGTAAAAAGCGGTACATTAGTTTACTCTTGACGTAAATATATAGTAAAAAGCGGTACATTAGTTAATCTTGATGTAAATATATAGTAAAAAGCGGTACATTAGTTTACTCTTGATGTAAATATATAGTAAAAAGCGGTACTTTAGTTTACTCTTGGTGTAAATATATAGTAAAAAGCGGTACTTTAGTTTACTCTTGGTGTAAATATATAGTAAAAAGCGGTACATTAGTTTACTCTTGATGTAAATATATAGTAAAAAGCGGTACTTTAGTTTACTCTTGGTGTAAATATATAGTAAAAAGCGGTACATTAGTTTACTCTTGATGTAAATATATAGTAAAAAGCGGTACATTAATTTACTCTCGATGTAAATATATAGTAAAAAGCGGTACATTAGTTTACTCTTGACGTAAATATATAGTAAAAAGCGGTACATTAGTTTACTCTTGATGTAAATATATAGTAAAAAGCGGTACATTAGTTTACTCTTGATGTAAATATATAGTAAAAAGCGGTACATTAGTTTACTCTTGACGTAAATATATAGTAAAAAGCGGTACATTAGTTTACTCTTGATGTAAATATATAGTAAAAAGCGGTACATTAGTTTACTCTTGATGTAAATATATAGTAAAAAGCGGTACATTAGTTTACTCTTGACGTAAATATATAGTAAAAAGCGGTACATTAGTTTACTCTTGATGTAAATATATAGTAAAAAGCGGTACATTAGTTTACTCTTGACGTAAATATATAGTAAAAAGCGGTACATTAGTTTACTCTTGATGTAAATATATAGTAAAAAGCGGTACATTAGTTTACTCTTGACGTAAATATATAGTAAAAAGCGGTACATTAGACATTACAATATTAGACTATGGACGATAAATATAAAGGCAGTCACACGTCAACTTTGGGAGCATATCGACCCCCACCTGCACAGATAGTTGCTTTAACAACTATACTATGGCGGCAGGTGTGCACGGGAGGGTCTTAAAGGGGATACGAGTATAAATGTTTACACGAAGAAAAAGCGACTGACAATAACACTGTTGGCTCCTTTATATACACACTATCCCTTGTTCACACGTGTCCCCTGATAGATAGATAGATAGATAGATAGTATTATTATCTATTTTATCTAATTAATATAGAAAATAATAATAATGTTGGCGACTTTATACACACGACCCCTTGTTCACACATGTCCCCTGATAGCTAGATGAACAGTAGACACAAGTAGATGGGTATTATTTTTTATTCCAAGTCTCTTTACGGAAATAGAAAGAAAAATAAGAGAGAATTGAGATCCGCAAGATGGCCAACATACACACACACACATACACATACACATACGCACACAGACACACACACATACTGGGACTGTCAACACGTAACATCATTCAGCTGGTCCGGTCCTTACCACCTAGAGTGAGGGAAGGGAGAGAGAGACAGAGGGAGAGAGAAGAGGGAATGGTGAGAGAAAGGAAAGGGAGAGAATGGGTCATGTTCCTCTCCCTCTCTCTCCCTCTCTCCCTCTCCCTTCCTCTTACAATTCACGACAGTATTATTTATTTTACCTTCCTGTCAGTACCACCTGGGCCCCATCACTACCTGGGGCCCCATCACCAGCTGGGCCCCATCACCAGCTGGGCCCCATCACCAGCTGGGCCCCATCACCAGCTGGGCCCCATCACCTTGTTTCAGTATTTAATGTTCATACCATCAAGTTCTCTTCCCCTTCGCCCCACCCTCTCCTTCCCGCCCCTCCCCCCTCCTTCCCGCCCCTCCCCCCTCCTTCCCGCCCCTTACCCCTCCTTCCCGCCCCTTACCCCTCCTTCCCGCCCCTCCCCTTACCCCTCCTTCCCGCCCTTCCCCTTACCCCTCCTTCCCGCCCCTCCCCTTCCCTTCCCTTTCCTCCCCAACCGCATCCGACCCCTCCCTCCCTCTCTACTGCAAAAACTAAGGACTGTTTATTTTGGTGGAGAGAGAGAGAGAGAGAGAGAGAGAGAGAGAAAGAAAGAAATAAAGAGAGAGAGAGAGAGAGAGAGAGAGAGCCTGAATTTCCGCTGAGTCATCTTTGTTGTTCTTCACCAGCTGATACCATCATGTTGTCACCTTTGAAGAACGATTTTTTTATTATTATTATCGTTCTTATCGTCGTTGTGGACCATATTGTACCTTCTTGAGATAATAACGAAGATAAATAGGCAATAATTGAATGTTTGTGTAGTAGGGAAATATACAATAATTGACGAGATATGAAGGAAAATAGGAAGTGAATGGTGTATTATTGGACCCAGTTGACTTGGCCCTCTTCTTCTACATTGTCTCATATTTCTCAAACGTCTCCTCTTCTTTTCCTCCCCCTCTTCCTTCTCCTCCTCTCCCTCTTCCTTCCTCCTCCTCCTCCTCCTCCTTCCTCGTCTTGGAGCTAAGTGTTCCTGTCACGTTTGTTGACATTGGATGAAGCAACACGTTCGGCGCCTCGGGTGGTAGAGAGAAAGAGAGAGAGAGAGAAGAGAGAGAGAGAGAGAGAGAGAGAGCATTTCTAAATTTACATATGAGTCAAATCATTAATAAACTACCAATTAACACAAGGTTATTATTATTATTATTAGTAGTAGTAGTATTAAGGAGCATTTCTAAATTTACATATGAGTCAAATCATTAATAAACTACCAATTAACACAAGGTTATTATTATTAGTAGTAGTAGTAGTATTAAGGAGCATTTCTAAATTAACATATGAGTCAAATCAATTAACACAAGGTTATTATTATTATTATTAAGGACTAAATAAATCATTGCGCGCCAAATATTATTATTATTTTGCGCGCCAATTTTTTTTTTGTGTTTTTTATTTACGCGTCAAATCATTCACTTGACGCAAATATTTCTTCTCTTTAAATGCTCTTACTAATTGGTTTGTTATTGTTGTTAAGTGAGTGACATTAATGTATGTTTGTTTGTCTGTGATAGAGAGATTACGCCTCACTTAAACCTCACTTATATATGTTAATTAAGTAAGCCTTTAAGTGGAATAGATGGGTTTAATTTTAAGTATAAGTAAGTATTTAGTAACGTTTTATTATTATTATTATTATTATCTTTGGAGAATTATTAATAACTGATAATTAAAACAAAAATAATAATAATATCAGTTTATTCTAGATTTTTAAAAGAATTTGATTAACTTTACAAATCCACGAACTAAAAATATTATTGGAACTAAATAATAATGACTAATTATTGTACCAAAAAGTAATTAGGATTTTTTTTATATAATGTCTATAATTTATTAAAAGATATCGTACGCAACCCAACAAAAACTACCGTACGCAGCCCAACAAAAACTACCGTAGGCAACCCAACGAAAACTACCGTACGCAACCAAACAAAAACTACCGTACGCAACCCAACAAGAACTACCGTACGCAACCCAACAAAAACTACCGTACGCAACCTAACAAAAACTACCGTATTCTCAAAACAAACTATCGTACGCAACCCAATAATAGTTATACTTCAATCGTACTCAAGAATCCATCCTCCAGAGTACTCACAAGGGATAGAGGATGCGCCTGAGTCCTTCCCTCTCCTTCATCTTGCAATATGGCCCTAAGATGAGCTATGTAGGATGTGGCCAGACGCAGTGTGTCGAGTTTGGACAGTTTCGTATCGGCAGGAACCCAGGGAAGAGTCGTTTTAAGCCGGGAGAAGGCTCTGTAGGGGTTAACAATATAGTAATCATGAGTTTTAAGCCGGGAGAAGGCTCTGTAGGGGTTAACAATATAGTAATCATGAGTTTTAAGCCGGGAGAAGGCTCTGTAGGGGTCAACAATATAGTAATCATGCGTTTTAAGCCGGGAGAAGGCTCTGTAGGGGTTAACAATATAGTAATCATGAGTTTTAAGCCGGGAGAAGGCTCTGTAGGGGTTAACAATATAGTAATCATGCGTTTTAAGCCGGGAGAAGGCTCTGTAGGGGTTAACAATATAGTAATCATGAGTTTTAAGCCGGGAGAAGGCTCTGTAGGGGTTAACAATATAGTAATCATGCGTTTTTAGCCGGGAGAAGGCTCTGTAGGGGTTAACACTATAGTAATCATGCGTTTTAAGCCGGGAGAAGGCTCTGTAGGGGTTAACAATATAGTAATCATGCGTTTTAAGCCGGGAGAAGGCTCTGTAGGGGTTAACAATATAGTAATCATGAGTTTTAAGCCGGGAGAAGGCTCTGTAGGGGTTAACAATATAGTAATCATGAGTTTTAAGCCGGGAGAAGGCTCTGTAGGGGTTAACAATATAGTAATCATGAGTTTTAAGCCGGGAGAAGGCTCTGTAGGGGTTAACAATATAGTAATCATGCGTTTTAAGCCGGGAGAAGGCTCTGTTGGGGTTAACAATATAGTAATCATGAGTTTTAAGCCGGGAGAAGGCTCTGTAGGGGTTAAAATATAGTAATCATGCGTTTTAAGCCGGGAGAAGGCTCTGTAGGGGTTAACAATATAGTAATCATGCGTTTTAAGCCGGGAGAAGGCTCTGTAGGGGTTAACAATATAGTAATCATGAGTTTTAAGCCGGGAGAAGGCTCTGTAGGGGTTAACAATATAGTAATCATGCGTTTTAAACCGGGAGAAGGCTCTGTAGGGGTTAACAATATAGTAATCATGAGTTTTAAGCCGGGAGAAGGCTCTGTAGGGGTTAACAATATAGTAATCATGAGTACATTCCTTATGTCTGAGGGTTGGCGACCACAGTCCACCTTTAATATTTTTTTGGGGTGTTTTAAGTAATTTGGGGTAATTATTTTAGTGTTCTTCCGCTGGCCCTTGTACCTTGGCCTTCCTATACCCTGGCCCTTGTACCTTGGCCTTCCTATACCCTGGCCCTTGTACCTTGGCCTTCCTATACCCTGGCCCTCATTTGGCCCTCACTGGCCATTCTACCCATTAATATCTCTACCATTATCCATCCTAGTCTCTGTAGCAGTAGTAGTAGTAGTAGTAGTAGTAGTAGCAGTAGTAGTAGTAGTAGTAGTAGTAGTAGTAATAGTAGTAGTAGTAGTCTCAGTTAACATTCATTCATACATTCGGGTGTGTTAATACTTAATTTAACAAAACACTGTCTTAACGCACTCTAGGTAGAATTTAACCAGATATTTAAACTAGATTCTGTGTATGTTAAAAGTGTGTCAATGCACTTTACTTGATTCTGTTACCAAAACCTAAAATAAGTGTTTCAACGCACTTTACTTGAGATCGTGGACATAGTTTTGAAGTGTGTTCATTTTTTTGCACTCTAAGCTGTTAAATAATATAATTAAAAGTGTGTTACTCATTATTGAAGTGTGTTAGCGAATAATTGAGGTGGTTATCACATTTTTACTGAGTGCGTTAATGCCTTGCTAAGTGTGTTGAGGCACTTCAGTGTGTTTTTTATGCAGTATTGAGTGCGTTAGTGAATTTATAATGTGTTTAATTATTATTGAAGTGTGTTAATACATTCTGAAGTGTGTTAATACATTCTGAAGTGTGTTAATACATTCTGAAGTGTGTTAATACATTCTGAAGTGTGTTAATACATTCTGAAGTGTGTTACGACATTCTGAAGTGTGTTAATACATTCTGAAGTGTGTTACGACATTCTGAAGTGTGTTAATACATTCTGAAGTGTGTTAATACATTCTGAAGTGTGTTAATACATTCTGAAGTGTGTTAATACATTCTGAAGTGTGTTATTACATTATAAAGTGTGTTAATACATTCTGAAGTGTGTTAATACATTCTGAAGTGTGTTAATACATTCTGAAGTGTGTTAATACATTCTGAAGTGTGTTAATACATTCTGAAGTGTGTTAATACATTCTGAAGTGTGTTATTACATTATAAAGTGTGTTAATACATTCTGAAATGTGTTGCTGCATTCTAAAGTGCGTTAACGCATTGAGATAGCCACCTCCCATGCGTAACATCAAGCAAGCGTTAATCTGACATCGATAAGAACGCACAAACACACGCAATAGAGTGTGTTTGAACGCACCTTGATAGTATTCTCATCCTTGCCCTCTCGCGTGCGTTCGCTGCGTTGCGTTGGATAGGTTTCTCACGCACTTTTCCTCCCTCAACGCACTCCTTTCGTCGTCTCGGCATCCTGATGAAACACACTCAGGTTATAACAATAATAATAACAACAATAATGATAATAATAATAATGATAATAATAATAATAATAATAATAATAATTGTTATTGTTATTATTATTATTATTATTATTATTATTATTATTATTATTATTGATGTTTTTTACTAAATAAAATCACTTGATAATAATATAAAGTCTTGTTAAGTTTTACGTAATTTTAGATAAGAATTTTTTTATTCTAATTTTAATAAAACAAATTAAATAACTTACCTTAATTTTAATCCACAGATGAATTAAATCGATTCGTCTTATTCATTAAAAATTTTCATATTTTTTTCATAATGTTTCACAATTTTTTCTTAATAGTTTTTATTTATTTTCAGTCACAAAAGTTTTAATATTTTTTCTGATTATATTTTTCAGATTTTTATTTCGTTTTAATCACAATTTTAATATTTTGTTGCTATTTTTGTTCATATTTTTGGGGGGTAGTTGTTGTGGTAGATGGTGGTGGTAGTTGTGGTAGGTGATTGTAGTAGTGGTAGAAGATTGTGGTAGATCTACCTTGTGACGGAGAGAGAGAGAGAGAGAGATGTACACCCCACCACGACCTAAGATGAACTGAGATCACGTAACGAAAACAAGAGAGTATCAAATCCCATACATAATTCACAAACAACAAAGGCATTAAACACCTCTTATACCTATCACTAACACCAAATACCTGAATTATAGATAATAATCCCTTATATAATATTAATTACCCTTGAAAATGTTATATATATAATTCGTATTTATAATTAGGATCCCTTATATAGTCAGTTATTTCGCGCCAAAAATTTTACTTATTGTGGAAAAAATCTCCCGGGAAAGTATGTGGGAGGAGTTTGGAAGGAGTTGGGGGGATTTTAGCCAATCAGGAGGGTGTTATAGGTTCCTCAGCCAATAGGAGTCCATCTTGTGATTTTCCTCTGTAGCCAATGAGAGCACAGGGCGGTTAGTATAGGGATGAGGTGTTAATTAAGTGTTGACGTTGAAGGTGGGGGGAACTCAGTGCTACTCCGTCACGCGTAGGGAAAGGTCGCTCGAGGGAAAGGTGTCATTTTTCAATATTTTTCACAAATTTTTCACATTATTTCATATTTTAAGATGACTATAATAGCTTAGATATATTTTTAACAATTGTTTTATATTTTTAATCATTTTATAACGAATTTTCTATTTTTTTTTACGATTAATTATAAGTTTTAGTATATTATGGTCTTTATAAACACTTAAATAGTTAACAAAAATAACACGTAGGGGAGGAGGCGGGGCATCACAGGGGGGGGGGGGGGAATTCCCTCCTCTCGATCAGCTGTTTATATCAGATGACGTCACATGAGATGATGACGTCACATGAGATAATGACGTCACATGTAAATAAAAGCCATTGTAAGAGTTTGTGAATGAGAGAGAGAGAGAGAGAGAGAGAGAGAGAGAATGAAACCTGACCCTCTCTCTCTCTCTCTCTCTCTCTCTCTCTCTCTCTCTCTCTCTCACCAGGTGGCACTCGTCAA
>CAUDMG010001906.1:957597-1004584 GCA_958450375.1 Homarus gammarus
CATCAACACTACAATATTATCAGGTTAATATTACAGAAGCTTACTGTATTCTCTTGCTGTATCTTCACTTATATATTATTTTATAGTTTTAGTTTAGATTTGTTGTATATTATTATTCGTAAGATGTGGGTTGGGTCAAACGATGAGCAAGACAGGAGGATGTATGCAAGAGCCAGGAACCAAGCAAAGATAGAGTGTAGGAGGGCGGAAGAGGAGTTCCAGAGGCTGGTTGCACGCGAGGTCAAGTCAAACCCTAAGGCGTTTTACCGCTATGCAAAGTCGAAATTGAAAACGCGAGTAGGAGTATCAGACCTAAGGCTTGAAGATGGTAGTTACGCAGATTCTGACCAGGATAAAGCTGAGGCATTGAACAGCTTCTTTTCCTCAGTGTTCACAAGAGAGGATGCAACTAACCTTCCTGCGTTTGAGGACAGACGGTTCGACACAGCACTGACCCACATTGTGTTCACAGAAGAGGGTATTAGAAATAAACTGTCCAGGCTAAAGGTCCATAAGAGTCCTGGACCTGACATGGTGCATCCTAGAGTGCTAAGGGAGCTGTGCAACGAGCTTGTCGAGCCCCTGAAGATTCTGTTTTGTAAATGCCTGCATGAACAAATGGTCCCCAGTGAATGGAAAGTGGCTTATGTGAGTCCTATCTTCAAGAAGGGCGATAGGCACTCCACGAACAACTATAGACCGGTGAGCCTGACCAGCATAATATGTAAAGTACTTGAGAGTATTATCAGAGATGCAGCGATGGAACATCTACTACGAAACAACCTTGTAAAAGATTGCCAACACGGTTTTATGCCGGGGCGCTCTTGCTTGACACAATTGCTCAAGGTATTGGATATTTGGACCCATATTCTAGAACGGGGTGGTAATATCGACAATATTTGCCTAGATTTTGCCAAGGCTTTCGACAGTGTACCCCACGAAAGGCTGAAAATCAAACTGGAAGGGCACGGGACTCGGGGAAATGTCCTAGCGTGGATAGAAGACTTTCTACATGACCGCAAGCAGTGTGTGGTGATTAATGGCACGAAATCGTCATCTGTACCTGTAACAAGCGGGGCACCACAGGGTAGTGTATTGGGCCCGCTGTTGTTTGTTTGTTTCATAAATGACATGCCTGACGTTGTACACTCCTCCATATAAATGTTTGCCGATGACGCCGAGTTATTTCGGGAAATCAAGAACCAAGCGGACTGTGAAGAGCTGCAGAAGGACCTCTGTGGGCTCCAAGAATGGTCGAAGAAATGGCTGCCGAGATTCAATGTCACGAAGTGTAAGAGGATGCACCTGGGGCGTACCAACGGTAAGGAGGCGTACCATATGTCCCAACGGGATGAAGAAACTGCACTAGTTGAGACTGAATGTGAGAAGGACCTAGGTGTGTATGTTGACAATGAGCTGAAGTTCTCGGGCCATTGTGAGAAGAAGGTAAATCAGGCAAATAAATTATTGGGTCTTATAAGAAGGTCGTTCAGATATCTAGACGGTCCGTCCCTCATAACGATCTTCAGGAGTGAAGTGCTTCCCCATCTGGAGTACTGTCACCCCGCCTGGTCCCCGAGATGTGCTAGGGACTGTCAGTTGGTTGAAAATGTTCAAAGGAGGGCCACCAGACTGGTGCCTGCACTTCGGCACCTCAGCTACCCTGAGAGATTGGAGCGCCTGAACTTGCCTAGCTTATACTACAGACGGGCAAGGGGGGACCTAACTGAGGTGCATAAGCATTTCAGGGGGCACTACTCAGTCGAGTGTCCTTACCTGGAGCTGGCGGACGCTCGCACCACAAGGGGTCACAGCTCAAGGTTGAAGAAGCCGCAAGTCCAGAAAACTGTGAGGGCAAACTTTTTCGGAGTGAGAGTTGTGAACTGTTGGAACAATCTACCAGAGAGTGTTGTGACGGCACCGAGTGTGAGCTGTTTCAAGAGAAGACTTCACCAACACTGGAGCAGGTTCAGGTACATTCAGGAGCCGGTGCATGCCCAGTACTTGCCAACAGTGTGTAACAGAGACGTGACCGATCGCCCGGGCGGCTAGCGAGCCGACCTTTTGGTGAAGAATATAAAGGAAAAGAGACGTGACCGATCGCCCAAGCGGCTAACAAGCCAATCAGTGGCGAAGAGGATAAAAGTAAAGTAAAAGTAGTAAAGTTAAAAACCAATCACGAAAGATACAAAAAAGTAATTAATTTTTTTAGATAATATAAATTTATCAATATATCTTAAATAAAATAGAACTATATGGAACTTTTTTGTTTTAGATATATGTATTTTAATTATGACTGATTCAAAAATTATTAATAATTTTGTGTTGTGTTCGTGGTACTTATTTAACGTAGTAGGGTTTAAAGGGATCGATAACAGCTGACTTACCAAAACAAATCCCTTCAACTCTTTCAGAAACACGAAAACTCCTTAAATATAAAAAAATAAAATTCCTCTAATATTACTAACTAACTTTAATATTCCTATTTTTAAGGATCTATTTCTCTCTCATATATGTCATTTAAACTTTAATAATGAGATTTTAAAATAAATCTAAACATTAAAATAATAATTAACAAAAATACAAACAATATATATGAATATTATTTAATTATCAATATTAATGTTTATAATGAATATATACATGAAATATACATACAAATAGGTGAATAATATCGTTAAAATAATAAAACTGAGGTTAAATAAGGTTAGTTTAAATTAATTGACTTTGTTGGTGAATTTAACTTGTTTTCGTCATTCAGCAGAACAACAAAGGGACAAAGGTATTTACGTTGTTCATATTTAACCCAAATTTTCACACCATTTAAGGTTTTCCAGGACACGGGGACGTACCCAACCTTCCCGTGGCATTAGGTTAGTATTATTAACGTTTATGTAATGTAATAATATTCATTTGGTCGTTAAATAAGAGAAAATAAGATACGGTTTAATTTATATTTGGGATAATTTATGTATCTTAACTAATAACTATGTAATAACTTTTTATATGTGATAATTTATTTATTTTAGTCGATAATAAGTCAAAATTTATTATATAAATACTTTTTTTAATTATTTAATTTTTTTGATTTCTCGACCCTATAGTGAATTTCAATCTTGATGACGTCATTAATAACTATTATTTATTGATGAAATTATATATAAAATAACATAATTCCCCAATATGATTCTATAATGGGATTTAAATTTTTTACGATAAATTTATTCTTAGGGCAGCGACGCGAGTTAAACACTCACGGGATTAAAAATATTTATGGAAGAAAAATATTTATTACCTCAAGAATAAATCATTTTGTGTGGAGGAATAGGGTTATTTATTATTATTATCGTAATATTGTCGTTTCAGTCATACGTCAATTTTTGGATTTTAATGTTAGGTTAGTCTGGGTTGGGTTAGGTTAGGTTAGGTTAGGTTAAGTTAGGCTTTTGATGTGTTTGGGACAACTTTCTAATAGGGTAACGAACGAGACGATAATTTCACCATTATTTTTTTCTGTAGATGCGACTTGGACCTCTCCGACCCCTGTATACGCAGCCTCATAGGTATTAATTAGCATTTTTCAGCACCGACCGACCCCAAAGGTTAATCCGTGAAATGTATCCCAGGCAGCGACCGATGTTTACTTTCCATACGAACTTAACCTAACCTAACATAAACTATCCTAACCTAAACGTAAACCTAACTTAACCTAATCTATCATAATTTATTGTAATCTTGGTGAACTGTATACTAAACTTAATGTAAAATTGAATGAATGAATAAATATCTAATTCTCTTAATTATTTTTCAGAAGGTTTGCATCGTAGCGTCGGAAAAAAAAGATGGGACGAATATTCCTGGAACACATTGGTGGGACCCGACTGTTCTCTTGCGCCACGTGCTACACCATCCTGACCAATCGCATTGAGCTCTTATCCACTCGCTTTACTGGAGCGACTGGCCGAGCGTTTCTCTTCAAGCGTGTGGTGAATCTAACGTACAGGTGGGTTAGGTTAGGTTCGTTTAGGCCTGCGGTGTAATGGTCAGCATGCTCACCTCACAAGCGTGTGGTTCATGGTTCGATCCCCGGGCAGGGTGAGACTATGGGCAAGTTTCTTTACGCCATTTGCCTCTGTCTACTCAGCAGTTTGGGAACCTGGATGTTAATTGATTTGTGGATCGTATTCCGGGGTAATGGTTAGCCAGTGCAGTTGGTGAGCTGTCCGGTCTTCTCGGATACACTGGGTCATGCAGCTCGTTAACTCAGGGTGTGGTTATTGTGTTGGCGACAGCTTCTACACCTTAAACACTGGGTCGTGCAGCTTGTCATCTCAGGGTGTGGTTGTTGTGTTGGTGACAGCTGCTACACCTTAAACAAATTTACACCTAGGTGGCCCTTGGGCCGGCCATTCTTGAACACAAGAGGTAACCATTATTGTTAGGTTAGGTGAGAAAAAAAAGAGAGCCGATCCATGGTAGTTGTTGTCGAGGGATCGATTTCTCACTCTTTCTCTACCAGTAGTGGCGTCCCACAGGGTTCTGTTCTTTCACCTACTCTCTTCCTTCTTTTTATCAATGATTTACTTCACACTGCGACTAATTCTGTCCATTCTTACACCGATGATTCTACTCTTCACTCTTCCTCACATTTTCCCCTTCCTCCTAACTCTCAAACTAGATCTGTTTCTAGAACTGATATCATTACTTCTATCAACACGGGTCTGTGCAGCGTCTCTGAATGGGGAGGTACAAACTTGGTTAAGTTCAATAGGAATAAAACTCAGTATTTACCAATTACACTTTTCAAAATAGAAGATCTCTCACCAATCACATTTCAGGACTCAATCATTCTGCCAAATTCTAAAACAGATATGCTAGGCCTCACCATTTCCTCTAATATGTCACTGAAGCCACACATCCTCAACATAGCTAAAGCTGCCTCCTGAAAGCTGGGAATACTGTACAGATGCCGTAGCTACTTCACTCCTGAGCAGTTGGTTCAAGTATATAAGGTTTTCATTCGTCCTAACTTGGAGTACTGCTCTCATATCTGGGGTGGCTCTGCTGGATAGGGTGGAATCAAAGGCATTTCGTCTTATTAACTCTCCCCCTTTAGTTGATAATCTTTCTTCCCTTTCTCTTCACCACAATGTTGCTTCACTCTCTCTTTTACAGGTACTTTAACGGGCAATGTTCGGTGGATTTGGCAGCCTGTATACCGCCGGCAAGGTCGTGGGCTCCTAACACTCGTCTTGCCCGCGGTGCCCACCGTTTCTCTGCGGATGTTGGTCACACGAGAATAACCCGTTATAGTACCTCTGTCTTTGCCTTCTTCTGTGTTTCCATGCTCATACAATCTGTCTCCTCAAAGAGCCGGTTTCCCGTCATCTTCGCGGTGTAGATTAACATAACCTTTTCCTTTTCTATTTTTAATTTCTTTTTACTCTTATTTTTTCGCCCCCTAGGCCCCGGGTGAGCTGTTCCCCATAAAAATTTACGTACACACATTACCCAAGTATTAACCGTCACCATCTCTCCACAGTGAGGTCCAGGATCGCGTCATGCTCACTGGCCGCCATATGGTAAGAGACGTTTCCTGTAAAAACTGCAGTGCAAAGTTGGGCTGGATCTACGAGTTTGCAACGGAGGAGAATCAAAGGTAATGTTTTTATTCTGTGGCGGAACCTTGATATAATTAATTAAATGGAGGTTTTATGTATAAAGGAACCTCGATATAATGGATTTTGATCTCTATATAGTTCGTTAAATGGAGGTATCATGTGTAAAGGAACCTCGATGTAATGGATTTTTCTTACACAATTTTCATATAATAATGATAATATAGTGAGTATGCTATAACGAATCTAATTGGTTCTAGAACCTCGTTCGTTATAGGATTAATCCGTTCCAGGCCCCCAAATACAACCACTTAACACTGAAAAATTTCTGTGGAAATTGTAAAAAATACGGTACTTTATCTTACCTTAGTGTTGTTCAGCATGCAGGACAGGAGGCAGAGGGGGAGGGGGGAGAGAGGTGGAAGGAGAGGAGTCATCCTTCCTAGCCCTCTTTGGTGACTGTCTTACAGGCACTTTGTCTGTTTATTTATAATTTCTTTCTTAGTTTCAAGGGTTATTAGCTTTCTCACTCGCTTTTGACGATTCATTGTTACAATTGTACACTTGTATAACAAAATAGGTATAAAAATAACACGAATTTCCACATCAAAAGACGAAATTTCAACAAGTTCAGTGGTGCACTGACTACACGATGAACCAATATGGCGCCTGACTCTCTTTATGTGAGCCGCGGTACAACAATATTCATGCTCCAGACGAAATAGTCCCGTATTCATCCGCATTCGTTGTAGGAGTTGCGTTCGTTATAGCATTCTCAATTTTATAGGTAAAACCGTTCATTAGAGGAATATTCGTAGTAGAATCCGTTCGTTATAGCACACCCCACTGTAATAATAATAATAATAATAACAATTAAATTGACACACAGCTGTATCAATTTGACAGGCATGTATATAAACTATGCAGGTATACATTACAGCATGTATATCGATCAAAGTAGGTATACAGTACACATAGGCTGCAGGAGTATACATTTTTCCATGTACCGAGACAGTGTAAGCAAACAACAAGGGTAAACAGAAAGGTGATTTGATAAAGAACGTGGTTGAAGGATAAACAGAAAGGTGATTTGATAAAGAACGTGGTTGAAGGATAAACAGAAAGGTGATTGGATAAAGAACGTGGTTGAAGGATAAACAGAAAGGTGATTTGATAAAGAACGTGGTTGAAGGGTAAACAGAAAGGTGATTTGATAAAGAACGTGGTTGAAGGATAAACAGAAAGGTGATTGGATAAAGAACGTGGTTGAAGGGTAAACAGAAAGGTGATTTGATAAAGAACGTGGTTGAAGGATAAACAGAAAGGTGATTGGATAAAGAACGTGGTTGAAGGGTAAACAGAAAGGTGATTGGATAAAGAACGTGGTTGAAGGATAAACAGAAAGGTGATTGGATAAAGAACGTGGTTGAAGGATAAACAGAAAGGTGATTTGATAAAGAACGTGGTTGAACGATAAACAGAAAGGTGATTGGATAAAGAACGTGGTTGAACGATAAACAGAAAGGTGATTGGATAAAGAACGTGGTTGAAGGGTAAACAGAAAGGTGATTTGATAAAGAACGTGGTTGAAGGATAAACAGAAAGGTGATTGGATAAAGAACGTGGTTGAAGGGTAAACAGAAAGGTGATTGGATAAAGAACGTGGTTGAAGGATAAACAGAAAGGTGATTGGATAAAGAACGTGGTTGAAGGGTAAACAGAGAGGTGATTGGATAAAGAACGTGGTTGAAGGATAAACAGAAAGGTGATTGGATAAAGAACGTGGTTGAAGGGTAAACAGAAAGGTGATTGGATAAAGAACGTGGTTGAAGGATAAACAGAAAGGTGATTTGATAAAGAACGTGGTTGAAGGATAAACAGAAAGGTGATTGGATAAAGAACGTGGTTGAAGGATAAACAGAAAGGTGATTTGATAAAGAACGTGGTTGAAGGGTAAACAGAAAGGTGATTTGATAAAGAACGTGGTTGAAGGATAAACAGAAAGGTGATTGGATAAAGAACGTGGTTGAAGGGTAAACAGAAAGGTGATTTGATAAAGAACGTGGTTGAAGGATAAACAGAAAGGTGATTGGATAAAGAACGTGGTTGAAGGGTAAACAGAAAGGTGATTTGATAAAGAACGTGGTTGAAGGATAAACAGAAAGGTGATTGGATAAAGAACGTGGTTGAAGGGTAAACAGAAAGGTGATTGGATAAAGAACGTGGTTGAAGGATAAACAGAAAGGTGATTGGATAAAGAACGTGGTTGAAGGATAAACAGAAAGGTGATTTGATAAAGAACGTGGTTGAAGGATAAACAGAAAGGTGATTTGATAAAGAACGTGGTTGAACGATAAACAGAAAGGTGATTGGATAAAGAACGTGGTTGAAGGGTAAACAGAAAGGTGATTTGATAAAGAACGTGGTTGAAGGATAAACAGAAAGGTGATTGGATAAAGAACGTGGTTGAAGGGTAAACAGAAAGGTGATTGGATAAAGAACGTGGTTGAAGGATAAACAGAAAGGTGATTGGATAAAGAACGTGGTTGAAGGGTAAACAGAGAGGTGATTGGATAAAGAACGTGGTTGAAGGATAAACAGAAAGGTGATTGGATAAAGAACGTGGTTGAAGGGTAAACAGAAAGGTGATTGGATAAAGAACGTGGTTGAAGGATAAACAGAAAGGTGATTTGATAAAGAACGTGGTTGAAGGATAAACAGAAAGGTGATTGGATAAAGAACGTGGTTGAAGGATAAACAGAAAGGTGATTGGATAAAGAACGTGGTTGAAGGATAAACAGAAAGGTGATTGGATAAAGAACGTGGTTGAAGGATAAACAGAAAGGTGATTGGATAAAGAACGTGGTTGAAGGGTAAACAGAAAGGTGATTGGATAAAGAACGTGGTTGAAGGTCTCGGGTGATTATTTCTAGAAGGTTCCTTGGTGTAGGGTTACTCTTGGGATTTAAGCATTATTGTCTACATGAGTATTAGTGAAAGCTTGATTAATTTGTAGCATGTACCAGAATAATGTTCCTGACTGCACCCTGCCACCCTCCCTGACTGACTGCAGCCTGCCTCCCTCCCTGACTGCACCCTGCCTCCCTCCCTGACTGACTGCAACCTGCCTCCCTCCCTGACTGCACCCTGCCTCCCTCCCTGACTGCACCCTGCCTCCCTCCCTCCCTGACTGCACCCTGCCTCCCTCCCTGACTGCACCCTGCCTCCCTCCCTGACTGCTGTAAGTGTGATTCAGCCTTAGTTGCTTCACTCGGATCAGTTCAGTGATTGGTAGAAGTTGGTGATCAAATTATCTTGTCTTGGTTTAATCCGTTGTAGCTTCAGTGTTAAGACAGAGTACAGTACACCTGGATAATTTGCGGATTTTTATATTCGCGGTCTTCTATTATTCGCGGATGACGCCCTGGATGTAGCCAAGAATGTCTGGGGGTAGTTTTAAAGTTGATGGCATTTTCGTGGCCGGGACAGAGAGCCATTCGTTCTAGAGACAGCAATTACCTTTACCTGTATTGTTTATATGACACACACACACACACACACACACACACACACACACATAAATAATAAGGTGAAATCCTCGCACAAATAATCATAAACAAATGTATTAAAATTGTTGAGTCTACCCTCAAGTCTACTCTTTGCTTTATTAGGTTATGTTATGTTAGTTTAGGGTGACTTAGATTAGGTTAATAATAATAATAATAATTAACGGTTTATTGAAAGAGCTTGGCAGCCAGAAGGCTGAAAATATACAGTTATATAATTGGGGAATGGGTTTCGAATTACTAATAATATACAAATAGCATCAGTGATATAAATAAGATATATAATAACTAGATGGGGAAAAGCTCAAACTACAGTGCATTTCAACATAGTGACAGTGCAAGAAGTAGTATTTACTGGGAGTGAATACACTGGTTTATTACAAGTTATTGATAATTTTTACAATGGTTGGGACTGGGCTGTTCTTATAGCGATCAGTTCGTGCTCGTATGGGCTGGATGCGGTTGTGGTGTCGAACAGCAATTCTCGGGCTAGGGATCTCAGGTGGTAGTAGGAGCCAGTGTCGAGGATGGTGTAGAAGCTTCTTACCAAATTTGCAGATGAGGTCGTGGTGATGGTCAGTGAGAGCTGAGAGGGTCAGTGTGTTGAGCATTTCTTGATATGTGGAGTAGGAAGGGGAGAGAATAATCTTGCATGCCCTCTTTTGCACTTTTTCTAGGTGTTTACATTATGTGGCATTTAGGGAGGAAGACCAGGTGGGGGAGGCATAGGTGAGCTTGGGAAGTATGAATGTTGAGTAAACACTGAGGAGCTCGGGTGCAGGAACTCCGAGGGACTTGAGTCGGTGGAGGAGGTGGAGACGGAAACTGGAGGATTTGACAACTTCACTGACGTGTGGTTTCCAATTTAGTTTGTTGTCTATGGTGACGCGGAGGAGCTTAGTGGAATCTACAACCTGGAGTGTGTTGGGGCCTAAAGTAATGGAAGGAGGTGGGACAATGTCGGAGGAGAGGTTGATGTGCGTAACCATGGTCTTGGTATGGTTGATGGTGACGTGGTTGTTGGTGGCCCAGTTTTGGAGACTATTCAATAAATCCTGAAGGGCAGTATAGTCGGGAGCAGAATTGTTGACGCTGATCCCAATAGTGGAGTCGTTAGGTTAGGGTACGTCAGGTTAGGGTGTGTTAGGTTAGGGTACGTCAGGTTAGGGTGTGTCAGGTTAGGGTATATCAGGTTAGGGTGTGTTAAGTTAGGGTACGTCAGGTTAAGGTACGTCAGGTTAGGGTACAGTTAATATCTCTCTCTACACCGCACTATACTAGCGCCAAACATAGTCAACACACATAACATCCCCACATCTCTTTTAAGGTACAAGGAAGGACAGGTGATCTTGGAACGCGCCCTCGTGACAGAGACCGACGGATTCGATGAACACCTGGGCGACGACTAAGGCATTCGTGACGCGTCCTTCTCGACACCGACGTGACCACGAACGCGGATACACGACCAAGGGAATGGGGAGACTGTATCCGTGTGAGAGCCGACGAGACTACCCCCCACCCCATAACTTCCGCCTGTTTTAAAAGATTATTTGCCTTGCATGATTTTCATTTGTTTGGTTTTTTCTCTACCAAGTTATTGTGTTTTAAGTCGATGTTCTTATTTATTTAAATCGAAAAGGCGAAGGTAAAATAAAAAGCCCATTCTAGACCAGTTTATTTAACACGATCTCAGATAGTCGTTAGTCTGTCTGTCCGTGGTGTTTACGTGTCCTTGTTATGCTGTCAATTAGTTGGGTCTTTTAAGTTTTAATGCGAGTTTTGTCCAGAAATCTTCAGTGAGGCACAAACTCATTTTTCCTGTGATATATTTGAATATGATGGTAGTTTAGTCTGTGTGTGTGTGTTTGTCAAATGAGTTGATCTTGTAGGCCCTGATATAACCTAACCTAACTCAACCCAGCAAAATCCAAAGAGAATTCAGTGCCTCTTAGGGAAAATTTAACCGCTTCCTTCCAGCCTCGGGGTACCTAAGAGAGAGCCCCCCCCCCCCCAACCCCCTCCCAAAAAATCACCTCGTTTGACCTGTCACCACCAAACAATCATAACCACCTTTTGTAATAGATTCAAGGCATTGGTCAAGTGGTGTGTTAAGGTCTATTATGTGTAAGCAATTCAGCAGGTGATTTGGTCGTTGGATAGTTATAGGTCCCAGTTTTGATAGGGACTCGATCTAACCTAACGTTACCTAACTTAACCTGAGCTTAACCAAAACCCCAATGCAACTCAATCCACTCCCCCCCCTCCCCCTCTCCCTCTAACCCCCCCCCCCTAACCCACCTAACCTAAAGCTGTAGGGTTAGGTTAGGTTAAGGCTGGGATCTGTTTGACCGACCTCCAGTGATGTTGTACAATGAGCTTTAATTCTCTCTCTCTCTCTCTCTCTCTCTCTCTCTCTCTCTCTCTCTCTGTAATAAATAGGCCTCTGGTATTTTTTGAACTTCTGAGTACAATATGTCAGTTACTTTTGAGTACGATAAGTCAGTTGGTATAAGGTATTAGGGACTCTGAAGTATAAGGGTCTCTAGTATAAGGATCTGTATGATGTCTTTTGTATTTATCTGTCTTGGGTTCAACAGTGGCGGATGTGAGGCTAGTCTATGAGTCGTATAATTCCTGTACCTATAACCCCCATGGCTGTACTATTGCCCGAAGGTTTATTATCATTGGTTCTTATCAGCGGCCGAAGGTACCCCTCCCCCGGCTCTGTTTATATTCCAAATCGACGTCGTAGAAAACCCCGACTGGATCTTTTATTTTGACATCTCGTACCGACGGATATGGACACCACCGATCCGCCACTGTTGAAGTACGTAGACTCGACGGATCTTGGGGTTACATGTCAATAACAAACTGTATACAGATTTAATAAAAGATGCTGTATTAGGTTACTTTTGTTTATATTTTTTCATCAGCGCCTTGTGGGGGGGGCGGGGTGAGTGTTCGTAGTACTAAAGTAACATAAACCGCCTCGACTAGTGGGGACAATGTTGAGGCGTTTACCCATAACGCGGTATAATAGTATTTATAAACACTCTTGAGGACTGTAGATTATAACCATTTACCACAGTTAATAAAGTCACTAGTTTATTATTTACCACAGTTGGTTAATAAAGTCACTGTATTTAGTAGTTCAGACCAAAAGTGCCCCATTGATATACCATCCCAAGTTTACCTTCACGAACAAATCTTTATATGGAAAAAACAATTGGGGGACATTATTTACTCCCTGAATCAATAATAAATGCTACTGAAACATGTGTGTCTCAGGCCAACAGGACATGATAGTGAGAGGTACTCAAACACACTTCTCATGTGTGTCTCAGGCCAACAGGACATGATAGTGAGAGGTACTCAAACACACTTCTCATGTGTGTCTCAGGCCAACAGGACATGATAGTGAGAGGTACTCAAACACACTTCTCATGTGTGTCTCAGGCCAACAGGACATGATAGTGAGAGGTACTCAAACACACTTCTCATGTGTGTCTCAGGCCAACAGGACATGATAGTGAGAGGTACTCAAACACTCTTCTCATGTGTGTCTCAGGCCAACAGGACATGATAGTGAGAGGTACTCAAACACTCTTCTCATGTGTGTCTCAGGCCAACAGGACATGATAGTGAGAGGTACTCAAACACTCTTCTCATGTGTGTCTCAGGCCAACAGGACATGATAGTGAGAGGTACTCAAACACTCTTCTCATGTGTGTCTCAGGCCAACAGGACATGATAGTGAGAGGTACTCAAACACACTTCTCATGTGTCTCAGGCCAACAGGACATGATAGTGAGAGGTACTCAAACACTCTTCTCATGTGTGTCTCAGGCCAACAGGACATGATAGTGAGAGGTACTCAAACACACTTCTCATGTGTGTCTCAGGCCAACAGGACATGATAGTGAGAGGTACTCAAACACTCTTCTCATGTGTGTCTCAGGCCAACAGGACATGATAGTGAGAGGTACTCAAACACCCTTCTCATGTGTGTCTCAGGCCAACAGGACATGATAGTGAGAGGTACTCAAACACTCTTCTCATGTGTGTCTCAGGCCAACAGGACATGATAGTGAGAGGTACTCAAACACTCTTCTCATGTGTGTCTCAGGCCAACAGGACATGATAGTGAGAGGTACTCAAACACTCTTCTCATGTGTGTCTCAGGCCAACAGGACATGATAGTGAGAGGTACTCAAACACTCTTCTCATGTGTGTCTCAGGCCAACAGGACATGATAGTGAGAGGTACTCAAACACTCCTCTCATGTGTGTCTCAGGCCAACAGGACATGATAGTGAGAGGTACTCAAACACCCTTCTCATGTGTGTCTCAGGCCAACAGGACATGATAGTGAGAGGTACTCAAACACTCTTCTCATGTGTGTCTCAGGCCAACAGGACATGATAGTGAGAGGTACTCAAACACCCTTCTCATGTGTGTCTCAGGCCAACAGGACATGATAGTGAGAGGTACTCAAACACTCTTCTCATGTGTGTCTCAGGCCAACAGGACATGATAGTGAGAGGTACTCAAACACTCTTCTCATGTGTGTCTCAGGCCAACAGGACATGATAGTGAGAGGTACTCAAACACTCTTCTCATGTGTGTCTCAGGCCAACAGGACATGATAGTGAGAGGTACTCAAACACTCTTCTCATGTGTGTCTCAGGCCAACAGGACATGATAGTGAGAGGTACTCAAACACTCTTCTCATGTGTGTCTCAGGCCAACAGGACATGATAGTGAGAGGTACTCAAACACTCTTCTCATGTGTGTCTCAGGCCAACAGGACATGATAGTGAGAGGTACTCAAACACCCTTCTCATGTGTGTCTCAGGCCAACAGGACATGATAGTGAGAGGTACTCAAACACTCTTCTCATGTGTGTCTCAGGCCAACAGGACATGATAGTGAGAGGTACTCAAACACCCTTCTCATGTGTGTCTCAGGCCAACAGGACATGATAGTGAGAGGTACTCAAACACTCTTCTCATGTGTGTCTCAGGCCAACAGGACATGATAGTGAGAGGTACTCAAACACTCTTCTCATGTGTGTCTCAGGCCAACAGGACATGATAGTGAGAGGTACTCAAACACCCTTCTCATGTGTGTCTCAGGCCAACAGGACATGATAGTGAGAGGTACTCAAACACTCTTCTCATGTGTGTCTCAGGCCAACAGGACATGATAGTGAGAGGTACTCAAACACCCTTCTCATGTGTGTCTCAGGCCAACAGGACATGATAGTGAGAGGTACTCAAACACTCTTCTCATGTGTGTCTCAGGCCAACAGGACATGATAGTGAGAGGTACTCAAACACTCTTCTCATGTGTGTCTCAGGCCAACAGGACATGATAGTGAGAGGTACTCAAACACACTTCTCATGTGTGTCTCAGGCCAACAGGACATGATAGTGAGAGGTACTCAAACACTCTTCTCATGTGTGTCTCAGGCCAACAGGACATGATAGTGAGAGGTACTCAAACACACTTCTCATGTGTGTCTCAGGCCAACAGGACATGATAGTGAGAGGTACTCAAACACACTTCTCATGTGTGTCTCAGGCCAACAGGACATGATAGTGAGAGGTACTCAAACACACTTCTCATGTGTGTCTCAGGCCAACAGGACATGATAGTGAGAGGTACTCAAACACTCTTCTCATGTGTGTCTCAGGCCAACAGGACATGATAGTGAGAGGTACTCAAACACTCTTCTCATGTGTGTCTCAGGCCAACAGGACATGATAGTGAGAGGTACTCAAACACTCTTCTCATGTGTGTCTCAGGCCAACAGGACATGATAGTGAGAGGTACTCAAACACTCTTCTCATGTGTGTCTCAGGCCAACAGGACATGATAGTGAGAGGTACTCAAACACACTTCTCATGTGTGTCTCAGGCCAACAGGACATGATAGTGAGAGGTACTCAAACACTCTTCTCATGTGTGTCTCAGGCCAACAGGACATGATAGTGAGAGGTACTCAAACACTCTTCTCATGTGTGTCTCAGGCCAACAGGACATGATAGTGAGAGGTACTCAAACACTCTTCTCATGTGTGTCTCAGGCCAACAGGACATGATAGTGAGAGGTACTCAAACACTCCTCTCATGTGTGTCTCAGGCCAACAGGACATGATAGTGAGAGGTACTCAAACACTCCTCTCATGTGTGTCTCAGGCCAACAGGACATGATAGTGAGAGGTACTCAAACACTCTTCTCATGTGTGTCTCAGGCCAACAGGACATGATAGTGAGAGGTACTCAAACACACTTCTCATGTGTGTCTCAGGCCAACAGGACATGATAGTGAGAGGTACTCAAACACTCTTCTCATGTGTGTCTCAGGCCAACAGGACATGATAGTGAGAGGTACTCAAACACTCCTCTCATGTGTGTCTCAGGCCAACAGGACATGATAGTGAGAGGTACTCAAACACTCTTCTCATGTGTGTCTCAGGCCAACAGGACATGATAGTGAGAGGTACTCAAACACTCTTCTCATGTGTGTCTCAGGCCAACAGGACATGATAGTGAGAGGTACTCAAACACTCTTCTCATGTGTGTCTCAGGCCAACAGGACATGATAGTGAGAGGTACTCAAACACACTTCTCATGTGTGTCTCAGGCCAACAGGACATGATAGTGAGAGGTACTCAAACACTCTTCTCATGTGTGTCTCAGGCCAACAGGACATGATAGTGAGAGGTACTCAAACACACTTCTCATGTGTGTCTCAGGCCAACAGGACATGATAGTGAGAGGTACTCAAACACTCTTCTCATGTGTGTCTCAGGCCAACAGGACATGATAGTGAGAGGTACTCAAACACTCTTCTCATGTGTGTCTCAGGCCAACAGGACATGATAGTGAGAGGTACTCAAACACTCTTCTCATGTGTGTCTCAGGCCAACAGGACATGATAGTGAGAGGTACTCAAACACTCTTCTCATGTGTGTCTCAGGCCAACAGGACATGATAGTGAGAGGTACTCAAACACTCTTCTCATGTGTGTCTCAGGCCAACAGGACATGATAGTGAGAGGTACTCAAACACTCTTCTCATGTGTGTCTCAGGCCAACAGGACATGATAGTGAGAGGTACTCAAACACTCTTCTCATGTGTGTCTCAGGCCAACAGGACATGATAGTGAGAGGTACTCAAACACTCTTCTCATGTGTGTCTCAGGCCAACAGGACATGATAGTGAGAGGTACTCAAACACTCCTTCTCATGTGTGTCTCAGGCCAACAGGACATGATAGTGAGAGGTACTCAAACACTCTTCTCATGTGTGTCTCAGGCCAACAGGACATGATAGTGAGAGGTACTCAAACACTCTTCTCATGTGTGTCTCAGGCCAACAGGACATGATAGTGAGAGGTACTCAAACACTCTTCTCATGTGTGTCTCAGGCCAACAGGACATGATAGTGAGAGGTACTCAAACACTCTTCTCATGTGTGTCTCAGGCCAACAGGACATGATAGTGAGAGGTACTCAAACACTCTTCTCATGTGTGTCTCAGGCCAACAGGACATGATAGTGAGAGGTACTCAAACACTCTTCTCATGTGTGTCTCAGGCCAACAGGACATGATAGTGAGAGGTACTCAAACACTCTTCTCATGTGTGTCTCAGGCCAACAGGACATGATAGTGAGAGGTACTCAAACACTCTTCTCATGTGTGTCTCAGGCCAACAGGACATGATAGTGAGAGGTACTCAAACACACTTCTCATGTGTGTCTCAGGCCAACAGGACATGATAGTGAGAGGTACTCAAACACTCTTCTCATGTGTGTCTCAGGCCAACAGGACATGATAGTGAGAGGTACTCAAACACTCTTCTCATGTGTGTCTCAGGCCAACAGGACATGATAGTGAGAGGTACTCAAACACCCTTCTCATGTGTGTCTCAGGCCAACAGGACATGATAGTGAGAGGTACTCAAACACTCTTCTCATGTGTGTCTCAGGCCAACAGGACATGATAGTGAGAGGTACTCAAACACTCTTCTCATGTGTGTCTCAGGCCAACAGGACATGATAGTGAGAGGTACTCAAACACTCTTCTCATGTGTGTCTCAGGCCAACAGGACATGATAGTGAGAGGTACTCAAACACTCTTCTCATGTGTGTCTCAGGCCAACAGGACATGATAGTGAGAGGTACTCAAACACTCTTCTCATGTGTGTCTCAGGCCAACAGGACATGATAGTGAGAGGTACTCAAACACTCTTCTCATGTGTGTCTCAGGCCAACAGGACATGATAGTGAGAGGTACTCAAACACTCTTCTCATGTGTGTCTCAGGCCAACAGGACATGATAGTGAGAGGTACTCAAACACTCTTCTCATGTGTGTCTCAGGCCAACAGGACATGATAGTGAGAGGTACTCAAACACTCTTCTCATGTGTGTCTCAGGCCAACAGGACATGATAGTGAGAGGTACTCAAACACTTCTCATGTGTGTCTCAGGCCAACAGGACATGATAGTGAGAGGTACTCAAACACTCTTCTCATGTGTGTCTCAGGCCAACAGGACATGATAGTGAGAGGTACTCAAACACTCTTCTCATGTGTGTCTCAGGCCAACAGGACATGATAGTGAGAGGTACTCAAACACTCTTCTCATGTGTGTCTCAGGCCAACAGGACATGATAGTGAGAGGTACTCAAACACTCTTCTCATGTGTGTCTCAGGCCAACAGGACATGATAGTGAGAGGTACTCAAACACTCTTCTCATGTGTGTCTCAGGCCAACAGGACATGATAGTGAGAGGTACTCAAACACTCTTCTCATGTGTGTCTCAGGCCAACAGGACATGATAGTGAGAGGTACTCAAACACTCTTCTCATGTGTGTCTCAGGCCAACAGGACATGATAGTGAGAGGTACTCAAACACTCTTCTCATGTGTGTCTCAGGCCAACAGGACATGATAGTGAGAGGTACTCAAACACTCTTCTCATGTGTGTCTCAGGCCAACAGGACATGATAGTGAGAGGTACTCAACACTCTTCTCATGTGTGTCTCAGGCCAACAGGACATGATGTGAGAGGTACTCAACACTCTTCTCATGTGTGTCTCAGGCCAACAGGACATGATAGTGAGAGGTACTCAAACACTCTTCTCATGTGTGTCTCAGGCCAACAGGACATGATAGTGAGAGGTACTCAAACACTCTTCTCATGTGTGTCTCAGGCCAACAGGACATGATAGTGAGAGGTACTCAAACACTCTTCTCATGTGTGTCTCAGGCCAACAGGACATGATAGTGAGAGGTACTCAAACACTCTTCTCATGTGTGTCTCAGGCCAACAGGACATGATAGTGAGAGGTACTCAAACACTCTTCTCATGTGTGTCTCAGGCCAACAGGACATGATAGTGAGAGGTACTCAAACACTCTTCTCATGTGTCTCAGGCCAACAGGACATGATAGTGAGAGGTACTCAAACACTCTTCTCATGTGTGTCTCAGGCCAACAGGACATGATAGTGAGAGGTACTCAAACACTCTTCTCATGTGTGTCTCAGGCCAACAGGACATGATAGTGAGAGGTACTCAAACACACTTCTCATGTGTGTCTCAGGCCAACAGGACATGATAGTGAGAGGTACTCAAACACTCTTCTCATGTGTGTCTCAGGCCAACAGGACATGATAGTGAGAGGTACTCAAACACTCCTCTCATGTGTGTCTCAGGCCAACAGGACATGATAGTGAGAGGTACTCAAACACACTTCTCATGTGTGTCTCAGGCCAACAGGACATGATAGTGAGAGGTACTCAAACACTCCTCTCATGTGTGTCTCAGGCCAACAGGACATGATAGTGAGAGGTACTCAAACACTCCTCTCATGTGTGTCTCAGGCCAACAGGACATGATAGTGAGAGGTACTCAAACACACTTCTCATGTGTGTCTCAGGCCAACAGGACATGATAGTGAGAGGTACTCAAACACTCCTCTCATGTGTGTCTCAGGCCAACAGGACATGATAGTGAGAGGTACTCAAACACTCCTCTCATGTGTGTCTCAGGCCAACAGGACATGATAGTGAGAGGTACTCAAACACTCCTCTCATGTGTGTCTCAGGCCAACAGGACATGATAGTGAGAGGTACTCAAACACACTTCTCATGTGTGTCTCAGGCCAACAGGACATGATAGTGAGAGGTACTCAAACACTCTTCTCATGTGTGTCTCAGGCCAACAGGACATGATAGTGAGAGGTACTCAAACACACTTCTCATGTGTGTCTCAGGCCAACAGGACATGATAGTGAGAGGTACTCAAACACTCTTCTCATGTGTGTCTCAGGCCAACAGGACATGATAGTGAGAGGTACTCAAACACTCTTCTCTTGTGTGTCTCAGGCCAACAGGACATGATAGTGAGAGGTACTCAAACACCCTTCTCATGTGTGTCTCAGGCCAACAGGACATGATAGTGAGAGGTACTCAAACACACTTCTCATGTGTGTCTCAGGCCAACAGGACATGATAGTGAGAGGTACTCAAACACTCTTCTCATGTGTGTCTCAGGCCAACAGGACATGATAGTGAGAGGTACTCAAACACTCTTCTCATGTGTGTCTCAGGCCAACAGGACATGATAGTGAGAGGTACTCAAACACACTTCTCATGTGTGTCTCAGGCCAACAGGACATGATAGTGAGAGGTACTCAAACACACTTCTCATGTGTGTCTCAGGCCAACAGGACATGATAGTGAGAGGTACTCAAACACTCCTCTCATGTGTGTCTCAGGCCAACAGGACATGATAGTGAGAGGTACTCAAACACTCTTCTCATGTGTGTCTCAGGCCAACAGGACATGATAGTGAGAGGTACTCAAACACACTTCTCATGTGTGTCTCAGGCCAACAGGACATGATAGTGAGAGGTACTCAAACACACTTCTCATGTGTGTCTCAGGCCAACAGGACATGATAGTGAGAGGCACTCAAACACTCCTCTCATGTGTGTCTCAGGCCAACAGGACATGATAGTGAGAGGTACTCAAACACTCCTCTCATGTGTGTCTCAGGCCAACAGGACATGATAGTGAGAGGTACTCAAACACCCTTCTCATGTGTGTCTCAGGCCAACAGGACATGATAGTGAGAGGTACTCAAACACTCCTCTCATGTGTGTCTCAGGCCAACAGGACATGATAGTGAGAGGTACTCAAACACTCCTCTCATGTGTGTCTCAGGCCAACAGGACATGATAGTGAGAGGTACTCAAACACCCTTCTCATGTGTGTCTCAGGCCAACAGGACCTGATAGTGAGAGGTACTCATCATTCAAGAACGATTAAATATTAATAAGATAATTATTATTTAATCATTATTAACTTTATGTATTATATGTAATATTTTTTTAATAAATATTGTTCAATAATTGTTTAATTTGAGAGCAATAATTACTAATGATCTTAATATTTAATTATATAGTAATATTGCGGGTTTATTATGTCATGATAACTTATATATTGTATTATAATATTAATAAATTATTAAAAAAGGTATTTTAAATAACCAAATAAATAAATATATATATATATATTTTTTTTTATTTTTTTATTTTTATTTTTTTTGGGGTTCATTCGTAAATGCTATGAAATTGTTCGGGTCTCCTTCTACTGACTTAAGTTTAGTTTAACATTAATATATTACTATGAATGGGAATTTATTCAATAATTAAACATTAAAATTAATGTATAATTTATTTGTACTATGTAAAATTGATTCTTACAATACATTTATTAAAGTAATAAAAATGAAATATTGTAATTACTGAAAGACACGAGAGAGAGAATCGGACAAGTTGAAGCAGGTCATCACCAACTAACGTGGCCGTCTGGTGTATTATTGTTGGTAAATGTCCTTCCTCCCTCCCTCCTGGTGAGTTAACATTATGTATGGCTGTGTTAAGGTAATAACTAAGACACAGTACAACTAACGTGGCCGTCTGGTGTATTATTGTTGGTAAATGTCCTTCCTCCCTCCCTCCTGGTGAGTTAACATTATGTATGGCTGTGTTAAGGTAATAACTAAGACACAGTACAACTAACGTGGCCGTCTGGTGTATTATTGTTGGTAAATGTCCTTCCTCCCTCCCTCCTGGTGAGTTAACATTATGTATGGCTGTGTTAAGGTAATAACTAAGACACAGTACAACTAACGTGGCCGTCTGGTGTATTATTGTTGGTAAATGTCCTTCCTCCCTCCCTCCTGGTGAGTTAACATTATGTATGGCTGTGTTAAGGTAATAACTAAGACACAGTACAACTAACGTGGCCGTCTGGTGTATTATTGTTGGTAAATGTCCTTCCTCCCTCCCTCCTGGTGAGTTAACATTATGTATGGCTGTGTTAAGGTAATAACTAAGACACAGTACAACTAACGTGGCCGTCTGGTGTATTATTGTTGGTAAATGTCCTTCCTCCCTCCCTCCTGGTGAGTTAACATTATGTATGGCTGTGTTAAGGTAATAACTAAGACACAGTACAACTAACGTGGCCGTCTGGTGTATTATTGTTGGTAAATGTCCTTCCTCCCTCCCTCCTGGTGAGTTAACATTATGTATGGCTGTGTTAAGGTAATAACTAAGACACAGTACAACTAACGTGGCCGTCTGGTGTATTATTGTTGGTAAATGTCCTTCCTCCCTCCCTCCTGGTGAGTTAACATTATGTATGGCTGTGTTAAGGTAATAACTAAGACACAGTACAACTAACGTGGCCGTCTGGTGTATTATTGTTAGTAAATGTCCTTCCTCCCTCCCTCCTGGTGAGTTAACATTATGTATGGCTGTGTTAAGGTAATAACTAAGACACAGTACAACTAACGTGGCCGTCTGGTGTATTATTGTTGGTAAATGTCCTTCCTCCCTCCCTCCTGGTGAGTTAACATTATGTATGGCTGTGTTAAGGTAATAACTAAGACACAGTACAACTAACGTGGCCGTCTGGTGTATTATTGTTGGTAAATGTCCTTCCTCCCTCCCTCCTGGTGAGTTAACATTATGTATGGCTGTGTTAAGGTAATAACTAAGACACAGTACAACTAACGTGGCCGTCTGGTGTATTATTGTTGGTAAATGTCCTTCCTCCCTCCCTCCTGGTGAGTTAACATTATGTATGGCTGTGTTAAGGTAATAACTAAGACACAGTACAACTAACGTGGCCGTCTGGTGTATTATTGTTGGTAAATGTCCTTCCTCCCTCCCTCCTGGTGAGTTAACATTATGTATGGCTGTGTTAAGGTAATAACTAAGACACAGTACAACTAACGTGGCCGTCTGGTGTATTATTGTTGGTAAATGTCCTTCCTCCCTCCCTCCTGGTGAGTTAACATTATGTATGGCTGTGTTAAGGTAATAACTAAGACACAGTACAACTAACGTGGCCGTCTGGTGTATTATTGTTGGTAAATGTCCTTCCTCCCTCCCTCCTGGTGAGTTAACATTATGTATGGCTGTGTTAAGGTAATAACTAAGACACAGTACAACTAACGTGGCCGTCTGGTGTATTATTGTTGGTAAATGTCCTTCCTCCCTCCCTCCTGGTGAGTTAACATTATGTATGGCTGTGTTAAGGTAATAACTAAGACACAGTACAACTAACGTGGCCGTCTGGTGTATTATTGTTGGTAAATGTCCTTCCTCCCTCCCTCCTGGTGAGTTAACATTATGTATGGCTGTGTTAAGGTAATAACTAAGACACAGTACAACTAACGTGGCCGTCTGGTGTATTATTGTTGGTAAATGTCCTTCCTCCCTCCCTCCTGGTGAGTTAACATTATGTATGGCTGTGTTAAGGTAATAACTAAGACACAGTACAACTAACGTGGCCGTCTGGTGTATTATTGTTGGTAAATGTCCTTCCTCCCTCCCTCCTGGTGAGTTAACATTATGTATGGCTGTGTTAAGGTAATAACTAAGACACAGTACAACTAACGTGGCCGTCTGGTGTATTATTGTTGGTAAATGTCCTTCCTCCCTCCCTCCTGGTGAGTTAACATTATGTATGGCTGTGTTAAGGTAATAACTAAGACACAGTACAACTAACGTGGCCGTCTGGTGTATTATTGTTGGTAAATGTCCTTCCTCCCTCCCTCCTGGTGAGTTAACATTATGTATGGCTGTGTTAAGGTAATAACTAAGACACAGTACAACTAACGTGGCCGTCTGGTGTATTATTGTTAGTAAATGTCCTTCCTCCCTCCCTCCTGGTGAGTTAACATTATGTATGGCTGTGTTAAGGTAATAACTAAGACACAGTACAACTAACGTGGCCGTCTGGTGTATTATTGTTGGTAAATGTCCTTCCTCCCTCCCTCCTGGTGAGTTAACATTATGTATGGCTGTGTTAAGGTAATAACTAAGACACAGTACAACTAACGTGGCCGTCTGGTGTATTATTGTTGGTAAATGTCCTTCCTCCCTCCCTCCTGGTGAGTTAACATTATGTATGGCTGTGTTAAGGTAATAACTAAGACACAGTACAACTAACGTGGCCGTCTGGTGTATTATTGTTGGTAAATGTCCTTCCTCCCTCCCTCCTGGTGAGTTAACATTATGTATGGCTGTGTTAAGGTAATAACTAAGACACAGTACAACTAACGTGGCCGTCTGGTGTATTATTGTTGGTAAATGTCCTTCCTCCCTCCCTCCTGGTGAGTTAACATTATGTATGGCTGTGTTAAGGTAATAACTAAGACACAGTACAACTAACGTGGCCGTCTGGTGTATTATTGTTGGTAAATGTCCTTCCTCCCTCCCTCCTGGTGAGTTAACATTATGTATGGCTGTGTTAAGGTAATAACTAAGACACAGTACAACTAACGTGGCCGTCTGGTGTATTATTGTTGGTAAATGTCCTTCCTCCCTCCCTCCTGGTGAGTTAACATTATGTATGGCTGTGTTAAGGTAATAACTAAGACACAGTACAACTAACGTGGCCGTCTGGTGTATTATTGTTGGTAAATGTCCTTCCTCCCTCCCTCCTGGTGAGTTAACATTATGTATGGCTGTGTTAAGGTAATAACTAAGACACAGTACAACTAACGTGGCCGTCTGGTGTATTATTGTTGGTAAATGTCCTTCCTCCCTCCCTCCTGGTGAGTTAACATTATGTATGGCTGTGTTAAGGTAATAACTAAGACACAGTACAACTAACGTGGCCGTCTGGTGTATTATTGTTGGTAAATGTCCTTCCTCCCTCCCTCCTGGTGAGTTAACATTATGTATGGCTGTGTTAAGGTAATAACTAAGACACAGTACAACTAACGTGGCCGTCTGGTGTATTATTGTTAGTAAATGTCCTTCCTCCCTCCCTCCTGGTGAGTTAACATTATGTATGGCTGTGTTAAGGTAATAACTAAGACACAGTACAACTAACGTGGCCGTCTGGTGTATTATTGTTGGTAAATGTCCTTCCTCCCTCCCTCCTGGTGAGTTAACATTATGTATGGCTGTGTTAAGGTAATAACTAAGACACAGTACAACTAACGTGGCCGTCTGGTGTATTATTGTTGGTAAATGTCCTTCCTCCCTCCCTCCTGGTGAGTTAACATTATGTATGGCTGTGTTAAGGTAATAACTAAGACACAGTACAACTAACGTGGCCGTCTGGTGTATTATTGTTAGTAAATGTCCTTCCTCCCTCCCTCCTGGTGAGTTAACATTATGTATGGCTGTGTTAAGGTAATAACTAAGACACAGTACAACTAACGTGGCCGTCTGGTGTATTATTGTTGGTAAATGTCCTTCCTCCCTCCCTCCTGGTGAGTTAACATTATGTATGGCTGTGTTAAGGTAATAACTAAGACACAGTACAACTAACGTGGCCGTCTGGTGTATTATTGTTGGTAAATGTCCTTCCTCCCTCCCTCCTGGTGAGTTAACATTATGTATGGCTGTGTTAAGGTAATAACTAAGACACAGTACAACTAACGTGGCCGTCTGGTGTATTATTGTTGGTAAATGTCCTTCCTCCCTCCCTCCTGGTGAGTTAACATTATGTATGGCTGTGTTAAGGTAATAACTAAGACACAGTACAACTAACGTGGCCGTCTGGTGTATTATTGTTAGTAAATGTCCTTCCTCCCTCCCTCCTGGTGAGTTAACATTATGTATGGCTGTGTTAAGGTAATAACTAAGACACAGTACAACTAACGTGGCCGTCTGGTGTATTATTGTTGGTAAATGTCCTTCCTCCCTCCCTCCTGGTGAGTTAACATTATGTATGGCTGTGTTAAGGTAATAACTAAGACACAGTACAACTAACGTGGCCGTCTGGTGTATTATTGTTGGTAAATGTCCTTCCTCCCTCCCTCCTGGTGAGTTAACATTATGTATGGCTGTGTTAAGGTAATAACTAAGACACAGTACAACTAACGTGGCCGTCTGGTGTATTATTGTTGGTAAATGTCCTTCCTCCCTCCCTCCTGGTGAGTTAACATTATGTATGGCTGTGTTAAGGTAATAACTAAGACACAGTACAACTAACGTGGCCGTCTGGTGTATTATTGTTGGTAAATGTCCTTCCTCCCTCCCTCCTGGTGAGTTAACATTATGTATGGCTGTGTTAAGGTAATAACTAAGACACAGTACAACTAACGTGGCCGTCTGGTGTATTATTGTTGGTAAATGTCCTTCCTCCCTCCCTCCTGGTGAGTTAACATTATGTATGGCTGTGTTAAGGTAATAACTAAGACACAGTACAACTAACGTGGCCGTCTGGTGTATTATTGTTGGTAAATGTCCTTCCTCCCTCCCTCCTGGTGAGTTAACATTATGTATGGCTGTGTTAAGGTAATAACTAAGACACAGTACAACTAACGTGGCCGTCTGGTGTATTATTGTTGGTAAATGTCCTTCCTCCCTCCCTCCTGGTGAGTTAACATTATGTATGGCTGTGTTAAGGTAATAACTAAGACACAGTACAACTAACGTGGCCGTCTGGTGTATTATTGTTGGTAAATGTCCTTCCTCCCTCCCTCCTGGTGAGTTAACATTATGTATGGCTGTGTTAAGGTAATAACTAAGACACAGTACAACTAACGTGGCCGTCTGGTGTATTATTGTTGGTAAATGTCCTTCCTCCCTCCCTCCTGGTGAGTTAACATTATGTATGGCTGTGTTAAGGTAATAACTAAGACACAGTACAACTAACGTGGCCGTCTGGTGTATTATTGTTGGTAAATGTCCTTCCTCCCTCCCTCCTGGTGAGTTAACATTATGTATGGCTGTGTTAAGGTAATAACTAAGACACAGTACAACTAACGTGGCCGTCTGGTGTATTATTGTTGGTAAATGTCCTTCCTCCCTCCCTCCTGGTGAGTTAACATTATGTATGGCTGTGTTAAGGTAATAACTAAGACACAGTACAACTAACGTGGCCGTCTGGTGTATTATTGTTGGTAAATGTCCTTCCTCCCTCCCTCCTGGTGAGTTAACATTATGTATGGCTGTGTTAAGGTAATAACTAAGACACAGTACAACTAACGTGGCCGTCTGGTGTATTATTGTTGGTAAATGTCCTTCCTCCCTCCCTCCTGGTGAGTTAACATTATGTATGGCTGTGTTAAGGTAATAACTAAGACACAGTACAACTAACGTGGCCGTCTGGTGTATTATTGTTGGTAAATGTCCTTCCTCCCTCCCTCCTGGTGAGTTAACATTATGTATGGCTGTGTTAAGGTAATAACTAAGACACAGTACAACTAACGTGGCCGTCTGGTGTATTATTGTTGGTAAATGTCCTTCCTCCCTCCCTCCTGGTGAGTTAACATTATGTATGGCTGTGTTAAGGTAATAACTAAGACACAGTACAACTAACGTGGCCGTCTGGTGTATTATTGTTGGTAAATGTCCTTCCTCCCTCCCTCCTGGTGAGTTAACATTATGTATGGCTGTGTTAAGGTAATAACTAAGACACAGTACAACTAACGTGGCCGTCTGGTGTATTATTGTTGGTAAATGTCCTTCCTCCCTCCCTCCTGGTGAGTTAACATTATGTATGGCTGTGTTAAGGTAATAACTAAGACACAGTACAACTAACGTGGCCGTCTGGTGTATTATTGTTGGTAAATGTCCTTCCTCCCTCCCTCCTGGTGAGTTAACATTATGTATGGCTGTGTTAAGGTAATAACTAAGACACAGTACAACTAACGTGGCCGTCTGGTGTATTATTGTTGGTAAATGTCCTTCCTCCCTCCCTCCTGGTGAGTTAACATTATGTATGGCTGTGTTAAGGTAATAACTAAGACACAGTACAACTAACGTGGCCGTCTGGTGTATTATTGTTAGTAAATGTCCTTCCTCCCTCCCTCCTGGTGAGTTAACATTATGTATGGCTGTGTTAAGGTAATAACTAAGACACAGTACAACTAACGTGGCCGTCTGGTGTATTATTGTTAGTAAATGTCCTTCCTCCCTCCCTCCTGGTGAGTTAACATTATGTATGGCTGTGTTAAGGTAATAACTAAGACACAGTACAACTAACGTGGCCGTCTGGTGTATTATTGTTAGTAAATGTCCTTCCTCCCTCCCTCCTGGTGAGTTAACATTATGTATGGCTGTGTTAAGGTAATAACTAAGACACAGTACAACTAACGTGGCCGTCTGGTGTATTATTGTTAGTAAATGTCCTTCCTCCCTCCCTCCTGGTGAGTTAACATTATGTATGGCTGTGTTAAGGTAATAACTAAGACACAGTACAACTAACGTGGCCGTCTGGTGTATTATTGTTAGTAAATGTCCTTCCTCCCTCCCTCCTGGTGAGTTAACATTATGTATGGCTGTGTTAAGGTAATAACTAAGACACAGTACAACTAACGTGGCCGTCTGGTGTATTATTGTTAGTAAATGTCCTTCCTCCCTCCCTCCTGGTGAGTTAACATTATGTATGGCTGTGTTAAGGTAATAACTAAGACACAGTACAACTAACGTGGCCGTCTGGTGTATTATTGTTAGTAAATGTCCTTCCTCCCTCCCTCCTGGTGAGTTAACATTATGTATGGCTGTGTTAAGGTAATAACTAAGACACAGTACAACTAACGTGGCCGTCTGGTGTATTATTGTTAGTAAATGTCCTTCCTCCCTCCCTCCTGGTGAGTTAACATTATGTATGGCTGTGTTAAGGTAATAACTAAGACACAGTACAACTAACGTGGCCGTCTGGTGTATTATTGTTAGTAAATGTCCTTCCTCCCTCCCTCCTGGTGAGTTAACATTATGTATGGCTGTGTTAAGGTAATAACTAAGACACAGTACAACTAACGTGGCCGTCTGGTGTATTATTGTTGGTAAATGTCCTTCCTCCCTCCCTCCTGGTGAGTTAACATTATGTATGGCTGTGTTAAGGTAATAACTAAGACACAGTACAACTAACGTGGCCGTCTGGTGTATTATTGTTAGTAAATGTTAATTTGTGGGCCTTCCTCCGGAATGAACAATAACAGCCCGTTCACTCGGACCAAAACCTTACAACACTGTCCGAGTGTATTGAATATTCATTGACTGGGTGCGCGGGCTGGCTCGTCATAATCAAACACCTGTACGCTTGAACCGAAACTGTGACAACTCCTCAGATATTTGAACACTTCACTCAACACACGACTCTCTACGTCACTGTGTCTTGTGCTGACGTTATGACGATCTCCGTTGGCTCACGCTGAACTCCCGGCGTTGGTTGTTCCATTGTTCCTCATGGTAGTTGAGAATTCCCTTCGACGCCCCCCACCGTACTTGTTGTGACTGTAAACGCCTTAGTTAAGGACGTTCAGGTTACGGGCGAGTCGAAGGGAATGATTGAAACCCGTCTTTTCACGCATTCAATATTTATTGATGTGGTCAAAACCTGCAGAGGAGAAGGCGTTCATAATATTACAAGGTGATCCATCTGATACATAATTAGTTTGTCTCACACAATTTTATCTTAATTACAATTTATTAAACATACAGACATAACACAAAGTTCATAACTCTATTAATCTTAGCTTCCCTTCATTCTGCATTGTCTTATTACTCCAGGTCAGGCAGAAACAAGTAGGCGTAATTAGTCAACAATATTTCAGTACCGAGGGGTATGTCATCACTTAGGCCGTACTTACAAGTGCGGGTCAATGCAGATCAGTATGGCATTCCAAGAGACAGCAGTATTGCGTAAATCGTCCCAGCACAAATTCTCGGACAGGAGAAGGCTGGTCTTCACAGCATCACTAGAGAGGGCGATCTGTCTCATGGAGGGGCGGGCAGCACCGCCACCATTCGAAGACGGTCCACTCAGCAGAACCAGGACTTGTCTGTAAACACTTCTACATCTGGCGAGGTCACGGGTCGAAAGATTTAATGGCATCACACGCCAGCACTGTAGCTGAAGCCAGCGGCGATAACACTGACAATAAGGACAGTTAAAGCTTTCAACATCACTCACAAAGGATCTTGTATGCTTTAACTGTAATCAAACGTCTCTAAGTTGACTCAAAACAAGGGTGTTCTCTCTCACATTCAAGTCCACTCTATAAAGAGGTTTTGGTTTGAGTAAGTTAGAGAAAATGAGATAACGGAGGACTGAGGCATCTTGAAGTGATGAGTCAGACGGGAGACTCAATAAAGAAGACATGTTTTGTGGGCTATTGAACCGTTAACTGACCGTGGTGCACCATGCTAAATACTGATAGTCACCAAACTGTTGGATGTTGTCCAGTCTTTGTTGTATCTATATGCCCAAACTCCCGATAGGCCAGTCCGTCACTGGGTGACGATGTGTCATAAACCCTCATTAGCTGTAATTAAACCTTTGTCATTACTTTTATAATATTTTCATTTTACACAAGTTGATTTAGTCACTTGTAGTTTTCATTTATAAATTGTACTTTTTATAAGAATATTATCTAAGGCATAATATTTTGTTTCAGATACTGTGATGTCACATCTGAAGACCAAGTGTAACTAAGAAGTTCACAATGTCAAGCAGAGATAAAAAGTTCTCCTGTGAGGAATGTAGCAAACAGTTTGGCTTAAAGTCTACTCTTCAGACACATTTACTTGTACACAATGGTATGAAGGAGTTTGAATGTGAGGAATGTGGGAAAGTTTGTCATCTAAGAGTCATCTCAAGACACACATTCTTGGACACAGTGGTATAAAGAAATTTAAATGTGAGGAATGTGGGAAACATTTTACAGAAAGGGGTAATCTCAAGAGACACATTCTTGGACACAGTGGTGTAAAGAAGTTTAAATGTGCGGAATGTGGGAAACATTTTGCACTAAAGGGTAATCTCAAGACACACATTCTTGGACACAGTGGTATAAAGGAGTTTAAATGTGAGGAATGTGGGAAACATATTGCACAAAAGAGTGCTCTCAAGAGACACATTCTTGGACACAGTGGTGTAAAGAAGTTTAAATGTGCGGAATGTGGGAAACATTTTGCACTAAAGAGTAATCTCAAGGACCACATTCTTGTACACAGTGGTGTAAAGAAGTTTGAATGTGAGGAATGTGGGAAATGTTTGTCATCTAAGAGTCATCTCAAGACACACATTCTTGTACACAGTGGTGTAAAGAAATTTAAATGTGAGGAATGTGGGAAACATTTTGCAGAAAAGAGTACTCTCAAGAGACACATTCTTGTACACAATGGTATAAAGGAGTTTGAATGTGAGGAATGTGGGAAACATTTTGCAGAAAAGGGTACCCTCAAGGACCACATTCTTGGACACAGTGGTATAAAGAAGTTTGAATGTGAGGAATGTGGGAAATGTTTCTCCCGGAAGAGTGATCTCAAACGTCATAAACTTGTGCATGAAAAAAACAGAATTCAATAAATGTTTGAATGACTTTAACAGAAGGTAAATGTGACTCATAAACTTGAATACAGTGATATACATCAATATAAAACCACTTGAACAAACTCTATGAATGTAGCAGAAATAAAGACAAGTGACAAATGCCACTTTTATAGATATTAAACACCAGTTATAATTATCTGCTCTTAAGATGTAAATTTCTTCTACCATGGCCTTAGTACTTTACCATGACATGATAGAATATGTTAGAAAAATAAACTTGTGTTAGTTGAGGGGTATCCTATGAGTCTAGTAGAACTTGTACAATAATGTTGTTAACATGTAATGGTCGCATGTAGACCCAGCCATGTTGATTTGGCTTGGTCAAGTCAGGTGATGTTGTTGACTTAGTCATGTCCTGTTGTCACTTGTGTATTGTACTAACATGTACTGTACATTACCAACTGTGATGTACTAACATGTACTGTACATTACCAACTGTGATGTACTAACATGTACTGTACATTACCAACTGTGATGTACTAACATGTACTGTACATTACCAACTGTGATGTACTAACATGTACTGTACATTACCAACTGTGATGTACTAACATGTACTGTACATTACCAACTGTGATGTACTAACATGTACTGTACATTACCAACTGTCATGTACTAACATGTACTGTACATTACCAACTGTGATGTACTCACATGTACTGTACATTACCAACTGTGATGTACTAACATGTACTGTACATTACCAACTGTGATGTACTAACATGTACTGTACATTACCAACTGTGATGTACTAACATGTACTGTACATTACCAACTGTGATGTACTAACATGTACTGTACATTACCAACTGTGATGTACTACATGTACTGTACATTACCAACTGTGATGTACTAACATGTACTGTACATTACCAACTGTGATGTACTAACATGTACTGTACATTACCAACTGTGATGTACTAACATGTACTGTACATTACCAACTGTGATGTACTAACATGTACTGTACATTACCAACTGTGATGTACTAACATGTACTGTACATTACCAACTGTGATGTACTAACATGTACTGTACATTACCAACTGTGATGTACTAACATGTACTGTACATTACCAACTGTGATGTACTAACATGTACTGTACATTACCAACTGTGATGTACTAACATGTACTGTACATTACCAACTGTGATGTACTAACATGTACTGTACATTACCAACTGTGATGTACTAACATGTACTGTACATTACCAACTGTGATGTACTAACATGTACTGTACATTACCAACTGTGATGTACTGTACTGTCAGATGCTACTAGGTACATCCCAAGGGCTCTGTGTAATATATAATGTATGTTCTTATGGTAATGTATAACATACATTCATGTTATGCTAATCTGTGTAATTTGTTGTATATAGTGAGTTGTTGTATATAATACATAATGGTGGTTGGGTGTGAAGTTGGCTTCTTGTACAAGGTGTTCCAAACTTGGGGTCTTGTGATGTTACTCCAATTATTAACTTATATGTTAATGTTAATTGAAGTAGTTTGAGTTATCTACTTAATTGTCTTTTATTGTAACTTGTTGTAATTATCTCATTAATAATTTGTGAATTAATGTAACTGTGATGTTATTAGCCACAATGCTTGGTGGGAGAGTTGAGGAGGGAATGAAGGTAGAGAGAACCGGGAGGACTCACTGTAGACCAGACCTGTGTGTCTCGCTGCTTCACACAACTCAGTTGAGTTTAGGTCTGTGTGGATGGTCTTTGTCTGTGTGGATCTATCCTGTGAATCTACCTTGTAAATAATAATTGTACCAAGTACAGAAAGCAGGAGTTGGTGGCTATCCTTTGTCTTCCAGCACTGGTCCCCGTGAACACTTGACATGCACTGACAACTGTAATAGGCCTCATGGGTTACTTGTTAGTGCTGTCAACTACAAACCCATAAGACACAGGTTCAGTGTTGTGGCCAGGCAGGGTTTGTGGGTCATTATCTTGTGGTGGTCTACACATAATATATGTAATATTATCTTTAATATAAACATTAAATGATCAAATATATACTTGGCTGCTCACTAATGGAAGAATTAGAAGATGCTGTCATTTAAAATATATAAAATTAAGATAAATTGTTCAAAGGTTAATGTAAATTTTATATCAATGTTGTTAATAAAATGTTTGTTATAATTTATGTTTTATTATTCACATGAAAATATTAGGAGGAAAAATAGTTCCTTTAAGATTGACTTCTATGTATGAGAGTAATATTTATCTGTCTGTCTTCTTTATTTATCGAACATATTTATGTGGGGTGGATTATGGGGTAGAGAAACCTCTCCCATATTTATGTGGGGTGGATTATGGGGTACAGAAACCTCTCCCATATTTATGTGGGGTGGATAATGGGGTACAGAAACCTCTCCCATATTTATGTGGGGTGGATTATGGGGTACAGAAACCTCTCCCATATTTATGTGGGGTGGATAATGGGGGTACAGAAACCTCTCCCATATTTATGTGGGGTGGATTATGGGGTACAGAAACCTCTCCCATATTTATGTGGGGTGGATTATGGGGTACAGAAACCTCTCCCATATTTATGTGGGGTGGATTATGGGGTACAGAAACCTCTCCCATATTTATGTGGGGTGGATTATGGGGTACAGAAACCTCTCCCATATTTATGTGGGGTGGATTATGGGGTACAGAAACCTCTCCCATATTTATGTGGGGTGGATTATGGGGTACAGAAACCTCTCCCATATTTATGTGGGGTGGATTATGGGGTACAGAAACCTCTCCCATATTTATGTGGGGTGGATTATGGGGTACAGAAACCTCTCCCACATTTATGTGTTGTGGATTATGGGGTACAGAAACCTCTCCCATATTTATGTGGGGTGGATTATGGGGTACAAAAGGTGCCATATTTATTATGATAAAATGTAAAACATTAAATATTGCCATTTAATGATCATTCATTACTTATAATGTAAGTTTCATAAACCACCTATTAATATCTTCTTTAGTAATGGTTTATACAGTTGATTTAGTCCAAGTGAACTATTTTATACCTTACGTTTTGTATAATGTTGAGGAGCACCTCTTCTATGAGGGTCAATAAACAGTAATAGTTTACCCTCAAATAATAAAAGTTTTCTTTGGTAAGTTAGCCATTCAGTCACCAGGCGGCACTACGGGTCAACCTGTGGTGAGAGTTGTTCTTCCTTATTGGATATTCCTTGACAACAACAACACCATCTTGTATACTTCCGTCAATTTTCTCGTAAAACAGTTTATTTCTCCTCCTCCTGGACATTACAGCAAGTGTTTGGTGAGTTATTAAGGTGTGTTATATGACCTTGTTTACCTTAACTATGTGTAGTGAACGTGGAGGAGTTATGGATTAGTTACACCTGTACTTACAAGAAGAAAATGGAATTTATTTAGTTTGTGCATTATTATTATTACTTATTATTATCCTATTGTACTTCTCAGTGTTATATATTTGTATTATTAGAGGAGTTTTCACTATTTGGTTGATGTACCTGGACTTAAGGCAAAAGTGTTCAATGTATGTCAGAAGATAACGTGTAGGTAAGCAGTGAGTGTGGCGTCAGGGTGTTATCACGTTACTGGTAAGTCAAGTTATTTAATCCATGTTGGTACTGTTTTAGAGTAACCCTAAGTATTAAGGGTTTATGTCAAGGTTGTAAGGGCTAGTCCCCCCTGAAGATATATGTTCCTCAGGGCTAAAGAACCTTTCTTGTGATAATGTGTGTTAATTTCGTCACCACTGCTCTACCCGTTTCGTCACCACTCCTTTACCCGTTTCGTCACCACTGCTTTACCCGTTTCGTCACCACTGCTTTACCCGTTTCGTCACCACTGCTTTACCCGTTTCGTCACCACTGCTTTACCCGTTTCGTCACCACTGCTTTACCCGTTTCGTCACCACTGCTTTACCCGTTTCGTCACCTAAGAACACAATGCGTCTGCAATAGGCCGGTTGGCCTGTGCATGGCAGCTCCTGTCAAGAGTTACTACCACTCTCTCTCATCCATGAATCTATCAAGCCTCGGGACATTACAAAGGTACTTCAAACTATCCAACCAGGAACGAACTCGTAACAATGGTTTTAAGTTAGACAAGGTTAGATTTAGGCGCGAAAGGTAAACACTGGTTTGGAAATAGAGTAGTGGACGAGTGGAACAAGTTACCAAATATCATCATTAACTCGAATACACTGGATAGCTTCAAACATTGGTTGGATGGATATATGAGCAATAGGGGTTGGGTGTAAATAGGACTGACCAGTATGGGCCAATAGGTCTGCTGCAATTTCCTCCATTCTTGTTCTTATGTTCTTTTAAAACTCTCCAGCGTTCCAGCACTTACTACAAAGTTGCTAAGCTTGTTCAACTCGTCTACCACCCTATTTGTGAACCAGTTCCTTCCTAGCTCCCTCCTAAACCTAAACTTATCCAACTTAAACCCGTTGCTCCGAGTCCTATCCTGCTCTGATATTATAAGAACTTTATCTATATCCCCTTTATTGATTCCTTTCACCCACTTAAATACTTCTATCATATCTCCCCGCACTCTTCGTCTTTCTAGGGAATGCAAGTTAAGTTTCTTTAACCTATCCTGATATGGAAGGTTTCTAAGTCCCTGAATCATTTTCGTCATTCTTCGCTGCACCGACTCCAGTGAATTTATATCCATTCTATAATAGGGGCACCAGAACTGAACCGCATAATCGAGGTGCAGCCTGACTAGCGCAAGATATAATTGCAATAAGACCTCTGCACTCTTGTTACTTACACTTCTAGATATAAAACCCAATACTCTGTTTGCCTTATTTCTAACATTAACGCACTGTTTTCTAGGCCGTAGGTCCAGGCTTACGAATAACCCTAAATCTCTTTCACAAGTCGACTTCTCTAGGTTGATGTTGTTAAGGCTGTATACATTGACAGTATTTGTTCTTCCAATATTAAGTACGCTGCACTTGCTGGTGTTGAATTTCATTTGCCATTTTTCTGACAACTCCTGCAGTTTATTTAAACCCTCTTGTAGTGCATTTGCATTCTGCCCTGAATTAATCTGCCGCCCAATTTAGTGGTGTCATAGCTAACTGTTGCTGGTATTAGTGACAAATTTGCGTTATTATTTTACACGAACAAAAATTACACATGTATACAGACTCGAGAATTATTGTGTTATTATTATACGTAAATATTAATTATTTAATAAAGAAAACTATTAAAACATTGATAAATAATTAGATTCCAGAACAAATAAAGGTTATTTGGCCCCAGTGCATCAATCACCGAGCAGTGAGATGATTACAGGCGCATTAACAATGTTTTTATTATCGTCTTTAACCCTTAAGCCCCAGGTTAGGGTGGCGGTAATCGGCGGACGTTATGGAGCGTCACTCGGGACCTAATGGTTAATAAATTGTCTTAGTGTTTTTGACTATTTTCTATCCTAAGCAACAGTTATTTTTGTGTATTGATGGGATGAACGCGGTGACGAAACGGGTAGAGGGTTAAGCAGTGGTGATGAAACGGGTATAGCAGTGGTGACTACCCCAGGCTGATATAACCTGCCACAGACTACCCCAGGCTGATATAACCTGCCACAGACTACCCCAGGCTGATATAACCTGCCACAGACTATCCCAGGCTGATATAACCTGCCACAGACTACCCCAGGCTGATATAACCTGCCACAGACTACCCCTGGCTGATATAACCTGCCACATACTACCCAGGCTGATATAACCTGCCACAGACTACCCCATGCTGATATAACCTGCCACAGACTACCCCAGGCTGATATAACCTGCCACATACTACCCAGGCTGATATAACCTGCCACAGACTACCCCTGGCTGATAAAACCTGCCACAGACTACCCCAGGCTGATATAGCCTGCCACAGACTACCCCTGGCTGATATCACCTGCCACAGACTACCCCATGCTGATATAACCTGCCACAGACTACCCCAGGCTGATATAACCTGCCACAGACTTCCCCTGGCTGATATAACCTGCCACGTACTACCCAGGCTGATATAACCTGCCACAGACTACCCCATGCTGATATAACCTGCCACAGACTACCCCAGGCTGATATAACCTGCCACATACTACCCAGGCTGATATAACCTGCCACAGACTACCCCTGGCTGATAAAACCTGCCACAGACTACCCCAGGCTGATATAGCCTGCCACAGACTACCCCTGGCTGATATCACCTGCCACAGACTACCCCATGCTGATATAACCTGCCACAGACTACCCCAGGCTGATATAACCTGCCACAGACTACCCAGGCTGATATAACCTGCCACAGACTACCCCTGGCTGATAAAACCTGCCACAGACTACCCCAGGCTGATGTAGCCTGCCACAGACTACCCCAGGCTGATATAACCTGCCACAGACTACCCCAGGCTGATATAACCTGCCACAGACTACCCCTGGCTGATATAACTTGCCACAGACTAACCAGGTTGATATAGCCTGCCACAGACTACCCCAGGCTGATATAGCCTGCCACAGACTACCCCAGGCTGATATAACCTGCCACAGACTACCCCTGGCTGATATAACCTGCCACAGACTACCCTAGGCTGATATAACCTGCCACAGACTACCCCAGGCTGATATATCCTGTCCCACTGGCTCACCGACACATTGGCAATATGCCCAAACTCCCGATAGGCCAGTCCGTCACTGGGTGACGATGTTTCATAAACCCTCATTAGCTGTAATTAATCCTTCGTAATTACTTTTAGAATATTTTCATTTTACACAAGTTGATTTAGTCACTTGAAGTTTTCATTTTTAATTGTACATTTTATAAGAATATTATCTAAGGCAATATATTTTGTTTCAGATACTGTGATGTCACATCTCAAGACCAAGTGTAACTAAGAAGAAGTTCACAATGTCAAGCAGAGATAAAAAGTTCTCCTGTGAGGAATGTGGGAAATGTTTCTCCCAGAAGAGTCATCTCAAGAGACACATTCTTGGACACAATGGTATAAAGGAGTTTGAATGTGAGGAATGTGGGAAATGTTTCTCACAGAAGAGTCATCTCAAGGGACATATTCTTGGACACAGTGGTATAAAGGAGTTTGAATGTGAGGAATGTGGGAAATATTTCTCACGGAAGAGTGATCTCAAGGCACACATTCTTGGACACAGTGGAATAAAGGAGTTTGAATGTGAGGAATGTTGGAAATGTTTCTCCCATAAGAGTAATCTCAAGAGACACATTCTTGGACACAGTGGTATAAAGGAGTTTGAATGTGAGGAATGTGGGAAATGTTTCTCGCAGAAGTATTATCTCAAGACACACATTCTTGGACACAGTGGTATAAAGGAGTTTGAATGTGAGGAATGTGGGAAATGTTTCTCACAGAAAAGTCATCTCAAGAGACACATTCTTGGACACAGTAGTATAAAGGAGTTTGAATGTGAGGAATGTGGGAAATGTTTCTCTCAGAAGAGTTCTATGACAACACACATTCTTGGACACAGTAGTATAAAGAAGTTTGAATGTGAGGAATGTGGGAAATGTTTCTCTCAGAAGAGTTCTATGACAACACACATTCTTGGACACAGTGGTATAAAGAAGTTTGAATGTGAGGAATGTGGGAAATGTTTCTCACAGAAAAGTCATCTCAAGAGACACATTCTTGGACACAGTGGTATAAAGGAATTTGAATGTGAGGAATGTGGGAAATGTTTCTCACGGAAGAGTCGTCTCAAGACACACATTCTTGGACACAGTGGTATAAAGGAGTTTGAATGTGAGGAATGTGGGAAATATTTCTCCGAGAAGAGTCATCTCAAGAGACACATTCTTGTACACAGGGGTATAAAGGAGTTTGAATGTGAGGAATGTGGGAAATGTTTCTCCCAGAAGGGTAATCTCAAATGTCATAAACTTGTGCATGAAAAAAACAGAATTCAATAAATGTTTGAATGACTTTAACAGAAGGTAAATGTGCCACATAAACTTGAATACAGTGATATACATCAATATAAAACCACTTGAACAAACTCCATGAATGTAGCAGAAATAAAGACAAGTGACAAATGCCACTTTTGTAGATATTAAACACAAGTTATAATTATCTGCTCTTAAGATGTAAATTTCTTCTACCATGGCCTTAGTGTAGACATTTGGTGTTGGTTAAATATCACTCATAATAATACTTTATTTTGTTTCATCAGCCTTTTTAATGTTATTTACAGTACAGTAGTAAGCAAAGGTTAAACTTATCATCTTTGTGCTTAAAATTTCATCTTCACTTGATAAGCTTTGTTGAACATTGATGATATCTCATTTACTATAATTTGTGCATCAGTAGTTGTGTCAACTGTGTACGTCTGTCTTTATTTACACGTGATGTAAGTTTTATCACACGTACGTACATTAACACGGGTAGTAAATCATCTTAGTTTAGTAGTACAGTGGTGGTAGACCATTTGTTATAGTCAAGGCGTTGTCATTATCTCACGGAAACTCTTCAATCTCTGTTGAAATTGTACGTAAATATTTGATAAGTTTTGCTCAACTCTGACGAGATATTTTGATATTTTATCTTGAGTAAAATGGTTGGTAGTTTTGATTCATGTTTTAAATATATTCTTTCATCACTTACAGATATATGGTACCATTGTCTGGTAAATAATGGTTAGGGCTCATATATAGTACCTGGTGTTATGGGGCAGATGAACTTTAACACCTCTTAACTGTATATAATATCATGTTTAATATATTGTTCAGTTAGCATCTTGTACCTTAGTTAGGTAACTCTTCTTGGTTATATATAAATTCATCCTTGGGCAGTCATTTTCTTATAATAGCCAATGCTGAAATGTCAAACTCTGGGTTAAAATTAGTTGTTTGATCATGTCAAGCAGAAGACTTGTTTAAATTAACATACAGTATATAGATATTTGCTGTTCTTATATACAACTTTTCCTAATAGTACTGGCATGTGTTTATCTAGCAATGGTGTTTTAAAAAATGATTGCTACAAGAATGTCATTAATTTTGTGGACTTGAATATAGAGTTTTACGTTAATACAGGCTGTCCCCAACTTACAACAGGGATAAGTTCCTGGACCCATAGTTTAGGTTAGGTTAAAGCCCATACAAAACAACAATAATATCCCATACATAAAAAATAATGTAAATAAAGTGATGTTAGATGTTATATAATGATGAAAATAATGAAAAAAATGGGATTTTAATTACAAGTTTTTGTGGTGAATGTATTGGGATCCCGTTCATAAGTGCGGGTGATGGTAAGTCGGACGGTCGTACCTCGGGGACTGCCTGTATACACTTTATGTTTGGCCATGATGTGCCACAAACATTAATATCTTACAGAATGAGATATAAGTATTTAAACTATTGCTGAATATTTTATTACAACCCCAATATTGTAGAACATGTGTACAGTAATGGCTGGTCTTCAGATACTGTATGTGGATGTACTAAATTAATATTGCTGTAATTGCCCTAAAATTCATTATAAGTAAAGAAGCATTAAAATAATAGGTTTTTGGATTTATGGAATTTAATGAGCAGAAGATTCCATGGCTGGCTTATATTTTGAGTTGAGAGCCAAATGTTAGATTGGTCTGGACGACGCCCGGGGAGGAGCCAAGGTAATATTTATGATAATTTACTGTTTTATGACCGTAATTATTGCTGGAAATGAGTCTAGATATAATATTATTAAACAACATGATGGCAAGGGTTGAAGGTGACTGCCAATAACTCATAGAGATGAGTATTTTATATAAATTTGGGTCACTAGTTTATTACATTGTGTATACAGTAAACTGGAGTCAGTATTTATTGTCCAGATCACTTTCCTGGTGACTGCTTTAGTGTTTGACCAAGATTCAACATTGTCTTTGTTATATGTGAAGCTTTAACCCTGTACTGTACTGAAATATATTATACAGTACTGTACTGTACTGTATTGTATTGTACTGTATGTCAGTTGTAGCATTTATGAGGGACTACTGTACTGTACTGTTCTGTACTGATCCATATTATACTGTACTGTTCTGTTCTGATCCATATTATACTGTACTGTTCTGTTCTGATCCATATTATACTGTACTGTTCTGTACTGATCCATATTATACTGTACTGTTCTGTTCTGATCCATATTATACTGTACTGTTCTGTTCTGATCCATATTATACTGTACTGTTCTGTTCTGATCCATATTATACTGTACTGTTCTGTACTGATCCATATTATACCGTACTGTTCTGTGCTGATCCACATTATACCGTACTGTTCTGTTCTGATCCATATTATACTGTACTGTTCTGTTCTGATCCACATTATACCGTACTGTTCTGTACTGCACTTGGGGGTTAATATTCAGGTTCTATTGTAGTGTTACGTGAGGTTATGTTGTCTGGCACTCAGGATGGATGGGTGGAAACTCTAGGTGGTGGTTTTCTTATATAAAATATATTATATGTTAGACAGTCTGGTGCTGGAGATGCCGTGTGGTGAGAAGCTTGGTCAAGAGACACGTTCCAGTGAGTAGCGTGCTTGAGGAGGTATCTGTGCAGGGGCTTCGTTAGAGGAGGTGTTGCGTGTTCAGGAACGTAGGGTAGAATGAATCTCAATGGAGAGACTAAGAGCTTATACACACAGCAGCTGGAAGTAAACCCGTGGGAACAGTCAAGGACGTAGTTTTGGAGTGTGTGGTCATATGTCTGGCCCCACACTTTACATTTGGTCTTGTTCACATCTGCCTGAGGGACATACTGCCAGAGTGTGTGGTTATATGTCTGGCCCCACAGTTTACATTTGGTCTTGTTCACATCTGCCTGAGGGACATACTGCCAGAGTGTGTGGTCATATGTCTGGCCACACACTTTACATTTGGTCTTGTTCACATCTGCCTGAGGGACATACTGCCAGAGTGTGTGGTCATATGTCTGGCCCCACAGTTTACATTTGGTCTTGTTCACATCTGCCTGAGGGACATACTGCCAGAGTGTGTGGTCATATGTCTGGCCACACACTTTACATTTGGTCTTGTTCACATCTGCCTGAGGGACATACTGCCAGAGTGTGTGGTCATATGTCTGGCCCCACAGTTTACATTTGGTCTTGTTCACATCTGCCTGAGGGACATAATGCCAGAGTGTGTGGTCATATGTCTGGCCACACACTTTACATTTGGTCTTGTTCACATCTGCCTGAGGGACATACTGCCAGTGTGTGTGACCATATGTCTGGCCACACACTTTACATTTGGTCTTGCTCACATCTGCCTGAGGGACATACTGCCAGTGTGTGTGGCCATATGTCTGGCCACACACTTCACATTTAGTCTTGTTTACATCTGCTTGAGGGACATACTTCCAGAGGTACTTATATGCTAACCTTAGTCTATCAGTTACAACATCTTATAATGTAGTGATGTTGTTACTTGCTCCATATACTTGTTTCACTTGATACACCTCATCACGGTAAACTATGGATCGACTAATGCCTGTTAGCTATCATCTGCTGCATTCATAAGAACATTGAACAAAGTGGCACTTTAAGCTAAGGTTTCTTTGCTCATAATTAATTTCAGATCAATTAGATCAATATTAAGGGAGATATGTAGACTTTACCCTTCAATTTATAGAAATAAATGGAGCTGTAACGCCATTATTAATGGTACATCTGATGTACAGTACAGAACAGTACAGTACAGTACAGAACAGTACAGTACAGATGTCCATCATTAATATTACAACTGATGTACAGTACAGTATAGCACAGTACAGAACAGTACAGTACAGTACAGATGTCCATCATTAATATTACAACTGATGTACAGTACAGTATAGCACAGTACAGAACAGTACAGTACAGTACAGATGTCCATCATTAATATCACAACTGATGTACAGTACAGTATAGCACAGTACAGTACAGTACAGTACAGTACAGTACAGATGTCCATCATTATTATTACAACTGATGTACAGTACAGTATAGCACAGTACAGAACAGTACAGTACAGTACAGATGTCCCTCATTAATGTTACAACTGATGTACAGTGCAGTATAGCACAGTACAGTACAGTACAGATGTCTTTCATTAATGCTACAACTGATGTTCAGTATCACAGTACAGCACAGCACAGTACAAAACAGTTCCGAACAGGACAGTACGGTGTAGTACAGTTCAGTACAGAACAGTACACTACAGTATAGTACAGTACAGCACACCTCAGTACAGTACAGTTCAGAACAGTGCAGTATAGTACAGTACAGTACAGTATAGTACAGCTCAGTACAGCACATCACAGCACAAAACAGTTCAGAACAGTATAGTGCAGTACAGTACAGCACACTACCGTATAGTACAGTACAGCACACTACAGTATAGTAGAGTACAGCACAGTACAAAACAGTTCAGAATAGTACAGTATAGTACAGAACAATACAGTATAGTACAGTACAGTACAGCACAGTATAGTATAGTACAGTACAGCACAGTATAGTACAGTACAGCACAGTATAGTATAGTACAGTACCAAACAGTTCAGAGCAGTACAGTATAGTACAGCACACTACTGTATAGTACAGTACAGCACAGTATAGTACAGTACAGCACAGTACAAAACAGTTCAGAATAGTACAGAATAGTACAGAACAGTATAGTATAGTACAGTACAGCACACTACAGTATAGTACAGTACAGCACAGCACAGTACAAAACGGTTCAGAACAGTACAGTATAAAACAGAACAGTACAGTATAGTACAGTGCACTACAGTATAGTACAGCACAATACAAAACTGTTCAGTTCAGAACAGTACAGTATAGTACAGTTTAGAACAATACAGCATAGTACAGTTCAGTACAGATGTCCCTCATTAATGTTACAACTGATGTACAGTACAGTACATTTCAGTACAGTACAGATGTCCCTCATTAATGTTACAACTGATGTACAATACAGTACATTTCAGTACAGATGTCCCTCATTAATGTTACAACTGATGTACAGTACAGTACAGATGTCCCTCATTAATGTTACAACTGATGTACAGTACAGATGTCCCTCATTAATGTTACAACTGATGTACAGTACAGTACAGATGTCCCTCATTAATGTTACAACTGATGTACAGTACAGTACAGTACAGATGTCCCTCATTAATGTTACAACTGATGTACAGTACAGTACAGATGTCCCTCATTAATGTTACAACTGATGTACAGTACAGAACAGCTCAGATGTCCCTCATTAATGTTACAACTGATGTACAGTACAGTACAGAACAGCACAGATGTCCCTCATTAATGTTACAACTGATGTACAGTACAGTACAGAACAGCACAGATGTCCCTCATTAATGTTACAACTGATGTACAGTACACAACAGCACAGATGTCCCTCATTAATGTTACAACTGATGTACAGTACAGTACAGATGTCCCTCATTAATGTTACAACTGATGTACAGTACAGTACAGAAGAGCACAGATGTCCCTCATTAATGTTACAACTGATGTACAGTACAGTACAGAACAGCACAGATGTCCCTCATTAATGTTACAACTGATGTACAGTACAGATGTCCCTCATTAATGTTACAACTGATGTACAGTACAGTACAGTACAGATGTCCCTCATTAATGTTACAACTGATGTACAGTACAGTACAGTACAGATGTCCCTCATTAATGTTACAACTGATGTACAGTACAGTACAGTACAGATGTCCCTCATTAATGTTACAACTGATGTACAGTACAGTACAGTACAGTACAGATGTCCCTCATTAATGTTACAACTGATGTACAGTACAGTACAGTACAGTACAGTTGTCCCTCATTAATATTACAACTGATGTACAGTACAGTACAGTACAGTACAGATGTCCCTCATTAATGTTACAACTGATGTACAGTACAGTACAGTACAGATGTCCCTCATTAATGTTACAACTGATGTACAGTACAGTACAGAACAGTACAGATGTCCCTCATTAATGTTACAACTGATGTACAGTACAGTACAGATGTCCCTCATTAATGTTACAACTGATGTACAGTACAGTACAGTACAGATGTCCCTCATTAATGTTACAACTGATGTACAGTACAGTACAGTACAGATGTCCCTCATTAATGTTACAACTGATGTACAGTACAGTACAGTACAGATGTCCCTCATTAATGTTACAACTGATGTACAGTACAGTACAGTACAGTTGTCCCTCATTAATGTTACAACTGATGTACAGTACAGTACAGTACAGATGTCCCTCATTAATGTTACAACTGATGTACAGTACAGTACAGTACAGTACAGATGTCCCTCATTAATGTTACAACTGATGTACAGTACAGTACAGTACAGTACAGTTGTCCCTCATTAATATTACAACTGATGTACAGTACAGTACAGTACAGTACAGATGTCCCTCATTAATGTTACAACTGATGTACAGTAAAGTACAGTACAGATGTCCCTCATTAATGTTACAACTGATGTACAGTACAGTACAGAACAGTACAGATGTCCCTCATTAATGTTACAACTGATGTACAGTACAGTACAGATGTCCCTCATTAATGTTACAACTGATGTACAGTACAGTACAGTACAGATGTCCCTCATTAATGTTACAACTGATGTACAGTACAGTACAGTACAGATGTCCCTCATTAATGTTACAACTGATGTACAGTACAGTACAGTACAGATGTCCCTCATTAATGTTACAACTGATGTACAGTACAGTACAGTACAGATGTCCCTCATTAATGTTACAACTGATGTACAGTACAGTACAGTACAGATGTCCCTCATTAATGTTACAACTGATGTACAGTACAGTACATTACAGATGTCCCTCATTAATGTTACAACATGTTAATAAATGTATCTTTAACAGGGTGAGTTACAAGTCAGTTATAATAGGAGAAAGTTATTTATTTCCTTATTTACAACGACTGATTTAACTGAGAACTATTTACGTGAATGTGTTGTGATGTAGTCACTGAAGAGCGGCGACGTACAGTACAGTGTGTGTAAAAAAAGAAAAGTTTCCACTGAGAAGGTATATTAATACACCCTGTACCTGGACCCTAGTGGCAGGAATGTGGACTGAGGACCACCATATGTACGGTAATAACACAGTAAATATAGTTTATACCTTTAGAATAACTCAAGAGGCACTAGAGTGTGAAGTAACAAGACGATCTGTGACCAAGAGGAGAGTAAAATACACTTACAGGACTTGACATAGTTTCCCTTACCAAAGTGACTCTCTCTTAAATATTAAATGCTTATACAATTTATTTAAATAATTGAGTGAACAATTGGTAAATTTGTATTTATTTTTAACTAGTAATAAGCAAATATAAATTAAAGCTAAATAAATGAAGCAAAATAGAAATATATACAGAAATAAAGGAGAAATAACAAAAATATCGAATATTACCAAAAATAAAACAAATTCTATAGAAAGATCTGAAAAACCCACAATTAAAACTAATAAAAAAAGATGGGGATCATCCTTCTAGTGACTCAAGGGTCATGGAGGGACTCCCCTAACATATAAAGGCCCAAGAAAACATGAAATAGAATAACTTGGCCTGACTGAGACCGGCCTGGTACTGCACCCTCAGGGCTAATGGGTCACCAACTACTTCAATACTGTTGGCGACAGTGAAGCACAGACCAAGACTGTCAAGATATAAACAAGTTGAATAGGAAAATTATAAAGATTGTCTATGAGGTCAATATTTATTATATAGGCTGCGACTCAATACTTGCATTATCCTACAAGTTCAATGATTAAATATAATAGTTACCGCTTTCTGTGATCAAATATAATAGTTATCTCTCAACCGTCTGCTGTGCA
>CAUDMG010001907.1:0-13444 GCA_958450375.1 Homarus gammarus
GTTGTGTTCTGACCTCACTAGGGGAAAGGTCACGGCAGGGTTAGCTCCGGAGGGATAATTATCAGATATGGCCAGAGCAAGGTGCGGTCTTGGGTATGAGAGTTTGTTGACCAAACTGGAGTGGTCCACTGAAGAATTGGCGAAGGCCAAGTTGGAGAACTTGAAATTAAGGGAAGAGCTGGCGATGTTAAAAGGAGAGGCTGGACGAGTAAAGCCAGTGGCTGACGAAAAATCAAGCGAGTGGAAAATTGTGAGTAGTGGGAAGACAAAGCTTTTGGTGAAGAAGCACACCAAGGATACGACAACAACGACAACAACAGCTAAGTGTACCAACCCGTTCAGCCCCTTGATAGACGAATTGGACGTTAGTACAGTCAGGGACAGGGATGACAAGGAAGGTATAAAAACTTTAATTGTTGGTGACTCACAGGTAAGGTACATGGACAGGGCCTTTTGTGGTAAGAACAAAAATAGGATGAGGGTGTGTTTGCCAGGAGCTGGGGTGGGGGATATAATTGACAGGATGGACAATATCTTGTCTGGTAATGGGAACAAACCCATTATCTGCCTCAGTGCAGGAGGCAATGATATTGGCCGGTGTAGGAGCGAGGAGCTTCTTGATAAGTTCAAGGCAGCCATAGATCGTATTAGGACTAAGGGAGGGATCCCTATCATATGCGGTGTCCTGCCTAGAAGGAGAGTTGGCAGTGAATGGTTGTCAAGGGCAGTTGGTGTTAACGACCGTCTTGACAGATATTGCAAGTCAATATCAGTCCCATTCATTGACAACTGGGACAACTTCTATGGCAGAAGGGACCTTTATGCTAGGGATGGGGTGCACCTGTCTAGGGATGGAGTAGCAACCCTGGCTGGGGCTCTAGAGGGGGCAGTTCAAAAGATATCGAAGTCTTTAAACTGCTAAGAGAACATAGGGGCACGGGGGTGGAGGAGACTGCAGTGGGAGCGGGTAAACAAGGCGAAAGATTACAGGGAAATAGTGTTAGGAATGATGACATAACTAAATTAGACAGGGAGTTTAAAACTAAACGCGGTAAGGGAAGGACTCAGAACACGACTAACTTAAATGTATATTACGCGAACAGTAGAAGTATGAGAAACAAAATGGATGATATTAGGGCCTTGGTATGTACCGAAGAAATCGATATAATTGCATTCACTGAAACATGGATCAACCTAGACACACGTGAATTACCAGTCGAATACCAAATTGCGGGTTACAAACTGTTCCATACCGATAGGCAGACCAGGAAAGGAGGCGGAGTAGCAATCTATGTTAGGGATAATCTGAAGTGTGAAATAAATAAGGAAATAAAAACTGAGAGGAATACAGAAACAATTTGGATAGAATTAAGCGACGGTCGGGAAAAATTAATCACAGGAGTAATATATAGACCCCCCAATCTTGACAGAGTCAATGAGCGACTTATCTGGGATGAAATGCGCAGGGCTTCCATACACAACAAAGTCTGTATAGTAGGCGACTTTAACCTTGGCCAAATAGATTGGACCGACCTCACGGGAAACTCAGAATCAGAGGATTTTCTCGAGACGATCCAGGACTGTTTCCTAAGTCAACATATAACCGAACCCACACGGGGTAATAATATATTGGATTTAGTTTTGTCAAACAGAGAAAACCTCATTAGCAATGTCGAGGTAGGGAACGAACTTGCAAACAGCGATCACAAAGAAATTCGATTCCAGTTAGATTTTCAGGGCAGACGTAAGGAAAATTCCACTAAAGTACCAGATTTCAGAAGGGCAAACTTTGACAGTTTAAAGAGGCAGCTGAGAGAGGGGGTGTCGCGCTTGGCCGTGAACCTGACAGATGACACCGACCTGATAACGAGATCTGAGATTGCCGAGTTCCACGACAATTTAAATAGTGAGTTACTTAATGCACAAAGGCAGAACATACCATACAAAAAACTCAGATCAAACAACAATGACCCTAAATGGATAAATAATTATTTAAAGAACATCATTGGCCAAAGGAAGGCTATAGGTAGAAGGATAAATCGTGGCGAAATTCACCTCCGGGACTATTATAGGGTATTGGCGAGTAGGGTTAAAACCGAGATAAGGAAAGCAAAGAGGAATAATGAGGTAAGGATAGCAAGGGAGGCAAAGACAAACCCCAAAGGATTCTACCAAATGTACCAAACTAAAACACGAGAAAAGATTGGACCAATACGGTCAGACTCCGGCGAGCTCACTGATAACGACGGAGAAATGAGCAATAATTTGAATAAATATTTTTCAACAGTTTTCACCAGCGAAAATTTAAACATGATACCCGAGGCACCGACTCTATTCAGAGATAGTGAAGAAAACAAATTAAGTGAGATAGTAGTGACTAGTAACGATGTTAGTAAGCAAATAGACAAACTAAAGCCTAATAAGTCACCTGGTCCCGATGAGATATTTGCCAGAGTATTAAAGGAATGTAAGGAAGAGCTTAGTATGCCCTTAGCAAAGTTGTTTAACATGTCCTTAAAAACAGGTGTAGTACCAGAATCCTGGAGGATAGCGAATGTAATACCGATCTTCAAGAAGGGGGATAGATCACTATCCTCTAACTACCGCCCAATCAGTCTAACATCAATAGTAGGCAAATTACTGGAAGCAATCATTTCAAACTCTATTCGAAATCACCTGGAGAAGCACAGATTGATCAATGATTCCCAGCATGGCTTCACAAGCGGACGTTCTTGCCTAACTAATCTATTAACATTCTTTTCATCAGTTTTCGAATCAGTGGACGAGGGGCACAATTATGATGTGGTATATCTCGACTTTAGCAAAGCCTTCGACAGAGTACCCCACGAAAGACTAATTAGAAAGGTAGAAGCTCATGGCATCAAAGGTGACATCCTTAAATGGATTAGGGCGTGGTTACAGGACAGGAAACAGCGAGTGAGCATTAACGGCACTAAGTCCCATTGGAGCAACGTCACAAGTGGAGTTCCCCAAGGCTCAGTACTTGGACCATTATTGTTTATTATATACATAAACGACATAGATATCGGCATAGACAGCAACATAAGTAAATTTGCTGATGATACTAAAATAGGACGTGTTATCAAATCTGACGAGGACTCGGCAAAACTACAGGAGGATCTAAACAAATTTTTCGAATGGTCTGAAAAATGGCAGATGAAATTCAACATTGACAAATGTAAAGTACTCAGTATAGGAAATGTAAACAGGGAAACCAGATACCAGATGAACAACGATGCCATAGAGAAATCCGACTGCGAGAGAGATTTAGGAGTAATGATAAGTAGGAACCTTAAGCCAAGTAAACAATGTGTTTTTGCTCGTAACAAGGCTAATAAAGTACTTGGGTTCATACAAAGGAGTGTTAGTTACAAGACTAGCGAGGTCATCCTAAAACTGTATCTTGCTCTTGTGAGACCACACCTGGACTACGCAGTCCAGTTCTGGTCACCGTATTACAGAATGGATATAGAATCCTTGGAAAGAATTCAGAGGAGAATGACAAGACTAATCCCGGGTATCAGGAACCTTGAGTATAGAGACAGGTTAAAGCATCTTAATTTGCACTCCCTTGAGAGACGTAGAGCGAGGGGCGACCTGATAGAGGTGTATAAATGGAAGGCAGGGCTAAACAAAGGGGACATTACAAAGGTACTCAAATTATCCAACCAGGAGCGAACTCGTAACAATGGTTTTAAATTGGACAAATTTAGATTTAGGCGTGAAATAGGTAAACACTGGTTTGGAAACAGAGTAGTGGATGAATGGAACAAGTTACCAAATATCATCATTAACTCGAATACGCTGAATTGCTTCAAACATAGGTTGGATGCTCATATGAGCAATAGGGGTTGGGTGTAAACGGGACTGCCCAGTATGGGCCAATAGGCCCGCTGCAGTTTCCTCCATTCTTATGTTCTTATGTTCTTATGTTCAGCCCTCACAGACAAAGCGGAGACCCGAACAATATCTCGGGAGTTTTCCTTTTTTTCCTCCACGCGGCGTCACCCTCGTCATCCCGTACTGTGTGTGTGTGGGGGGGGGGGGGGAGGGTATAGATATTGACTTTATATAGACAAGGAGTATAGAAGGCTCACTCTCTCTCTCTCAGGACCATCTACCAACCTCCTCTCCTCACCACCACTACACAAGAGTTCCTCCATTCCACCATTACCCCTCTAAAACCCTGCTAATACCAGAGCCTCACATCACATGGCCTGGCGGTATCAACGCGAGGGGCGGCTGTCATCTCAACACAGCAGGAATTTTCGATAAATCCCAACTTTTACACAATCCCATAATCTTGGACGCATAAATATTCCCTCAAGATATTGCATTTAATTTAGATGATTTCAAGGACTAGTTTTTTTTTTATCTTTTTTTTTCCACTAAATTATATTGTGTGCCTCTGAGACAGATTATTTTTTCAAACGTCTGTTATCTTGTGGGAGTTAAAAGAAACGTCAAATTGTAATAAACATTTCTATTCCCCCGACAACGTAATATGTGGTCGTCCGTGTGTCATAACCTTAACATTTTAAAATAAAATATTTATAAAACCCACATAATTGTTAAATAACTAAATATACAAATGGTCAAATTACATAAACACGATAACTATCCAAATTACATAACTGCGGACACGATAACAACTAACTGTAATAAATGTGAGGTTATCAGTACAACTTACGTTTTCAGCCACACTTTCTGTATCCATCAAGGCACTACTGTATCATTATCTTGTCTGAGGGATGTTGACCACAGCCCACCACACCTAAACCTTTTTGGGAGCTTTATGATAATTTTCCCTCATTTGACAACTAAAGAGATCAGAATTTTTATTTCCATTCACCCATATCAGTTTTTCTTCTGGCTCTACTACAGTACCCTCAATCTTGCCCATACATCAGTCCTAACCCAAACAACTATACAACATTACTCACCATACAACAGTACTCACCATACAAAAGTACTCACCATACAACAGTACTCACCATACAACAGTACTCATCATACAACAGTACTCACCATACAACATTACTCACCATACAATAGTACTCACCATACAACAGTACTCGCCATACATCACTACTCAGCATACAACACTACTCACCATACAACAGTACTCACCATACAACAGTACTCACCATACAACACTACTCACCCTACAACACTACTCACCCTACAACACTACTCACCCTACAACAGTACTCACCATACAACAGTACTCACCATACAACAGTACTCACCATACAACACTACCCAGCATACAACACTACTCACCATACAACACTATTCACCATACAACAGTACTCACCATACAACAGTACTCACCATACAACACTACTCACCATACAACACTACTCACCATACAACACTACTCACCACACAACACTACTCACCACACAACACTACTCACCATACAACACTACTCACCACACAACACTACTCACCACACAACACTACTCACCACACAACAGTACTCACCATACAACAGTACTCAGCATACAACACTACTCACCATACAACACTACTCACCATACAACACTACTCACCATACAACAGTACTCACCATACAACAGTACTCACCATACAACACTACTCACCATACAACACTACTCACCATACAACACTACTCAGCATACAACACTACTCAGCATACAACACTACTCACCATACAACACTACTCACCATACAACACTACTCACCATACAACAGTAATCACCATACAACAGTAATCACCATACAACAATAAGTAATGTCCCCTTTACCATGCCTCTTAAACACTACTTCTATCTAAACTATTCTCAGTTTAATTTCCACCACACAATTACCGTCACAGTTAACATTACTTCCCAAACACACAAACATTTTTTTTCCCTTTACTTAAGTTCCCTGTTGCCAACCATTTACTTTTATCATAGATTTTATCCTTAATTTAGAACAATCATTATGTATCATTATTTCCGTACTGAGAACATGAATTCATCACCAATATTATTTATAATTTATCTATTAACCAGTTTTTAGTTCCGGGTCTTTAGTCTCCACGATAAGAGTATCATCTGAACTGTGTAAAATAAGTGCATGGCAGCTCCAGTCGAGAGTTACTACCACTCTCTATCATCCATGGACCTATCTAGCCTCCTTCTAAAACTTTCCAGCGTTGCTAAGCTTGTTCCACTCGTCAACCACCCTATTTGTGATCCAATTCCTTCCTATCTCCCTCCTAAACCTAAACTTATCCAACTTAAATCCGTTGCTACAAGTCCTATCTTGCTCGGATACTATAAGAACTTTATCTATGGATCAACCTAGACACACGTGAATTACCAGTCGAATACCAAATTGCGGGTTACAAACTGTTCCATACCGATAGGCAGACCAGGAAAGGAGGCGGAGTAGCAATCTATGTTAGGGATAATCTGAAGTGTGAAATAAATAAGGAAATAAAAACTGAGAGGAATACAGAAACAATTTGGATAGAATTAAGCGACGGTCGGGAAAAATTAATCACAGGAGTAATATATAGACCCCCCAATCTTGATAGCGTCAATGAACGACTTATCTGGGATGAAATGCGCAGGGCTTCCATACACAACAAAATCTGTATAGTAGGCGACTTTAACCTTGGCCAAATAGATTGGACCGACCTTACGGGTAACTCAGAATCAGAGGATTTTCTGGAGACGATCCAGGACTGTTTCCTAAGTCAACATATAACCGAACCCACACGGGGTAATAATATATTGGATTTAGTTTTGTCAAACAGAGAAAACCTCATTAGCAATGTCGAGGTAGATATAATAATAATTAACGGTTTATTGAAAGAGCTTGGCAGCCAGAAGGCTGAAAATATACAGTTACATATTTGGGGAATGGGTTGCGAATTACAAATAATATACAAGTAGCATAAGTGACACAAATAAGACATATAATAACTAGATGGGGAAAAGCTCAAACAACAGTTCATTTCAACATAGTGACAGTGCAAGGAGTAGTGTTTACTGGGAGTGACTACACTGGTTTATTACAAGTTATTGATAATTTTTACAATGGTTGGGACTGGGCTGTTCTTATAGCGATCAGTTCGTGCACGTATGGGCTGGATGCGGTTGTGGTGTCGAACAGCAATTCTCGGGCTAGGGATCTCAGGTGGTAGTAGGAGCCGGTGTCGAGGATGGTGTAGAAGCATCTTACCAAATTTGCAGATGAGGTCGTGGTGATGGTCAGTGAGAGTCGAAAGGGTCAGTGTGTTGAGCGCTTCTTGATATGTGGAGTAGGAAGGGTGAGAGAATTATCTTGCATGCCCTCTTTTGCACTTTTTCTAGGTGTTTACGTTGTGTGGCATTTAGGGAGGAAGACCAGGTGGGGGAGGCATAGGTGAGCTTGGGAAGTATGAATGTTGTGTAAACACTGAGGAGCTCGTGTGCAGGAACTCCGAGGGACTTGAGTCGGCGGAGGAGGTGGAGACGGAAACTGGAGGATTTGATAACTTCACTGACGTGTGGTTTCCAATTTAGTTTGTTGTCTATGGTGACGCCGAGGAGCTTCGTGGAATCTACAACCTGGAGTGTGTTCGGACCTAGAGCAATGGAAGGAGGTGGGACAATGTCGGAGGAGAGGTTGATGTGCATAACCATGGTCTTGGTATGGTTGATGGTGACATGGTTGTTGGTGGCCCAGTTTTGGAGACTGTTCAATAAATCCTGAAGGGCGGTATAGTTGGGAGCAGAATTGTTGACGCTGATCCCAATGGTGGAGTCGTCGACATATTTCCAGCAAGCAGGGGTTTCTCTTAGGGCATCATTGATGAGCATAAGGAAGCAGAGTGGTCCCATCTTGGTGCCTTGGGGGACGCCACAGGTGAGTGACTGAAAGGTGGAGACAGCCCCTCGGAAGCGTACAGCTTGGCGTCGGTCACTGAGGAAGTCTGTAAGCCATGGTATAAGACTTCTCCTAAGCCCGAGGTCAATAGCTTTGTTGATGATTATATTGTGGTCGACTAGGTCGAACGCTTTAGTGGAATCAATGAAGGCGACACCTACAGACGTTTTTCGTTTCTCGAGATGGCGGTATATGTAATCGAGAAAGCTGACAAGACAGTGAGTGGTGGAGGAAGTTTTCATGTGTGTGTGTGTGTGTGTGTGTGTTCTAGCTCCCCTGCGCTGACTTCAATCTCAAAAAAACCTGATCCAGCTGACGTCGGTTCAGTTTATATGGTCCATAATACAAAACGGTTCAATATTGACTGTTCAGTAAATGCCTTGTCTGGTATGCGACGGTTCAACGGTGACGGTCCAATGGTCTACTATAAGACGGTATGGTTTACTATAAGACAGGGTCCAGTGGTAGATGGTCCTACATACATACTACGGTCCACCAGCGGCGACGGTCGGTGTGGGGGTAGTAGGGGGGGGGGGGGGGGGTGATACACACACAAAAAAAAACAACGAAAAATATAAAAACAAACAAGGAAGAAACGTTGCATGATGTGTTACCATCTGGCTCGCCTTTTATCTTTATGGCCTGCTGGGACACTCACACCCTGGGACAATACACAAGTATAGTGTGTCGGCTACACCCGTCACTATGAATATACATGAAATTATACAGCACCAACCAACTAAATAAATATACGTAGGTAGTAGAAGTAGTAGTAGTAGTAGTAGTGATTGTGATTGTGAGACAAAATCTCACATGAAGAGGTAAGCTAGGAGGTTATAGTAGTAGAGTATTATAGCGGGAGGAAATGGTAGCGTGTCTCGAGGGTGTGATGTCAACACTGTATATTAACACAGGCTGAGCACAAGTGTAGTATATAAAACACCAATGCGTGTTACAGCTTTATTATACTAATTCAATAGGGGAGATTAATAGGGGGGTTCGTACACAATTTATGATAGGCTATGGTATTCTCGTATAACCTAACCTCACAATTAGAATGGGCACTTCACTAAGTCGATCGTTGGGGAGGTTCGGGGTCACTGCACTTCTACAGTCTACACAGCCAGCACTTACTGTTACACGTGGAGTTGACAGCACTCTGTCGATGGACCCGGCTGAGACTTCGTTACACTTAGTGGCGGGCTTCTCTCGAGCGGGACTGGGGACGTGGTAGCTGGCCCTTCCTGGTCACAAGACACACACTCTCACAATTGTGAGGCCGTTCTCCTGGTGGATGCTTCAAACGCATTCAACATACTTAACCGCAAGGCTGCACTGCACAACATCAAGATCAAGTGTCCTAGCTTTGCGATGTATGTTGAAAATTCGTATAGGAATCCTTCAGACCTCTACATAGTAAACAACAAGGCTCTACGAGGTGATACCATCCTACAGTCGACCGAGGGAACAACACAGGGGGACCCCGTTGCAATGGCAATGTATGCAATTGGCCTATCAGTGCTCCAACAAGAAATAAAATTTGAAACAACCGGGGTCAAACAAGTGGCATTTGCTGATGACCTTACAGGAGCAGGAAAAGTGGAGGACATCAAAAAGTGGTGGGACCTGGTAACATCGTGAGGTCCACAAATAGGGTACCACCCAAACGCTAGCAAGTCCTTCCTCATCGTAAAGCCAGAACATTATGAACGGGCATTGGAGATTTTTGGCGGAAGTGAGGTCAAAATAACCAAGGACGGCCAAAGACATCTAGGCGCAGTAATTGGCACTATGGACTTCAAGACCGAGTACGTAGCGGGAAAGGTGAATGAGTGGGTTAGCGAAATCCAAGCTCTATCTGAGATTGCTAACACAGACCCACATGCGGCCTTTGCAGCATTCACCCATGGAGTCAAGCATCGCTGGAACTACCTGATGCGTACCATCCCTGAGATTGGACCCCTCCTCCACCCTCTGGAAGAAGCCATCAGTGTCAAGTTCATTCCCAAACTGGTGAAACACCCTGACTTAACACCAGCAGAAAGAACACTTCTTGCACTTCCACCAAGACTGGGAGGGATGGGACTAACTAATCCAGAGGAGATTGCTGACACTGAACATCAAAATTCACTAAGCTCACGGCAGCCCTCACTGACCACATAATAGCCCAGAATGCAACAGGGGAAGTGGACACCAGCGAAGTAAATAAGATCCGTAGGGCCATTACAACAGATCGGCAGCACTGCCAAAATGACATGTTGCAGCAACTATTGCTGCAGGTTCCAGAAAATTTGACAAAAAAAGTAGCTATAGCGCAGGAGGTGGGCGCCTCGAACTGGTTAACTACGTTTCCGATAAGGGCAAATGGTTTCAGCCTTAACAAACAAGAATTTACAGATGCCATTGCTCTAAGGTACGGTTGGCCAGTAGATGGTTTGCCCTCCCAATGCGTGTGTGGCTCTTCCTATGACGGCGATCACGCCATGGTCTGCAAGAAGGGGGGCTTCATATGCATGAGGCATGACGAGGTAAGGGATCTCACAGAAAATATGTTGAAGGAAATCTGCCGGGACGTCATGGTAGAACCGACCCTCCTTCCACTGGATGGTGAGATCTTCCAACACAGAACTTCAAACACATCTAACGAAGCCCGTGTGGACGTCAGTGCTCGAGGATTCTGGACGCGGGGACAGCTAGCTTTCTTCGACATCAGGATTTTTGATCCCATGGCCACTTGTCACCGTAACCTAGCTCTCGATGCTGCACATAGGAGGAACGAGAACGACAAGAGAAGGGCATATGGGGAGAGAATTCAAAATGTTGATCAAGGCAGCTTCACTCCTCTAGTGTTCACAACCTCTGGTGGGATGGGCCCAAGTGCAGGATGTTTCTACGCCAGACTCGCGGAGGTGATCTCCGAACAGAAGCAGCAGTCCAGAAGTTATGTTACAGCCTGGATGAGACGTCGACTGTCCTTCTCTCTCCTTCGGTCGGCTTTGCTCTGCCTCAGGGGAACGAGAGCTTCTGCCCCTACTCCGACAACTGCTGCAGATATTGACTATGAGGCTACAGTCACTGAATGCCGCATAGATCTGCGGCTCAACTAATTTAACACAGATAGGATAGCTTATTATGTATTAGGATATTTAATATTAAGGTAAATAAATGGTGGCGAAGGTGTGGCTATTGGGGGAGGCTGGAGGCCACGTAAAAAAAAAAAAAAAAAAAAAAAAAAAAGTAGTAGTAGTATTAGGCGGCAGCGGCGGCCAGCGCGGCGTGGGTGTCGTGGACCATCCCCCCTGATCTAAAGTGTTATTGGTGGGGACATACTAGCTGTGTGGGAGCGGGAATTTGACAATGTGTCCGTGAATATCGGATGTCACCCTAAGCATTGCCACCCAAGATTTCTTCTCATCCCTTACGGCATAAATTGTAAATATTCCGTGTGTTCACCGGCATTCTCCAAGTGAGTGGTGACCTGTGCTGGGTCGGTGGTGGGATAATGAGGAGGCTCGGCGCCAAGGTCAGTGTCCTTAGGCCTACTTTGACAGGGGTGGTCCCGAGACTATCGCCCCTATGGGGCCGAGAGTGCTGCCCATGCGGTCGCCCCCACCCCCACCATAGTAACGGACACTTTATGTAGGTTCTCGACGAACCAAGTGAGTATACATAACTGATATTACACCAGTGAGACCATATAAATTGTGGTTATTTGTGCCAAGGATATATAAATAAGTGCCTGGTATGACAAACTCTTGTCCATAGTGTATCATTCTGATGTATGGATGGTCGCTATAAGAGGGGGTAGCCTACACACCCACGCGCGCACGTATGCCCCTACTACCTGGACACAGCAGTCCAGCCTGTCACCTCTCCGCCCTTCCCTCATAAGAACCAGTATAATCTTGTGCCTGGGACTAAATCAGATGTTCGGAGGCGGACGTTACCGTCGCCCAAGGTGCTGTTCACTATGCCTGGAAACATTCTTTGCTGCATCTGTGCTAGCCCGAACCAAAACTGCACAAATTGTGTTTGTGCGAGAAACAACCGACCATGTGTGGATTGCAGGAAGCTAGACCAGTGTCGGAACCCACGTCGCAGGGAGCCGACACAGGTGGCCACAGTGGATATCGCCGGGACCCAACTACCCGATGATATCCGAAATGATAGCAGTGAGTCTACTCAACCCGAAAATGTAGTACTAACAAATGCTGCTCCCTCAGTAGCAGGTGTCCACGAGGAGAATGAGAGACAGCCGCCTCAGTGGAATGGCATGTCGATGGAAAATGCAGACGTATGGGTCAAAGAAACCTACTCAGAAATTGTCAAGTGGTCGCCCGCTAACTTATTTGAACCACCCAAGGGTGCGGCCACCAAAGAAATGATTCGGGAGATGACTCGCTTCATGACTGATTACACTCAGGACCGCTTCCTCGCCCCCCAAGCTCTTCAAATACTGGCAATAATACCACATCTATTTTGTCAGAGGACACACACAAAGGCTAAGCTCAAAGAAAATGTGGCAGCAATGAAGAGAAGATTGACAATGTAGCAGACTGGGGCCCTAGATGATCTCCTATGTGAAGCAAGAACACTGCAGGAGAGATTAAAATTTACCGGTGACGGAAAGCAAAACACCGATGACGTGGCAAGAAAATTTGGAAACAAAATGCGTGTGGGAAAAGTGTCTCTTGCGGTAAGATCTCTCACACAGGAATCCTCCGGTGGGGTGATGCCAATAAACAGAGAGACATTAAAACTATTGAAAGAGAAACATCCCCCTGCAAGCGAAGATGAAGGCATCAGGTTCCAGGGTGACTATATCCCACCAAATGCTGTCCTGTTCGAGAAAATAACAGGAGAGATGGTGTGGAAAAAGGCACTGAAGACTCGAGGAGGAGCCGGCCCTTCAGGTCTGGATGCAAACGGTTGGAGAGTCATCCTCAGCACAAACAAGTTTGGCCCTGTAGCAAGCGATCTCTGCACTGCCATTGCCGCCCTTGCAAGAAAGCTTGCATCCTCTTGCTGCCATCACCTCCAGGCCCTGACGGCCTGCCGCCTTATTCCTCTGGAAAAGAAACCAGGATGTAGACCTATAGGGGTGGGGGAAGTGCTGAGGCGGATCATCGAAAAGTGCATAATGGAGGTGGTAAAAGACGATGTCAGGGCAGCAGCAGGGAACCTACAAGTGTGTGCTGGCCACCAGGCTGGTGGGGAGGCGGCCATTCACGCCATGAGATTGATATTTGAGCAGCGTGATTGTGAGGCCGTTCTCCTGGTGGATGCTTCAAACGCATTCAACATACTTAACCGCAAGGCTGCACTGCACAACATCAAGATCAAGTGTCCTAGCTTTGCGATGTATGTTGAAAATTCGTATAGGAATCCTTCAGACCTCTACATAGTAAACAACAAGGCTCTACGAGGTGATACCATCCTACAGTCGACCGAGGGAACAACACAGGGGGACCCCGTTGCAATGGCAATGTATGCAATTGGCCTATCAGTGCTCCAACAAGAAATAAAATTTGAAACA
>CAUDMG010001908.1:5000-52500 GCA_958450375.1 Homarus gammarus
CTCTTGCTGTACACAAAGCTCTATACTCTGGGTGTGCGAGGGCCAGACAGGGACATCCATGGGGTTGTCCAGGAAAGCTCTGACTTGAACATTGGTGAGGCTGCAGGTAAGAGGGGCCTCACTGTCAGCCTGGATGTTATCCAGATCTATGAGATCAGTGAGGGTCTTGGCACCTAGATTGACTTCAGGAGTCTTCCTGACCCTGAAGGAATCGTCACCAACTGATTCGTCATGCCCAGATCCTCTCATAAGTCTCATATCCAAGATCTTTTTGACTGCCACTCTTCTCTCCTCCTCATCCTTACTGCAGAGCATTGTCTGCAGAACTCCCTCGGGATGAGCATACCAGGAAGATCTCCTCACAGTCTACTCCACAATCTGAACAACCTTCCTTGGCTGACTCCTCAGGAGCTCAAGCTGGAAGAGAACATGCCTCGGACCATCGGAGAACGATGACTTGACCTTGGTGTTGAACCAATTTGGCAAGTAGACACTCACGATGAATTGGACAATAAGTCTCAAGTTGTGAAGCTGGTTCCCTTTCAGTTTATGATGAGCGACCCAAATTCTGCAGAACCTGAGAGCCGTTGTGAGCCACCTAGAATGTGAGACTGGACCTATCTGCAGGTAAGCAAGTCTATCAGGCATGACCCCAGTTTTGATGGCACTGCAAATCATGTAACCATAGTACTGGTCAGTACTCAGGTCGTCAATGACAGTATGTGCAAGCTCAACGAGTGGAGGGCCAACTGTGATTTTTTCAAAGCTCGGATTTATTTCTAACTCAGTGGCAGAGTCCAGCATCTTGCCAAGAGGACCAGACCATCTGTTGTTTGAAAGAGTCTTGCCATCCAGCTCCTGGATCAGTTGTCTGAGTGGCAACTCGTTGGTGTGGAGGTCACAAACAATCCAGACCAGCTTCCTCCCAATCTTCCGCTCTATCCACTGTATGACCCCCCTTGCCACCCTGTGTTCGTGTTGGTGCTGTCCCCTCCAATGGCCTGCAGGGTCTGGTCTACGTTCCTCTCTCTGAGCCAGTTCACAATGTTATCTGCCACTATCTCAGCTGGTTTCCTGATGTCATCTTTCTCTGGAGTGAAATGCCACAAATACTTCCCTCCTGGTTCACTGCAGCAGGAGTAGTGTTCCTCCTTCACCATGGCAGGGAACAACTTGTCAGAATCTCCAACTTTCATGAACACTTTAGTGTCATCCCTTCTCCCATCAAAGAACAAACAATTGATTCCATTTTCTCTTATCCCCTTATCAAACTTCTCTTCTAGGTTACTGACAAGTTTCTCCTGAGCTCTCCTTACTTTGTTATGATCTATCACCAGGTGAACATCATCACGTGTTATCAAACCACCGTCAATCCAGGCAGCTGTTGCTATCTCTGCAGTTTCTCTGAGACCAGTGTGGTGTCGCATGCTGGCCAGAGCTATGCTCGGGATATCTTTCCTATTTCGAATGTTATGCCTGGAAGGTTTGGGATCATTATTTTCTGGGTTAGGGACAAAGTCCCCATTCTCCTGGTTAGCACTCGGATCAGCGATGGGGAAGTCATTAAACTCTGAATCAGCTTGACTCCAATCATCGGCCTTTTTTACCTCACCCTGGGCCTTCTCAAGTCTCTTTTCCTCGGCAACTCTTCTCCTCTTCTGTCTCTCTGTGGCAGCCTCCTGTCTCTTAAACTCCGGAATATCTTGGCTAGAAATCATGAGAGCCCCTATACTGCCAGTCTTCTCTCTCTGTGCTTTGACAAATGCCAGTTCGATCACAGGAATCTTCAGTTCACGCTTGCAAATACAGGAGATGTGGGCCTCGGATTTACAGTCACGATCGCATCCAAACTCAGGACAGAGATAAATTGGGCACTTGCAAGTAATTATGTCAAATAACTGGTCCAGTTGTTTGGCAAAGCTGTCCTTAACTGCAAGTTTTCCTCTCCCAAGAGAGATATCTCTTGCCTTTTCCCAACTGGCTAGCAGTCTCTCACTAATCTTCTTCTGACTTGTTATGACTGGAGGCTTGAACTGAGCGTTAGCCAGAGTGTACTGTGCCAAGACAGCTTTGGTCATATCACTGGCAATGTCTTTGTTTGTGTAAGTTCTTTGGTTCTTTTCACTGATTTGCCTGATTAAAACAACGTATCTCAAAGCATCTCTCAATGTAGGCAACTCCGACTTCAGGAGCTCTCTCCCAGACCCAAGATAGTGACTGAGATGGCTGGATTTTTGGTTCCTCGTCCTGACACAAGCAGCCATCGCAAATATTATCAACTTATAAATGCATCAGAATCTGAAACAGAAAAAAATATTGTTAGTTGGGTTGTTAAAGAATGAAGTCAGAAAGCAATGTTCACTATTTAATTGTAATGCACTAATGCAGCTGTACGTTAGATTTTCGATAAATTTCACGCTAAAATTTACCTAGCAAAAGGTTGCAAAATATTGTAACTGAAATTATTTTCTGTTTATATACACTAAAATCTACCAAAAAAGTGATGGGCCATTAGTTTTAGGTGATCTTCCCTCCTATGACACACCCTATTGGGCTAGAGACACATTTTCCGCACACCCAATAGCTTCGTTGGGACACTCGCAACATTTTTAGACTGCGAAACGATCTATAATAATTGTAAATTTAACAAATGTCATTTAATTTCATGATTCGCGCCCATATTAATTCGGCAAATTACATTCAAGGTCGCACAGGCCCAGTTCCAAAAGTTCTCACTGCGTGTGGGTAGCGGCACTCTCGCCCAGCTCAGGCTATGATGATTCAGCAAATCACCATTATTGGTATTTACGTCTCTATATATCTATATATCACGCCACCCACCGGAGGCTCTACATTGTCTCACTGTAGTGCATTAAGGTAGACCAAATTTTTGGTTTTGCCATTAGTAGCAAGTATGTACAGAATTTTGCCAGTTCCACTCTGGAGCATCCAACATAGAACTGTCCATGAGAGAAGCAAGGAAACGCCAGGTTTAGGCCAACCATCTTTAGGGACTATCCCTGGCTTTTGTAGATGATCATAGCAAAGCTCACTTTAACCGGGAACTGAAGTCGCTTTGAACTCAAATGGCAGGTCAGTGGTGATGAGAGGTATCTTTGGTATAAAAACGTCGTCTCCTTAACTTTTCCTGTCCGTATTGTAGCTTCGAGTACATGTGGCATCATGTTCTTCACCACCAGTCTTGTGCCATTGCAGAGGATTGGTGGTTCAAGATTTCTTAAGAGCATTATAGGAGTTCCAATCTTGAGAGTGAGGTGGTGAGGAGGCATTCCAGCGGGCTCCAAAGAATTGAGGAATTCTGCAGGGTACTGGACCGTTTGGTCCTGGTCGATTACTGTATCAACAGATTTGAATGAGGTCTCATTGCCTGGAAGTGGTCTGAGTAGAGTCATGTTAATTTCAGCCACTGTTTCATTCTTTGGTGCCAAAATTGCACGTTCACGCAGCCACTTGTGATCCTTGTAGTGGTGGATAATGTTTGGGTAGACCATGTTAGTGAGCTCAGTTGAGGAATTTACAACATTTCCTCATCCTTGAGGAATAATTATTTGTCCTTTTGAATCAACAGGGAAAGTTCCATTCCCAATCTGAAGTAGAAGGTTTGCAAACCGTCCAGCATCCTGATCTCCTTGTAGATGTACTCTCATGTTTGTGGATAGGGTGAGTGTCTGAGCACTTCTCCAAAGGTATGATGCCTTGAGGCACGCATTCAGTTCATCAGCTGGAATGCTTCGAGGAATGACAGGTAAGGTATGGCGAAAGTCTCCAGCAATGACCATTGTAATGCCACCCATGAGCTGGTCATTTTCTCGTATGTCTTGCAAGGTACTGTCCAATGCTTCAAACGCAAACTTGTGAGATATAGTGCATTCATCCCAGATTATGAGGCTGCATTTTCTAAGAGTTTTGCCTTTGTTGATCCTTTTTTGATGTTGCACACTGGATCCTCATTGTGAGCGAGGTTGAGGGCAGTTTAAAAAATGAGTGTGCAGTACGTCCTCCTTCTAGGAGTGTTGCAGCAATGCCTAAGGATGCCACAGCACGAGCAATTCCCCCCTGATGACGTACTTTGGCAAAACAGAAGGATGATCAGGAATGTTTTTCCTATCCCGCCAGGTGCATCGAGAATAATCATGCCTCCCTGCTCTGCTTGTATCGCTTGCTAGATCTGTTCATAATCATTTGCTTGATCAGGCACCAGATGATGCTCATTTTCTTCAAGAAAATTCACGAGAACTTCAATTGTGTAGTCTGTCTCTCTGAGCAACTCCCTGTTTGCAACTACTGGTTCTTCTCGGTTTGGGGAAGGCAATCCAAAATCAGTCAGGTTTTTTCCGCATAGCTCCATCACTTTGTCTTCCAGCATGATCAGAGCCCTGTCGAACATTTCATCCATGAACTCAATCTCTTGACCAGGATGTTCTCTTCTTGCTTGATGAAGCAGATCCTCTGAAAGACTTTCTTGGTGGTTTTTCCAGAGCTGGCTTGGGTTGGGAAGTTCACATGTAGCAATCATGATGGCAAACAGGTTCCTCATTCTCATTGGCGATTGAGTAGCTGCTGCCTCTTCTAATGTGTCATTCCAGTGACCATCATCTTCCAGTAGGCCAAGGAGATTGCACGCTTCCTGATAGGTTCTGCAGACTTGTCCATTCACTGTTTTGAGTGCTGCATTTGATGTTGGGCCACGGATGTGGTACAAAGGTAGTCTCAAACAATAGCATTCAAAGTTGTTGGGGTGAACCGTGTAGACAAGTCCCAAAGCATTGCCTCACTTTATCCCTGGATATCCTTCAACATCGGATCCTTGAACTCTTCTCTGGAACTTTTTCATTGAAGTCCGCCAAATGTAGAACTTGGGTATGTCAACATACAGGAGTATTTGAGTAAACTCATCTTCCTCCGAGGGGCTCTTTCGCTAAGCCACGGTAGGACGCCACCCTCCGGGAGGCTCCACATTGTCTCACTGTAGTGCATTAGGGTAGACTACATTTTTGGTTTTGCCATTAGGAGCAAGTATGTACAGATTTTTGCCCTCTGGATCATCCAACATAGAACTGTCCATGAGAGAAGCAAGTAAACACCAGGTTTAGGCCAACCATCTTTAGGGACTGTCCCTGGCTTTTGTGGATGATCATGGCAAAGCTCACTTTAACCGGCATGTCATGTCTGCACAAACGCCGCGCTGAGGGTGGCTCATTCGCTAGGCCACGGTAGGATGCCACCCTCCAGGAGGCTCCACATTGTCTCTACTGTTCAGTCCCCAAAACTTATTCTTCCATCAATAGTTAATTAACGGTGTATGTAAGTTCCACCATGTTTTTTCACTGCAGCGGTACAACAAAGTAAATTTTTTTAGAATTATAATGTTATTCTTTTATTATCTTATCATCACTACATATAACACCACCCATCATTACTACATGTAACAACATCCATCATCACTAAATATATAATATCATCTATCATCACTACATATGACACCATCCACCTAACACTACATATAACACCATCCATCATCACTACAGATCGGTAAAGTAGTTTCTGAGATTCTTGTGTGGATACACACACAGACTTCTTTGTTTTTATATATATAGATCATTACTTCATATAACACCATCCATCATCACTACATATAACATCATCCATCATCACTACATATAACATCATCCATCATCACTACATATAACATCATCCATCTTCACTATATATAACATCATCCATCATCACTACATATAACACCATCCATCATCACTACATATAACATCATCCATCATCACTACATAAAACACAATCCATCATCACTACATATAACATCATCCATCATCACTACATATAACATCATCCATCTTCACTATATATAACACCATCCATCATCACTACATATAACACCATCCATCATCACTACATATAACACCATCCATAATCACTACATATAACACCATCCATCACCACTACATATAACATCATCCATCATCACTACATAAAACACAATCCATCATCACTACAGATGGGTAAAGTAGTTTCCGAGATTCTCGTGCGGACACACACACACAAACAAACAAACAGACATACTTCTTTGTTTTATATATATGCAGGTATGTAACCGGTCAGAATTTATGGAATTAATTTCTCACTTGACGTGGGGTTTATTAATTATTATTAGTTGGTAATTGCAGTGGAAGCGCCCCTTGTAGAAAAAACTCAAACCAGCACTAAAAACACTTAAATTTTCTAACAAAAATGAATTCTCCGTGATCCGTGGAAGGATAGCACCTGTGATTGGGATGAATGAGACGCACTGTAAGATTTAGACACTTCTATTCTCTCCAACACTACAGACACAGTCAAATAATGGCACACCAACATATGCACACCTCTTAACCTGAACTTAAAACACTACTCTGGGGAATAAAAGTTATACATAATATTAATATTCTTTGAAACTTAGAAAATGCCTCATTAGACAACAATAAATTCAAAGTATTAAGAATATGTTGTATGCACACATGAACAGGCCTTAAGGGCTTTCAACAAAATTATATCAATCACTGAGAAAATGGTATTAAGAAAATAAGAAATTATTAAGTTCACCATGAATAGGCCTTAATGGCACTCAATAAAATTATGTTACCAACAGATGCAGGCGTTAAGGGTTTCCAACAAAATAATATCACTCACTGAGGAAATGGTACAAAAAATAGGAAATTGTAAAGTAATATTAACTGCATTAAAGGAACTAAATCACAGTATCACTTACAACAGAAAGGAGGGACCTCATCTGAAAAACAGTTCCCTCATTCTCTGGCACCAATTAGTGACACAAACATAAAAAAACAATACTATCAAAATTATTTAAGAGGTATTAATTACACACAGCAAGACAATAAGAGTAACTGAAAAAATAGTATTAACTACACACAGCAAGACAATATCAGACACTGAAAAAATATTATCACTGTATTAAGAAGTTACCGAGTCCACCAATACCAGTAAACACATGCTCCCTAACCTAACACATAGATTCCACATGCACCCGTAGTTTTTTAAGGCACAACCAACAGGCACCCGTAGTTTAAGGCACCAACAAGCCTTTCTCAACCTTGGAAAATGTACGTCTTAGTTCCACTAGACTCCAGGTCTCAGTGTGTGACCATTCATTCACTCAGCTGGCCTCATTTTGCACTCAGTACATCCATGAAACGGAAGGGAGTGAGCAAATCAGACCTTGTTCAGTTGAGAGAAGCTGTAGCTTCCCTTAGTAAATGGTTTTCACTAAACTGCTTGAAGGTATGTGATATTGTGAGCCGAGGTAGAAGAGGTCTGACGACCCCAGATGATTGTCAACCAAGGGCAGACGATGGTCCCACGTCGTTAGGTGTGCACCCAGACAGCTGGTTTCACTCTAGAGATCCCTTGCTTACCCCGCTAACCAGTGACAAGCCTGCACTGATCGTTCCAACTGCGACAATCGCTAATCATCAACGGCAGTCTTAAACGCAGTCATCAATCGCAGTCAAGTGGTCACTGACGAAAACCCTGCAATGAATTCATTGTTAGCTATTGTTAACTTTATCATTGCCCTATCTAAACCCTGTCTGAGATCGAATGAGACTTACTTGTAATACTGCAATGTCGCAACGCAGGTGACTAGACCACGTGAACGTTTCTTCCTGAACGGACGCGCAGATACTTCCTGTCTGTCCGATCGCTTTCGCGTGACTGAGGACCGGCCAGCTTCGTGTCTTCCCAAGGCGACAGCCTGGGCCTATGTGACATATTTTCTCGCATAACTAATAACTTTGTTGGGACATACGTAACATATTTAAACTGAGAAACGATTTATAAAAATTTCAAATTTAATAATGTCATTTAATTTCATGATTTGCGTCCATATTAATTCGGTAAAATGCATTTAATATCGTATAGGCCTAGTTCAAAATGCTCTCACTATGGTTGCAGAGCGCTGTCCTCCCCCAGACGACCTTGAAAACTCAGTATCGCCAATGGTGCGACGTCTAAAATTATCGCCAGGATTCGAACCCACGGCCCACGAGCCCATGACTGTGACCGGGTAACGCTACCTCTGGACCACCAGGATACTAAAAGCAGTCCTAGACTCTGTTATATTTCACTCAAAGCCTGTTCAATGAGCTTTTGGTGCCGTGAACCTCTAATGTGGATTACCCGTATCACTTACGTGGTCAGAGTAACGTTTTACCAAATCCGGCTTCGAAACAAGAGGATCCATATATATTTCATTAGCCCAATAAAGCACGGGGACTTCTACATACAATCAACACTTCAACCCGCCAGGATTCGAACCCTGAGAGGGTGAGGTGTTGATTGTATGTAGAAGTCCGCGTGCTTTATTGGGGTGTTGATTGTATACAGTATATATATATATATATATATATATATATATATATATATATATATATTATATATATATATATATATATTATATATATATATATATATATATATATTATATCTGTATATATATATATATTATATATATATATATATATATATATATATATATATATATATATATTCTGAGTGAGTAATGCTGTAAAATTCTGTAGTTAGTGAATTCACGGTGTGTTCGTTATTAAAACCGATGGTTGATAATATTTATCTACTACTACTACCACTTATATTTTTTTTAGATAATTATGGCCTTTAACCTCCCCTTATAGCCATACCTTTTGCACACATTATATTACCTAACTATCCTAATAAAAAAATATCTACCTCAGCTTATGCAGCCTCATAATCCATGTTTGCGACTGTTATTGGTTTAGGGACCGATGATCTTGTTTCCCTGAGACACAGCAGAACATATCTTAGCAAGGAAAAGGACAGGTGATACTTCAACCAGGCCATGGTGTAATTTCTGAATTGCTCTTTTCTTGTGGTATAGAAGCACATTACACTAGGTCCCATGCCACCTGATGTTGTGAGCACCAAAGGAGTGAAGCTCTCTGCTTTGCTCTGTTCATTTCATTCTTATTTCTACTGTGTGCAACCCCCAGAGACAGGTCATGGTGACATATGACCAGAGGAGTAAATATCCTCATATCAAAGTAGGTTTGTTGTCTCCTCATCTAAAATCTTTGAGAATTGACATCCGCTCGGACTTTGTGAATTATGTTGGCAGTCCTGTAAATGAAACGCTTGCCATCCAATTAGAGGAGGGTCGGTTTCCACAGTGACGTCGCGGCATATCACCTTCAACATATTTACTGTAAGATCCCTTACTTTTCTGTGCCTCATGCAAACGAAACCTCCTTTCTTGCACACCATGGTGTGGCTTATGTCGTGTAGTAGGATGTTCCATATAAGCATTGGGCAACCATGCCTGCCACCTGGCTAAACGTACTATAGAGCAATGGTATCTGTAAATTCTTATTGGGGTTAAAACCCTTTACTTTTCTCTTCACAGTCTCTGACAGGTGTTGAAGTTTTTTTCTTTAGGTGTGCTGCTGTTCTGTCATAATGGAACGTCGAATTTTGCGTAGCTCGTTGATGTCTACATCACTCTCGGCATATTCAACAATTGTGTTCAGTGAGCTGCCGTGAGCTTGACAGAGTTTTGATATTCAGTGGTTACAAGCTCCTCTGGGTTAGTGATTCCCATCCATCATTGTCTCGATGGTAGTGCAAGGAGTGAGTGTTCATGCTGGGGTGAGTTGGTGGCGCTGTTCAGAAGTGTTGGAATAAATTCGTTCGTGATGGCTTCTTCTATAGGACGGTAGAGAGATTTGATATCAGGGATAGTGCACTTCAGGTAATTCCAGCGATATTTGACAACATAGATGAATGACTGCATATGCCGCAGGTGATTCAATTTTAGCAATTTCCTATATGGCCTGAATTTCCTTCACCATTCGTTTACCTTTCCAGTTACGTAATTGGTCTTGAAATCATTTGTACCGATTACTGAACCTAGGTGTCTTTAGTCTTGCTTTGTTCTTTTGGCCTCACTTCCGTTGAAGACCTTTATAGCTTTGTCATAGTAGTCTGGCTTTACAATGAGGAAAGATCTGTTATCATTTGGGTGGTACCCTATTTGTGGACCACATGAAGTTATCTGATGTTATCTGATCTTTTTGATAACCTCAAATTTCCCTGCTCTTGTGAGGTCATCAGCGTATGTTATTTGTTTGACCTTGGTTGTCTCATAATTTATTGTAAGTTGGAACACTGGGTCCCCATGTGTCGTTCACTCGGTTAACTGTATGGCGGTATCGCCTTCTTCGTTATACACAAGTCTCTTGGGTTCCTATAAATATTTTCCATATATTTGGCAAAGTTTGAACACTTGATCTTGATGGTGTGTAGTGTAGCCTTGCGGTTAAGTAAATTGAAAGCATTGAAAGCGTCTATTTGGAGCACAGCCACATATTTATGCTATTCATATTTCTTTCTCCTGGCGTGAATGGTAGTTTCTCTCCCAGACTGTCAGCCGGCACATGCTTGGAGGTTCCCTGCTGCTGTCCTGACATCATCTTTGACCACCTCCCTTATACATTTACCAATAATTCATCTCAGCACTTCCCTTACCCCTATAGGTCTACAGCCTCGATTTTTGTCCAAGGGGAAGGTGTTGGCAGCAAGATGTTGTCAGTTTTTTGCGGGGGCGGCAATGGCGTTACTGCTGAGGATAACTCTCTGTTTGGTTTCTCTTCGCTCATGGTGGGGTAAGTAAACACGTACTTGAAGAATTGCTTTGTTGAGGAACTTGTACAGGTGGCGGCAGGATTCAGAATGACTACTGCTGGGCTGCTGCTCAGTGCTCATCCTACTGTCTGTATCCGATCGCGTTTTCTTGAAAGTAATTAGTAGTTCTTTGTAGAAAACTTTTCAAATGAAGAGGTATAACTTGGATATTTTGTGCACCATGAACACGTCCAATAAAAGAGAAAACACAATGCAGGGGCAGTAAGAGTATTGTCATCAGGCGTGTTTGTATAGTAAAATGTAATTATTATTGACTTCAGAATATTTCCAAATATTAGATGCACAGGCCTCTGAAAATGGCCTCAAAATATCCATGACATTGGGCAGATTTCAAAAAAATTTCCCCAGCTGGTCTCACTGTGTTCGCTATGTTCCCCCACCCACAACTTCTTGGACCCCCTTTTTATATTCATGGATCCGCCCCTGCAACGTTTGAGATAATGTTGTTTAATGAATACATATATATGTAAAAATCAGTACTTTACATCAACCAATTGTTGTACACAGTCACCAAAAGATCCAGCGACCCCACCCCGAATCTCGTACTAGCAATTTTACCTGGCAATACTTGGTAAAGTACGGCTGTATGTAAAGGTAATTGTGATTGGTGGATATATTTTCGGCTGCATTACTGTCAGGATAAATTTTAACAGTCCAAAGGTAGAAGTTTTATTATACTAAACTATTCATTGTTATTTAAGATAATGAGAAGTTTCCAAATGTTCTTATATTTGCTTAAATATTGAAGAAAATTTGATCTGAGAATCTTGTGGCAGTCCTCGTTCCTCGTTGTAGTTGCTTTGCCAATTCATAAATATAATTTCTCATTATTTAGCCAAATATACAAATTTTTGGAAACTCCTCATGATCTTAAATAAGAATGAATAGCTTATTATTATAAAAATTCTACCTTTAGATTGTTTGATATTTATCCTGGCAGTAATGCAGCCGAAAATATATTCACCAATCACAAAAACCTTTACATCCAACATTAATTTACCAAGTATTGCCAGGTAAAATTGCCAATAAGAGACTCAGGGTAGGGTCGCTGGCTCTTTGGCTGACTGTACATCCGCAATATTGATATTCACACAACCTCCTTTACACTTGGCAAATTTTTCCATAGTGATAAGGGCATTTAGTTTTGCATTTGCAAGGAGTTTCTACTCTTTGTTTTGGTAAGGTTCAATTTTGAAAATAGTCTTTCAGCGGCTGCGTTAGACATTGGCAATGCCAAGACGTCCAACGCAAATTTTCCAATTACATCATATTTAAGGTTCCAATCATCATCTTTAATTTTCATTACTTTCTTATAAAAATCTAAAATATCCAAACTTTTTGTTTCGCATCTACTGTCGACCAGCATAGCCTTTGCTGCTGACCCTTTAAATACTGGAGGGTTGCATTAAGTATCTTTGGTACCAATTCAACCACGTCTGAGGATTAAGAAAGGAGACTATTTTTAAGAAAGGGATCATTGATGTTAAACCTCTTTTTAATTTCTGAGCGCATTACCTTCAAGAAGTTTTTGCATCTCATATTGACATCCAATATTAAGGTTTGATGTTGTGCAATATCTGGTCTATTTTTATATAGTTGGGCAATTTCTTCATTTATTTTTATATGGAATTTAGGCACCCCTCCAAAAAAAAAAAAAAATCTTGAAATTTCCGAAATTTCCGATTGACGTTTTTTTTTTTTTTTTTTTTTTTGGTTAAGGTGGGGAATGAGTGGAAGGCATGCTGGGGCTCAAGGCACAGCCAGACATGAGGGATAGAGAAGTCACAACATATAGTCGTGGGGAGAAAGGTTGGAAAAGAAGTTTATTGAGTTAAACAGAGGGGACGACACCACTTGTTTTACATATTACAGAGTTTGTTGACTAACTAAGCTAACCTAGGATTTAGGATGAGGTTGCACAATGGTTATTTTAGGAGACAATGACTTGATTGATTTTACAATTACAAGTTTATTAAAATCTTATACTGTATTACGTTATGGACTCACTGGATTGTGACTTGTTAAATGTGAGTTCATATCATCTAAGTCTTAATCTAAGGTGGATCACTGTGGCGGACTTAGATGGGTCGCTGGTTGGGTTGTTGTAGTGAGGGCAGACTCCTTGGCCACCAGGCGTGGGGTCGCCCTCCGTTGATGTCTTCCCCGCGTAAGCGGTCTGGGCAGTGAGGGTCGTCCAGGAGCTTGTCCCAAACCTTCTTCCCAAGGCGATGGAACCTGAAGTTGAGGGCCTCTGTTTTATTTCTTAGGTGGATGGTTTCCACTGTCTCCTGGTAGGGTGGCGCTTGGCCACTGGCTGACCTCAAACACTTGTTTTGGAAGCTCTGTAGTTGTTGTAGTCTAGTCTTCCAGAGTGTGACGAGTGGTATAGATGGGTACTCCAACACAGGCCTCACCAGCGCCTTGTACAGGTGAACTTGTATCTTCTCAGGCATCAGTTTAAAACGTTTTAATTTGGCTGCGGCGACTTTAGCTTTATTTAGTCTGTCCTTCACGTGGGGAATGATGCCCGTCCGAGAGATGATGAGGCCGAGCAACCTGCCTTGTTTAGAGTACTCAATCTCTTCGTCGTCGATCATCAATGACGCCGGCTTGAATTTGGCTATGGGGATGACCTCGAATTTCGTTTTGTTTGTTTTTATTTTCAATTTATTTTCATACTCCGAGATACCCTCTATTGCCCGAGCAGTGAGTCGCGCCGTCCTTGCTGTGGACCTTCCTGGGCAGGTGACGATCTGTGTTACATCGTCGGCATACATGACGTACTCGCTGCCGACGATTGGGGGTGGCAGGGCAGCCGTGTAGAGTGTGTAAAGGGTTGGTGAGAGACAAGAACACTGAGGTACGCCGCTCGATAGTGAAAATTCTTCTCCAAAATGTTCTTGCATCTTGATTTTGGATCTGCGGTCCATAATGAAGTTGCACAGCAGGCGCGTCAGATTTTCGGGTAGCCCCAGTTGTATGATCTTATACTGTAGCCCTGCGTGCCAAACTTTGTCAAACGCCTTGCTGACGTCCCTCAGTACTATGTCGCGCTGCAGGACGCTAGTCATGGCATTGGCGATCTGCTCGTAGGCCTGGGCTATGGCGGTGGATGTGCCTCGGTACTGGCGGAAGCGAGATACATCCGCAATCGCTTGTTTACTATTTTTTCGAAGATTTTGGCAGGTACCTCTAGCAGCGATATTGTTCGAAAGTTTTCGACTTTGTTTGGAGGCTTCCCTGCTTTTGGTATGAGGCGAATAACGGCGATTTTGAACATCTTAGGGAAGTATCCAGAGGCGGGGCAGGCTTTGAATATATGAGCAAGTCTCTCTATCATGTTGTCGGTGAGTTGAGCCAGGATCTTCTTGTTAATGTGACTTTGACCAGGTGATTTGTTTTTAAACCTTTATATGACGGCTGACACATCTGCAGGAACTATGCGCTCCGTCAGGTAGCTTCCGTCCACCAGTCTAGTGAAGTCAGTCCGTGGGAGCGGCTGGAGCAGGTGCTGATGGTCCTACAGCTGACCTAAAATGTCCTCCTCAAACTCCCTGTCGAAGCCCTCGTTCTCCTGTTTACTAATGGTAAAGATCTTCCGTAAATATCGCCGATGTAGTTGTTCTTGGTTTTTCTCCTCGAATATTTTCACATTGTTTTGGTCGAGCAGGTAAGACCGTGCTAGAGGTGGAACCCATCAGTCGCTTGATCCCTTTCCAGAATGCAGCACAATCGCGGTAATTGTCGGCTGCCTCCCACACCAAGCCGGCCCACTTTTGTTCATGTAGACGTTTGCCCTCGTGCTGGATGTCAGTCTGTAGCTCTCGGTACCGGTCTCTCAGCTCTTGCGTCCACCTGCGGATACTAGCTAGCTGTCTCACGTGATCGTACTGGACACTGAGCTGCCTCAGCTGGTGACTAGTGTGAGGATGGGGAATGGTCCTGTGAGTGGTGGTCGGGATCAGTGCCGGATTTAGACCTGTGGAGGCCCATGGGCAGCCTCTTTATAACTACCCAAGAGGGTGGGGTGGTGAGTGAAGCGAGCCTAAACATCTGGGGGTTCCGGGGGGCGCTGTGAGCTCCCCGGGAAAATTTTGAAATTTGAACACTTCTTTGGAGAATTTTGAAGCCATATGCAGTTATATTGAGGAAATTAGAAAATTGAGAAATTTTTAATTAACTGTATATTTATTGATAGTGTACAAATTCCCAACACACACACAAAAGTGAGACATGACTGGAGTCATTCATGTGGTTTCAAGTCGACCAGCCCTGATATAGCCACTACCGCACATGTCAAAAATTTTCAAGAGACTTCACAGAAAAGAATATATTATTAGTTTTTACAGAGAGATGATTCTTTGCATTATTAATGAGATAAACCTCTACTCAAATAATGGTTCTGTCCAAGAATGCATGTATAGGCTTCTTTAAGTCCAAGTTCAGATAGATTCAGAATAAGTTTTAACTCAACTATAAATAAAATTGAAGTTTTGCATCCAATAGTAAAACAAATAAACAATTTAATGACTTTGATAAAATTATAACAAAAGTATGAACATGGTGGAAAAAACAAGAATTTTAATAGAAATAACTGCCATCGACCATGGATAATGGATATATTGAACACAAACATTGATCAATTGCAAAATAGAAAATAAACATTACCTTTATTTACAGATCAGGCACTTTACGTGACCTGGCCGCTGCAAAGTTTTTGATCAACTTTTCGAAGTCAATCTCTCTGAGGATGTCATATTCGATACTCATCAAAGCCAGGTGGCTGACCCTATCATGACACATTGTAATACGAAGTCTGTTTTTAATAAACTTCATTTTACTGAAAGAACGTTCTCCAGAACAATTTGTGACCATGAGCACCAAGTACATCCGTAGCATTATTTGAACATTTGGAAATGAATCTACAACTTTCTTGTCTATCAACAGCTTGTAAAGGTAATGTGCCCTCCCTTTCTCATCATCTTCGTCTTCAAGAAATTGAGTGAAGAATGGTGTAAACTGCACAAGTTCAACTCCAAGTGTTTGATCCAAATCATTTTTGTACTCAGCAACCAATTTTGCTGCAGCTGCTTCAATTTCGTCACAATTCATTGACTCCAGTTTAGACAAGAACCCGAAAAGTGAACAGGTTTCCTCATAGGCCTTTAACTGTTGATCCAGTGAACTCAGGAACTGATCAATTGCTGGAAGGAAATTCTGAACCCGAAATTTTTCTGACTGTGAGAGGGCTGCTTCTTCTGATCGTCCATAATCCAATGGATTGATTCGTACATTACGTTGACGCTTGCGTGCCTGTGAATAATCCCCAGTTTCTGACATTTCCCTTCCCTTCTTCTCATAAACATGGAAGCAATCTCTTTTTTTCTCGTACAAAACATTCCAAGGACTTCAGCATTGCTACTGCTGTGTTCAAATTGAGTTTAGGAGCTTGTTGCATCAACTCTGCCAAAACACAGCATTATTAGCAGTCTCTAACTTGCACGTCTTGTCATGGAGGTCATTGGCTTCATAACATATTTTGCTCGTCTCATTTTCATCTCTAGCCATTTTAGCAAGTGCTTCACGGATTGGGAGATAACCTTGGACAACTGCTTTCACTGTAACTGCTCGACAGGACCATCTTGTTGTGGAAATCCTCTTTGGCACAGATACCGGGCCAGACGCTACAGTTTTCAATATATCACTAAGAATTGCATAATGATGTGTAAAAGCTGTGAAGAACACATAAATTGCCTCAAGAAAATAAAAAAATGAGATAGCTTCTTGACAACATTCAGCTGCAGCTTTTCCAACCAAGTTTAATGATTGACCAGCACAGGGTATCCAAATTGCATGATCATTTTCAGCTACAACTTTGGCTTACAGACCATTGTACCCCCCACTCATAGATGTTGCATTATCATAAGATTGTCCACGACAATTTTGAATGTCAATGTCATTGTCTGCAAGAAACTTCATCAAACCTTCAAACATTTCTTGAGCCTTGTGTCCTTGATTTGGCAAGAATTTCACAAATCTCTCTGTATATATATTATGTATGCTGTATGTATATTATGTATGTATAGGTAGTAGGTAGCTACCAAACAGGGAGGTACTACTGCCTGGGAAGATATTGGAAGCATAATGTGTTGTCTAATGGTAGACCCTGCTGCCATATGGCATCACGAAAATTGTGACCAAGTCCCAGGTTGCTGATCTGACTTTCTGCTTCATTTACACGCAATTGCAGGGTCTCAATTGTTTCGCTTACCATTGACAACACAACATACATACATCGTTTCTCACTTTTGATCTTTTTTTCATTTTTGTATTTATAGTTCTTTAATATTTATATTATTATTATTATTATTACAGTTACTGTATTATTATCATTATTATTTTATTATTTTATTTTTGTTTGTTTTATCATAAATTTTATTTATTATGAATTATTATGACTTATTTATTATTATTATTATTATTATTATTATTATTATTATTGTTATTGTTATTATTATTATTACATTTTTGTCCCCCAGGCCTCGATGCGGGTCAGTGACCTATGTCCGGGTGGGCTAATCTCCGTAAAAAAAAAAATGTACCCCATTTATAGTATATACATTACTTCTCTAGTCAGTAGCGTGTGGCAATGCCCCTGTTTCATGTTGCCACAAGCTTAGATAATGTGCCTGGCGACATCTGGAAGCTGCTAATGTACTACTTACCACATATCGCCTGAGAGGTCAGAGAGAGGTCAGTTGACCCATTAGAGATTGTAGGGACAACCTGTGCTTGTAAGTGCACCCTTGTATATTCCGTTAAATAGAACCTACAAAACTCTACAGGTGTTTGTGTTCGCTCCTGTAGTTAGAACTAAGTACCCCGAACATCTCCACTCTCAATAGGTGTGTCATGCTCCATGTATCTGATTATTATCATAGTTAGTTCATCATATAGCCTTCATCAGGGGTGGAATCTAGAGAAATTGAGTAATATTTTGAGAGCTTTATACGTGAGATAATTTCGTTCAGTACTTCATTGTCCATTAGTCTGACAATTTCTTCACAGGTGGTTGAAGACAAATAGTTTGTATGACCAGTGCCACGATTAGCATGATTCTGGATGTGTTGCCTGAGGAAATTATCATACTCGGCCAGAACCTCTAGTAATCCCAAGTAATTTCCATTTTGAGAAGATCCAATTATTTCATCATCTCCACGAAGAGCTCGCCCTCTTTCACATATAAATTTAAGCACGCTGATCAATCGCTTTAGAAGATTACACCATTACTGCTCAATTTGACCCACTTGCGTAGTTCGTTTAGAATCTATACCTCCAACTCCCTTTGCACGACTTACTGCTGACAAAACTGCTTGAATGTGGTCCTTTGATTGCTCATGGACAACAAGCTTATTAGCATGCTTCCAGTCGCAGACCCCATCAGATGTGAATTGAGATCTTGAAACACCCATTAGCTTGCAAAAGAAGCAGTAGACCCGCCCATTTGCGGGGGAGAAACAAAGCCACGAACGCTTTACAACTTCCCCATTTCGATTCCTCCGCTCAAACATGGATGGTGTGCATTTGCGACTGACATTGTTTGCATCTTTTTGTACTGCTGATTTTGCATCCAAAAATTTAGCATCACTGTGGTGGAGAGTCTCAGAACTGCTCGCAGCCCAATAATCACTAAATTGTTTTGTCAAATGTTCTGACCATAAGCTAATGTCAATGTCATAATTTTGTGTAGTTGCCATTTGCACTTCAGGAGGCACATGCTTTGATTCAATTTCAATCTCCTCGGCAGTCTGGTCATTTCCCCCTGTAGATAGACTAGAGCTGCCATATAAAGAGGAAGCTGATGCATCACATAGAGGTACTTGTTCTGGTTGCCTTGAAGATGAGCTTACAGAAGCACTGACTAGATGTTCTGAAGCTGATGGACGAGTGAAGAATTCAGTTAGTCAACGTGTTTTTGTAAATTCTTTAGCTTCTCTCTCAGCACGTTCTTTAGATGTCTTTCTCTGTGCAGCACCACTTTCGAAACGTCGTACACCTTTGTGTCTGTCCATTCCACTCATTTCTGCAACAATAATTTTCTGTCAACAAAGACGGACACCTAATTTTTCGTTATTAATTAAAAACGTAACACAAATTGGCCGTTTGCTTTTTGATACTTTATGGAGAGGTTAATTGATTACTTAACTCCCTGGACCATTTGGACTCCAACATATTTTTAAAATTTGGAATTTTGGGGTAAGATTATGACCTCTCCCTCTGACTTCTCCCAGTCCCACCCCTAAAGCTCGCCGTCGGTTCGCCTCCTTTTCACCATTGACTATACTGTATTATACTGTATATACTGATCGTGGAACAGACAGAAACCGTCATTGACATAGTTAATGTACTCAAAATACATAAAAATAACTCAACTTACTTGCAGCCAATTGACCTGTAGTATCTTAAAGCACAATTATATATGTGAACGTATATTCTAAGAGCACACCCACCCACACTCAAGCACAAGCATCAATCGACTCTCTCACTCGCACTCTCAGTGTACATTTGCAAGACATGTTCTAGGAAATGACAACTGACAAGATCATTCATCAGTGAGCGGCGACGACTTCACTCAACAAGCAGACATGACAATTCTCTCTCTCATTTTACATCTGCGAGACATGTTTATGTCTACTCGTGGGAAGTTCCAGAATCATGGGCGACACAAGTCTCCTCTTTAATCGACAGACACATGACAACCGATGTGCAGATACTACACGACCCAACCCCTTCCGACCGACTGTCAACAAACACAGCACCCTGATGACATTCGTTATGGAAGTGATAATGAAAAATATATATATATATTTTTTTAATCTCAATTTCGTTATTCCATGTAGTTCAGTTTTAATCAATATATGTTTGTGGAATTCTAAATATATTATTAGTAACACAAACAATAGCATTCATTAAAAATATACCGTTCATAGGAAAACCAGGTATTCATGAAATTGAAAGAGTAGCTAGCCTAATTTCTATCACGCTTCTTGCTGAACATAGTTTTACGCGATGGAATAGATAAACATGAATTTTAAAGAATGAAAACAAAATTAATCCAAATGAATAAACAAATAAATAAAATATTGTAATATGTGGAGGCCTCTGGGCAGCTGTCCACTTTGCTCACTCCTGAATCCGGCCCTGGTCGGGATATTGTTGTCCATCTCCGTCTTCACATCCGGATACCATTGTTCGACCGCATCGTCGATGTCATTGGGGCTGACTTCTTCCAGGTTTCTCCCCTGCTTGAGACTGAGAGACTCCTTGAAGGAGTCCCAGTCTGCCCGTTTGAGGTTTGACCTAATTTTGGCGGGAATCATAATGGGATTGGATGAGAGCATCATGACGACTGGCAGGTGATCGCTAGTACTGATGGGTCCGGAGGTAACGTGACTGTTCAGGACGGCCTCGTTGTTAGAGAGGATTATATCGGGTGTTGTGGCACTGGCACGTCTCATCAATGTCGGGAAATCTGGCCCGAGGTGTTGCAGTTTTCCCCTTCTGATGTTGTCATACAGCTCCACACCGACGTTGTTCTCATTACCGTGTCCAAGTATGGCGTGGTGCGCATTTAAGTCCCCTATGATATATGTTGGTTTTCTGTGGCGTAGCAACTGGTTTAGGTCTTGTTCGGGTAAGTAATGACGTCTGGGAGGAAGGTACATTGTGCATATGATAACAGGTCCCCTAGTTGTCTCCACCTGCACTCCCAGAACTGATTTCTCGAAGTCTGGCAACACTCTGTGACTCAGCCATGACCTGATGGCCACAGCTACACCATCGTTCAGCTCACCCGTCATTGTATGTATATTATGTATGTGCTCCATTTATATATATTATTTATTCAGCCTAGCTAGCAGCGTGTGGCAATGTAATTACCATGTCCCACATGCTTAATTAATGTGCCTGGCGACATATGGAAGCTGTTAATATGTCACTTGCCATACTTCGCCTATAGAGCAGTTGACCAGCGGACAGGTTGAGGAGCACTGTTTCCCTTGTGTATATATCTCTTATCCAGTAAATAGAACCTACAAAATATATACAGGTGTTTGTGTTCGCTCCTGTATATTGGACTAATTACCCAGAACACGAACATGGCGCAGTGAACCGGTTTTACTGGATAATTACGAGCGACAGTGCAAAGTTTGTGGAAAGCTTACGGACTCCTCCCTTCCCTGTGTCAACTAATCGCCGCCCGCCACCCCTCCTCAAAGAATTTAGCAACTTTGAGCAGTGTCAGTGACAGTGATTTTCTGTGAAATGTTTAGTGCATTGTGTGTTATGTGCCATACATGTGTGACCTTGTTCTAAAGGATTCCCAAGGTACACGGCATGTTCTGGGCATTTGTAAGGAGTAAAGTTTTTCACATCCTTCTCTCGTCTTGCCTCGAGGGTAACTGACGCTGCTCGCCGTCTCCACCCTCCCCCTCACAGCTCCAGGAGACTGCTCCCACCCAGACGAGCGCACACACACATACATGTACTAACAATCACTGACATCGGCGGCTCCCTTATATATATTTTATATATATAATCTACTTATCTCTGTATTTAATTAATTTTTTGTCAGAGATCTTGTTGATACGACGGGCTGACCGGTCAACACTGATTTAAGACACAGTACACAGATGAAGTAGTTATGTCTCATGCCTTACGTAGCCGTGGAGCCAGCGCCCGGATGAGTCAGTCGGATGATAGCTCCGCAGAGATGGATGACCAGGCTGACCATGACGCTCCAGCTCCAACAACATCGCGCAGCCCTTCACCTCGATATTCAGCGTTGTCTCCAGAGATAATTGCTTTAATGAAGTTTATGAGGGATGAAAGGCGCGAGGATGAAGCTAACAGACGTGTGGCGGATGAACGCAGAAGAAAAGCAGAGGCAGAGAGAGACCACCAACGGAGATTGGAAGACAGTGCACGGTTTGAAGCTTTGATATCTCGCCTCACTGTTAACCAAGCCCCTGGCTCTAACACTGCCTCGGTACTGACTGGTTCAGATACCTTGTCAATGCTTCCTTCACGCCCCCCAGCCCCACCTAAAGCAGCTGCTCAAGCACCGCCCATCTTGAAGCCTGATGTGAATTTCCAGACTTTTCGTGAATGGCGGCGACGGTGGACTGATTATGCTACAATGGTGGAACTCCAGAGTTTGTCACAGCCTAAACAACTCATCCAGCTGCGTATGTGCCTGTCCTTAGAAATTCAGCATGTCTTGGAACATACGTTGCAGGCACCTCCGACCTCTTCGCTGTCTGTAGAGGAGGTACTGGACATTCTACAACGGCACATCAAAGGACAGCAGAATGAAGCTCTGCGCAGGAGGGAATTGTTTAGCCAAAGACAGATGGAGGGTGAGACTTTTGACGCCTTTTATGTACGACTCAAGAGAGCCTCGGAAGAGGTAATCACCAGCAGTGCGAGGAGACCCAGTTGAAGCAGGTGATCCTGATGGGTGTTAAGGACGAGGAGCCTCTCCAACGCCTCACCTCCCTCGACTCTTCCTCTTCTCTTAAGGATGTGTTGACGATATGTCGCTCCTATGAGGCTGCCAGGTGTGCCACCTCTGCCATCCGAGCTTCCCCTACAGCTGTACGCGCTGTGTCCCGGTACAAGAAGGACAAGAAGTCTGCTCCTACGCCTTCGCCCACCACGTCCACGCCCGGTTTATTTTGTAACAACTGTGGTAAGCAGCACGGAACACAGGTGTGTCCAGCTGCTGAGTCTACATGTAACAGTTGTGACCGTAAGGGCCACTCGTCACTCACAGTGCGGTGCCCAGCTAAACGCGTCCAGTGCAATGTGTGCGGTCGTCTGGGCCACTATGACAAGTGTTGCCCTACCAGCAAACCCAAGGGACAGCGTCGGCGGAAGCTTCAGCGACCTTCTACCAGTGAGGGCCGCCCACAGTCTTCTAATCAGAAGCATGACGACCCTGGACAACACTCGAGCCATATTAGAAATGTGTGCTCCCCCTCGCGTCCCAGGACCAAAGTAATCCAGTACATCAGTGTCATCGTGACCTACGGCAGTGTGTCATCCCGTCTTCAAATGTTGCCCGACACCGGCGCTGATGCTACAGTCATCGGTCCCCAGCATTTGCTATGCTTGGGGCTCTCTCCAAGTGATCTAGGACCGCCCCCCAAGGATCTCCGCTTTACGGCAGATGGTTCACACATGACCCCGGCCCTAGGTTCACTCCAAGCACAAGTCACGTTTGGTCGTGTCAAGCCTGGATTGATGTGCACAATGGTGTCCCGACTCCTTTGCTGTCCTACAGACATTGTCAAGAGTTGGCCATCATCTCCCAGGACTTCCCAACACCTATTCTCGAGGTAAAACACACCAACAGGGTGCAAAAAGGGAGCAGCAACCACCCTGCTGCCGCCCTACCCCTGCCTCTTGCCAGTGACACTTCTCCTGCGGTAGTTGTCCTTGCTGCATCAAGTCTCCACGCCTTGGCTCGCCTCCACGACAATCACTGTGGAGCCGAGGCCACCAAACGGCGTGCAAGACAGACTGTGTTCTGGCCTGGCATCGACCCCGACATCTCCAATGCTGTCCAGGTGTGTAAGCCCCGCCACGTACTACAGCCCAGCCAGCAGCAGGAACCCTTCATGAGTGACGACAACCCCACCCGCCCCTTTGAGTCTGTGTCGGCCAACTTTTTTTCTGTGTCAGGAAAGTCCTTCCTTGTTATCGTCGACCGTCTCTCTGGTTGGCCGGTTGTCATCAAGTGCGGTAATGACACGACGTCTGCCGCCACCATCAGCAAGTTCCGCCACTACTTCCGTGACGTGGGCGTTCCTGTACGCCTGCAAACCGACGGAGGGCCTCAGTTCACAAGCCGGGACTTTGCTGTGTTCCTTGACCGATGGGGAGTCCGGCATGTGTTGTCATCGCCCCATTACCCGCAGTACAATGGCCATGCTGAGGCTGCTGTCAAATCCCTGAAGCACTTCATCGTTAAGGTGGCCCCTTCTGGGAATATTGACTGCGAGGCCTTCGACCGGGGTCTTCTTGAACTCCGCAACACACCTAACTACAACGGACGCTCCCCTGCCCAGGTTTTGTATGGACGCCCCCTTCGTTCTTGTGTTCCTGCTCACCCTCAATCCTTCTCCAAGGAGTAGCAGGCCAAGACAGAGGATTGTGATCGCCGAGCCGCCGAACGTGTTCAAGACGTCGTTGCCCGCTACAACGACCACGCCCGTTCTCTCCCCAGGTTGAGTGTCGGCACCCAAGTCCGTGTTCAGGACCCGACCTCCCTACGTTGGGACAAAGTAGGCGTAGTCATGGGTCTCGGAAGCTCACGGGATTACCAGGTGCGGTTACCCAGTGGTCGTGTGTGGTGGAGGAACCGCCGTTTTCTCCGCCCAGTAACAACGCCTTCTGCTGACCCCGCCACCAGTGTTGAGTCCCATACCCTTCCTAGTGATGAAGTCCCTCGACGCTCAGAACGGATCCAAAAGAAAAGGTCCGCTCAAGACTTTGCTATGAGCGTATAGGGGGGAGGGAGGTGTATGTATATTATGTATGCTGTATTATATATTATGTATGTATATTATGTATGTGCTCCATTTATATATATTATTCATTCAGCTTAGCTCGCAGCGTGTGGCAATGTAATTACCATGTCCCACATGCTTAATTAATGTGCCTGGCGACATATGGAAGCTGTTAATGTGTCACTTGCCATACGTCGCCTATAGAGCAGTTGACCAGCGGACAGGTTGAGGAGCACTACTCCCCTTGTGTACATATCTCTTATCCAGTAAATAGAACCTACAAAATCTATACAGGTGTTTGTGTTCGCTCCTGTATATTGAACTTATTACCCAGAACACGAACAGTCATGTTCCTCTGGTATACAGTGTAGCCAAAAATTTTCAGCTTGCTTTCGTCCTTTATGCCCATACTGTTTAACAGAATGATGTCTGGGTCTAATTGATAGTATAAGTTAGACAGTTCGTTACTTCTATTAAGGGACCAGTGTAGGACATTATGTTCGACAATTTTCATCCTGCTAACGACTGCAATTTCGGAGATTGTATCTTGGGGCATCGCTTGAAGTGTTTGCTCGGCTTCTGCCATTTCTAGGGGGACGGAACTTCTTAGCAGAACCTTCGGACATCTGCTTCTCAGTCAAAGGCGGGCCCTCGAACTTCTCGTTACCCATGTACAGGAAGGTGTTCAGGCCCTGGGACTGCGTGTCGAAGTAATCAACTGACGCTGCAGCTCGAGGGTCTCGTTCCTCTGTGGAGTAAGTCACTATCATCTGTGGTTGCAGTCCGATGGTCACTGTCGTCGCTGGGAGTGCATGTAATAGGGTCGCGGGCATTTACCGTGTCGTTGAAGCTGTGATCCCAGGGGGACTGACTGGCTACGTCGGGGCTACGGTTATACTGACTTTTGCCTAAGTCTGGGAGGTCATGGTCTATTTCTGGCGTGGGTTGAGATCGTCGATAAGTCGTTGAGTGGGTTACTGCCTTAAGGATTTCTTTTGAAGGGACTTTGTCCCATATTTCAACAGGTACAATGTTGTTCCTGGTTAGTGTCTCTTTGAGGTGTTTCGAGAATGAACCCGGTTGAACCATGTTCATGTGATGGGCATGCAGGTAAGACAAGTATAAAGTGGTGGCTTTGGACTCGTCCAGCTGTTGAGAGGAGACGCTCCTGATGATCTCCGCCATTACGTCCCTCATGGCGCCCAGTGACTCAGTAACTGCCTGTTTTATTGAGTCCTTGATGGTTCTTATCTCTGATTGCAGGACTTCCATGGTCTCGCTGACATTGTTGAGCTTTTGGGAGTCTGCTTGAGTTTCTTTCAGAGCGTCTTTTAGGGCTTGGTTGTAAGCCATGATTGTTGACTGAGTGGTCCTTTCTATGGTGATAGAAATTTCCCTGGTTTGTTTTTGTTTGGTTATTTCGGTCAGTTTCTTCTCTGTTTCTTGAAGTACCTGTTTCCTGACCAGGCAGGTGGCAGAAAAGGTCTTGTAGCCACCCTTGCAGATGACACACTTATTTATGGTGCTATGGCAGTCTTTGTAGAAGTGCTGATCAGATGAACACTCAGAGCATATGACCCCTTGCATGGGGCAGTTCTTGGTCATGTGGTCATTGTATTTATAGCACTTCATACATTGTTGGATGGGCGTATACTTTCCATATTCTATTTGGTGTGATGAGATGGAAGTGCCATATGCATAGAGCCCTTTCTCCTTCACTCTTTTTGCATCTGTTGTGTCTGCAAAGCGAACCTTGATTATATTATGGGCATACATAGGATACACCTCCACTACCTTGACATTGTTTTACTTTTCTATTTCATCTCTTATTTCTTTTTCGTTATTTTCCACTACATCTTTGTCTAACTTCTTACATACAAGGGTGAGCTTGGCGCCGTATTCCCGTGGGACAATGACCTCGTAACCGTTAGTTTTCATTTTGTCCATGGCACCAGACTTAAGTAGTTTATCAGCATCATCATCTGTTTCTGTGAGGATGATGTAACCATCTCTCAGATTCACAAGTCTATTTTTTCTCACCCTTAGGTCACTCAATAGCTTTTTTAGCCCTATCCGAGACCCCTGGGTCGGAGTTCCGGAGATCTTCACTCTCACTTTGGCCATGGTGAGTAACATACATGAAAATCCTACCTAATCTGTCCGCCTCAGCTAAGCCTCATGGATGCCGCACCTTCTGTCCGCTTGCTGGGCGAGTAAAGACGGGTCTAGGGGTAGGGTGAACAGACAATCCCCTGATGGGGGCCTAGCCAAGCCCTAACACCTAACAGTGACAGGTTATGAAGCACTGCCGATTCCCTAACAGAAAATGTTGCCACCCTTACTGTCTTGACTCAGCAGCCCTCTGAGGGCTCCCCTTGTGGCTCTGCCCTCAGGGTAGTCGTTACCAACCAGCAGGGACTCTAGGAAAAAGGATAGGATAGGGAAGAAGCTCAGTGTACAAGAATAATAATATCCATGTACAACTACAAGATAAAGCAGCCAGAGCGGACCCAACGTGAAAAACAAGGCAGACAGACATAATGGTCAGCAATTTGAACTGAGCAGGGAGCGAAGCGTAGCACGTCCGCTCGCTATGAAGGTTGGGTGCGCTCTGATTGACGGATAGTGACCAGTGTTGCCAGATGTACGACAAACTTCACGGCCAACTTCACGCCACCTCTTGGCCAAATCGGCCAAAACTTTTTGGATGGGAAGCACAAGGCTATTTTTGCAATCCACACAAAATAAAAGTATCCCCTACAATATCCACTTAGAATATCGTAATAAAACCAAATTTTCACTTAGAATTGAGAGCCCAATAATTACATAAACATAATATCTATAATCTACATTGAAGATTTACCTTATTCTGAAATGGTGGTGGAGCATGATAATGGTGGAGAATTTGATAACACTAATTGACGTAAGCAAAAACGTCTAGTTCGTCATCGTCCCCTGGTTTGTTATATTTTCTACCACTGTCGTAGGACCCTTTCCATTTACTAGCGGACATTTTGAAAACTAGCACTCGGAATTTCAGAAAGTAACTCAGATGGCTTTGTAAGCTCTGAAGCTTAACCCATATGCTGGACACGTTCAGCCTGAACAACTCAAATATGAGAACTAACAACTAAGGTAGTAACTAGAAAGATCAGTCAGCTCAGTAGGTCACATAACCATGTGAAGAGGTGAGGTCACTGATTAGGTGAGGTCACTGAGCCAGCATTTTCATTGTGAAATTTGAAGATCTGCTAGACTTTTCTTCAAATCCACTAGATGAGGAATTAATATGTGTTTTACAAAATTCGGCAAAAATACGGCCAAATAGTTTGGCCGTGACTATCCATTTTTCCACGGCCAGGCGAAGTTTTTTACGGCCTAATTAGAAAAGTTTGGCCGTGGAAACGGCCATCTGGCAACCCTGATAGTGACTCGTCACTAATCCGATGGCGTCGTATCCGTTTTCTTTCACCTGACTAGCGAAAGCAATTTCCGACAAATGGCAGCCCTGGACTACTGTATATTATTTAACAAACAAGTCAACTACTACAATACATATAAGGAATGGAAACTGTCTCATTCACTATAGTACAATGAAGCATGAGACTATCTCATTCACAACTCATTCACAGGCAGACCACAAGAGGGCAGCACTCGCACTGGAACAATACTGATACACACACACACAAGCGTACACCTAGCAGACATCACACACTCTCCATCCACTGCATTCCAAGCCTGATAGTCCTATCCCTCCCTGGGTTATCAGTGCTTTTGCGCACACTAATTCTAGTGTTATCTTCTTAAGAAGAACTGCGTCCAGAATCCTTGAATACTGACGTCCAAGTGGGCTTCGTTAGAGGTGTTTGAAGTCCTGTGATGGAAATTCTCATCTTCCAATAGAAGGAGGATTAGTTCTACCCTGACATCATGGCAGATTTCCTTCAATATATTTGCTGTGAGATCCCTTACTTCGTCATACCTCTTGCATACAAACCCCTCTTTCTTGCACACCGTGGTGTGGCCGAAGTCATAGGAAGCTACATGTGCATTGAGAGGGCAAACCTTCTACTGGCCTCCCATAACTTAGAGCAATGGCATCTATGAATTCTCGCTTATTAGGGCTGAAATCTTTTGCCCTTATCGGTAACGTTATTAACCAGTTCCTGGCGCCCACCTGCTGCGCTATAGCTACTTTTTTTTCAAGTTCTCCGGCATTTGCAGCATCTGTTGCATCAGTTTATTACTTTGGGTGTGTTGCCATTCTGTCATAATTCACTGTCGAATCTTGTTGCATTCTGAGCTATTATGTGCTCAGTGAATGCTTTTGTGAGCTTGACTGAATTCTGATGTTCTGTGACAGCTGAGGTTAAGTGAAGGTGTTTCACTAATTTTGGAATAAAATTGACGCTGATGGCTTCTTCCAGATAATTCTTGCGAAGCTTGACTCCATGTGTGAATGCCTCAAAAGCCACATGTGGCTCTGTTTTAGCAATGTCAGACAAAGCATGGCTTTCCTTCACCCATTCAATTACCATTCCCGTTACGTACTCGGTCCTGAAGTCCTTCGTGCCTATACCCACACCTAGGTGTCTTTGGCCCATTCCTAGTGTTTTGGCTTCACAATGAGGAAGGAGTCGCTGGCATTTGGGTGGTATTCTATTTGTGGACCACGTGATGTTAGCAGGTCCCACCACTTTTTGATGTACTTCACTTTTCCTGCTCCTGTAAAGTCGTCAGCATGAGCCACTTTCTTGACCGCAGTTGTTTCAAAATTTATTGTATGTTGGAGCACGGATAGGCCTAGTGCATACATTACCATGGCAACAGGGTCCCCTTGCTTTGTTTCCTCAGTTGACTACTACTACTGCTATTGCTTCTACAACTATGACTAATACTACTACTACTAATAATAATAATTGGCAAGATAGTTAGAGCTGTATAAAATTCATTAACATAGCTCCATATGTAATTAAACAAAGTCAGCACCTACTACCCTTATCAAATAATCTATCTATATAAAACAAAGAAGTATGTCTGTAGTGATGATGGGTGGTGCTATATATAGTGATGGATGGTGTTATATGTAGTGATGATGGATGATGTTATATGTAGTGATGATGGGTGGTGATATATGTAGTGATGATTAGACAATAAAATAATAACAGTTTAATGCTAAGAAAATATACTTTGCTGTCCCCTTGTAGTGAAAAACATGGTGGAACTTACATACACCGTTAATGAACTATTAATGGAAGAAGAAGTTTTGGGGACTGAACATTGAGACAATGTGGAGCCTCCCGGAGGGTGGCGTCCTACCGTGGCCTAGCGAATGAGCCGCCCGGAGGGCGGCGTTTCTGCTAGTAACTCACTTATTACCACCACCACCACCACCATTGTGGCTCATAATTAATCAATCCCTATTCTATTCGCCTTAATTAGGAGCAGAATGTGGAAATAATCCAAAGGAAATGTGCGTCTGTACATGAAACAAGATTAAAGTGATCTGGGCGGGGGTGTTGGGATGTGAAGGGAACACTGAAAATTGAACAGATTACCTAAGTTGTCAAAAGCGTTGGTGACGCCTATAGAAGCTTGCAATAGAGAGTAGGAGGTACACTGAATACGTACTCAATAACCTAGAGGTAAAGACGTCTTTCTGTGTATGTGTGTGTGTGTGTGTCGCTGCAAGGAATGTCAGGACCCTTCTGGATACTGGCACAAATGAACTTCCTGAAAGAATAACCGTCAATACTTGTAAGAACAGGGAAGACTGGTCAGACTGATGTATATACTGGGGAATCTCACTGCTATCCGTAGCTGGCAAAATTATCGCTCGAGTCCTCCTAAGCGTGCTTCTCCCTGAGGAGCAGAACTTCCTCCATAATCTCAATGTGGCTTTCGACCATCACGTGGCACCACTGACATGATCTTTGCTGCCGCCAGACGCAGGAAAAGTGCAGAGAACAGCATCGTGAACTGGATATGGCCTTCATTGACCTTAGTAAGGCCTTCTACTCGCCCAACAGGGAACCCCTTTAGCGGAGCCTCAGTCGTTTTGGCTGCCCACCAAAATTCATTGCCATTATGAGGCAACTCCAAGAGGGTATGAAAGGGTCTGTCCTGTAGGTTATGTATCTAAGCTACTGTGCCGAGTAGCAACCTTGTATATAAGCTACTGTGCCGTGTAACATCTATGTATGTAATTTCGTGGCAACAATGCACGTGTTATGTGGCAACATTGCCCCGAGGCAGCCATATGGCAATGCAGCCTCAGTCTGACTCCGTGGGTCGTGCATGGCACGTCATGCGCACGGTGCTCACTACTTGTATCTCTCCTATCTGTTAATAAATGAACCTTCATGGCGCAGTGAGTAGGATTTGTGGACTTATAAGTGTTGTGAACAATGTCGACAGTTATGTCTGCCCGTGATGTGCGTGTCGACTCTCGTGTGTTGTGTTGTGTTGCGTTGTGTTTCGCCCTGACGTGCAGTGTTGTGCCGTCACAGTGCATTTTAGTGACGGTGGCAGTGTTAGTGTTAGTGTGTCTAAGAGCTGAGAGTTGAGCATTGGCCTGTTTTTTGTGGTACCCACGTAGTACGCAGGCATACACCCTTCTCGTGTGACATCCGGGGAGACACTAACGTTCTTACCTCAGCGGCCGCTCTACCCAGGTGTCGCATTAAGGCCACTACAATTTGCTCTCAGACACGCACACACACACACACGCACGCGCTCACGGAAAGAATAGTGGACTCTATGCGTTATTTTTGCGCTGTTTACGTCATATAAATGTGGTGCGAGCTGATAAGGCGCCACTTTACATACTAAATAGCACAGTTCAAGCATACTTAGATGGGCGGTAAGAAGGGACAACGTCAAGATGGGAGACACGACTCCCCACCTTCCCCTCTACTGGGCGCAGTTGGAGCTTCTGTGCCCACTGCCTCTCATCCTCCATTTCCAGCGATGGACATTGCCACAATTCTGAGGTGGATGGACGACAGGAACGAGAGACGCAGAGAGATGGAATTTCAGAGGGAGGAGATACGAAGAGAGGAGGAAAAGGCGGCTTTGATGCAATATTGGCGACCCTGGCGCTAACCCACCCTCCCTCACTCGCAGGTAGCGCGCACCAAGGCGCCAGTACCCTCCTTCCTCCACCACACCAGCGTCCTCCAGGTACTCTTGCTACTCCAACAGCTCCCAAGGCATCTGTTCAACCCCCACCCGCCCTCTCACCAGACGTCACGTTTAAGCTTTTTCGTGAGTGGAGGCGGCGGTGGACAGATTACTCCACGATGGTGGACCTTGATAGCATGCCTCCAAACAAACGGCTCATTCAACTACGGATGTGTTTGTCATTGGAGACCCAGAGAGTTTTGGAGCACACGTTGCAAGTGCCTCCCGATTCTACGTCTTCAGTGACGAATGTGCTCGACCTTTTACAGGAGCATGTTAAGGGTCGGAATAACGAGGCTTTGCGCTGCCGCGCCTTCACCAGCTGCAAGCAGGCGGAGAATGAATCCTTTGACGATTTTTTTGTACGTTTAAAGCGTTTGTTGGAGGAGATCGACGTCTGCAAGGCGCACAGCCAGGAATGTGAGGAAGTCTGTATCGAGCACGGGATCTTGACAAGTGTCAGGCAAGAAGAGTTGGTGCAGCAACTCATCCCCCTGGACGCTTCCTCCACACTCCAGGTGGTAGTGACTGAATGTCGGTCATATGAGGCCACCAAGTCCGCCACCTCTTCCTGACGGGCCCCACCTGCTGTGAGAGCTATCTCACAGTACAAGAAGGGTAAGAAGGCGGCTGACAACGAGAAGGCTGCCGCACTAGGGTGTGTCATAGGAGGGAAGATCAGTTAAAACTAATGGCCCATCACTTTTTTGGTAGATTTTAGTGTATATAAACAGAAAATAATTTCAGTTTCAATATTTTGCAACCTTTTGCTAGGTAAATTTTAGCGTGAAATTTATCGAAAATCTAACGTACAGCTGCATTAGTGCATTACAATTAAATAGTGAACATTGCTTTCTGACTTCATTCTTTAACAACCCAACTAACAATATTTTTTTCTGTTTCAGATTCTGATGCATTTATAAGTTGATAATATTTGCGATGGCTGCTTGTGTCAGGACGAGGAACCAAAAATCCAGCAATCTTAGTCACTATCTTGGGTCTGGGAGAGAGCTCCTGAAGTCGGAGTTGCCTACATTGAGAGATGCTTTGAGATACGGTGTTTTAATCAGGCAAATCAGTGAAAAGAACCAAAGAACTTACACAAACAAAGACATTGCCAGTGATATGACCAAGCTGTCTTGGCACAGTACACTCTGGCTAACGCTCAGTTCAAGCCTCCAGTCATAACAAGTCAGAAGAAGATTTGTGAGAGACTGCTAGCCAGTTGGGAAAAGGCAAGAGATATCTCTCTTGGGAGAGGAAAACTTGCAGTTAAGGACAGCTTTGCCAAGCAACTGGACCAGTTATTTGACATAATTACTTGCAAGTGCCCAATTGTTCCCTGTCCTGAGTTTGGATGCGATCGTGACTGTAAATCCGAGGCCCATATCTCCTGTATTTGCAAGCGTGAACTGAAGATTCCTGTGATCGAACTGGCATTTGTCAAAGCACAGAGAGAGAAGACTGGCAGTATAGGGGCTCTCATGATTTCTAGCCAAGATATTCCGGAGTCCAAGAGACAGGAGGCTGCCACAGAGAGACAGAAGAGGAGAAGAGTTGCCGAGGAAAAGAGACTTGAGAAGGCCCAGGGTGGGGTAAGAAAGGCCGATGATTGGAGTGAAGCTGATTCAGAGTTTAATGACTTCCCCATGGCTGATCCGAGTGCTGACCAGGAGAATGGTGACTTTGTCCCTAACCCAGAAAATAATGATCCCAAACCTTCCAGGCATAACATTCGAAATAGGAAAGATATCCCGAGCATAGCTCTGGCCAGCATGCGACACCACACTGGTCTCAGAGAAACTGCAGAGATAGCAACAGCTGCCTGGATTGACGGTGGTTTGATAACACCTGATGATGTTCACCTGGTGATAGATCATAACAAAGTAAGGAGAGCTCAGGAGAAACTTGTCAGTAACCTAGAAGAGGAGTTTGATAAGGGGATAAGAGAAAATGGAATCAATTGTTTGTTCTTTGATGGGAGAAGGGATGACACTAAAGTGTTCATGAAAGTTGGAGATTCTGACAAGTTGTTCCCTGCCATGGTGAAGGAGGAACACTACTCCTGCTGCAGAGAACCAGGAGGGAAGTATTTGTGGCATTTCACTCCAGAGAAAGATGACATCAGGAAACCAGCTGAGATAGTGGCAGATAACATTGTGAACTGGCTCAGAGAGAGGAACGTACACCAGACCCTGCAGGCCATTGGAGGGGACAGCACCAACACGAACACAGGGTGGCAAGGGGGGGTCATACAGTGGATAGAGCGGAAGATTGGGAGGAAGCTGGTCTGGATTGTTTGTGACCTCCACACCAACGAGTTGCCACTCAGACATCTGATCCAGGAGCTGGATGGCAAGACTCTTTCAAACAACAGATGGTCTGGTCCTCTTAGCAAGGTGCTGGACTCTGCCACTGAGTTAGAAATAAATCCGAGCTTTGAAAAAATCACAGTTGGCCCTCCACTCGTTGAGCTTGCACATACTGTCATTGACGACCTGAGTACTGACCAGTACTATGGTTACATGATTTGCAGTGCCATCAAAACTGGGGTCATGCCTGATAGACTTGCTTACCTGCAGATAGGTCCAGTCTCACATTCTAGGTGGCTCACAACGGCTCTCAGGTTCTGCAGAATTTGGGTCGCTCATCATAAACTGAAAGGGAACCAGCTTCACAACTTGAGACTTTTTGTCCAATTCATCGTGAGTGTCTACTTGCCAAATTGGTTCAACACCAAGGTCAAGTCATCGTTCTCCGAAGGTCCGAGGCATGTTCTCTTCCAGCTTGAGCTCCTGAGGAGTCAGCCAAGGAAGGTTGTTCAGATTGTGGAGCAGACTGTGAGGAGATCTTCCTGGTATGCTCATCCTGAGGCAGTTCTGCAGACAATGCTCTGCAGTAAGGATGAGGAGGAGAGAAGAGTGGCAGTCAAAAAGATCTTGGATATGAGACTTATGAGAGGATCTGGGCATGACGAATCAGTTGGTGACGATTCCTTCAGGGTCAGGAAGACTCCTGAAGTCAATCTAGGTGCCAAGACCCTCACTGATCTCATGGATCTGGATAACATCCAGGCTGGCAGTGAGCCCCCTCTTACCTGCAGCCTCACCAATGTTCAAGTCAGAGCTTTCCTGGACAACCCCATGCAAGTCCCTGCCTGGCCCTCGCACACCCAGAGTATAGAGCGTTGTGTACAGCAAGTGAGCGAGGCCAGCAGTCACGTGTACAGCCAGGAGAGGAGGGAAGGCCACATCCGAGCTCAGGTGGTCAGCAGGGAGGTGATGAGTAGAAACAGAAGCAGGAAAGACATGTTCTCTATGGTGTGCAGCAACACCGTTTCGTAGTAGTATAACCGGTTTTTGTATTTGATGATTTTGTTTTCTAAAGGAATATTAAATTTAATAAATGTGTCAAGATCATTCGTTTCACTATTCTGGATCATTTTCATCCAAATAAATTAACCTGATACATTTACTTTACTTTAAATAAGCTATTTAGTGGTGTTGGTAAAAGGGTGGGAATACTGAATTTTCATAAGATTTCTAGTTAAAATTTACCTAGCAAAAAATAAAAACCTTTCAAATCTGAAGATATCACATGATTCTGCACATAGAACTACATCATTAATACCATGGGCCGATTTTTCAAACTCAAAAAAAAAAAAATCGCCTCCCTATGACACACCCTAATGGTGGGGTGGGACCTCAGTTACCAGCTGGCCGTCGTGGTGTAAAGATCTGTGACAATGCCTGATAAATGTGCCGTGGATTTTATTGTGCATGCAGCAAATATATATGGTGCAACAGGGCAATAATTGAGAATGGTTGGCAGGTTTAAATTTAAATTCCCTTAAGTCTAATGCCAAGCTAGAAAACTGGATGTGGTGATACAAGTAGCTATTTGTTGCTTGAAACTGTTGTACAGCCTAGTCATCTGCAATATATCTAGTGGCCATATTGATAAATTGAAAACCTCTACACATATATTGTAGGCTTGTATTCAATGATTTACTGCAATAGCTTGGAGAGAGAGAGAGAGAGAATAATGATAATTATAATCAATAATTTTTTTCTGTGACTATCTTATTTAATTCGTGTGTTCCTTTTGCCCACCCCCCATCCCCAGTGAATAGCTAGCACATATGCCAATGGTTACTTAATTGCTTTTACACTGATACTTACGGCAATGTCATGAGAGTATATAAATAATAACAAGATGATTAATAATAATAATTGTTATAAATTTGTCATAATAAGAATAAAGATATCATAAAATAATGATTACATGAGAAGGTCAAGTAGGTAACTTAAAGATAGTGTGCATGGGGATTAGGGTGTGTCAATTTAGGGGGTGAACTGGCTAAATTGAAAATCGAGTAATTTGGTAGCAATTTATTGTAGTCTTTAAGCATGCAAAACAATATTCTGGCATAACTTTATTTTAAAATAAGTCCTACCTACATCAAATGGATTTTTAAATGTACATATTTGTGAATTTATAACATAACCAGCGTTTGCACACATGTTACTGTTTCAAGTTTCAAATTATTATATTTTATTATCCGTATTCTATTTGAAAGTAACCAATGCCTTCATACTCTCTTTGCTTTGGTTTCTTGTCATCAGTAGTCTGCTTGCTATTTGTGCTTTGATGTAACCTTCTCGCCTCTCGTGGCTGTAAACATGGCCCGCTGCTTCTGTGACCATTTTCACACATCTCTCCACACTTTGAGTGTGGGAAGGCCACTTCGGCACCTGCATTGGAGTCTCTTTAAGGTTTCTCAATTCTTGGCTAGTTAGACTTGTTGTCAATGGTGGCTCTAAGACTTCCAAACTCAAGTCAACCAATTCTGACAATTTGGTGGCATTGACGTTTATTGGGGGAACTTTTCTTGAATGAAACGAACAGTCTCCCAACTGGTCGTCATCTATTAGCGTTCCTCTAATCTTTAGAATGACTTCTACAGCCTCGGTTCGGAGATTGGTACATTGACTGCAAAGCATTGCTTGCAAAACTGCTTCTGATCGAGCATACCAAGCGGACCTTCTTGCCACAGGTAACACGATGTCCCTCACTACCTTCCTCTGTGTTCTTACTAGCTGCAATTGAAACAAAAGGTGATTGGGCCCATCCACCCACATAGGATTAAGTTTCACACTAAACCACTGGGGAAGATAAACTCCAATAATAAATTCAACAATTAACCTCAAATTCTTCAGCACTTTGCCCTTCAATTCGTGTTTGGAAATCCAAATCCTGCAGAAACGAAGAGCTGTAGTTAACCAACGGCTGTGACTGACAGGTCCAATCTCCAAGAGAGCCAATGACTGAGGCACTTCTCCTGATCTTATTGCTTGGGCAATACGATAAGCATAGGATTGATCTGTGCTGAGATCTTTGATGACTCCTTCAGACAACGCCGGAAGGGGAGGGCCAACTTCGACCTTTGGAAAGGTTGTATTTATTTCTAGTTGTGTTGCTTCATCCAGCATGATGCCAAGGGGACCTGACCACTTGTTGTTGCTCTTTGTAGGACCATCAAGTTCCTGGATGAGATGACGAAGAGGTAGCTCGCCTGTATGTAAATCACATACAATCCAAACAAGTCTTCTTCCTAGTTTTTTCTCTAAATGCGTCATTACACCCCCCTGCCATCCGGTGTTCACTGCAGTTGAATCTCCACCAACAGCCTGCAGTGAACTGCCAAGTCCTCTCTCCTGAACCCAACATAAAATATGATCAGCAATGACCTCTGCATGTTTCTTCCCTTCTACTTCAGTTTCGGGAGCAAAGTGAAACAAAAACCGACCACCAGGCTCAGAACAGACAGAGTAGTGTTCTTCTTTGATGAGACCTGGAAACTTTCTGTTCACTCCCTCTACTTCTAGCAAAACTTTTGTGTCATCAATTCTTCCATCAAACAAAAGACAGGAGAGCCCTCCCTTGCTTAAATCTTTTTCATGCTGATCAGATATTTCCTTCATTATTTTTTCTTGTGCTCTTCTAATTTTATTATGATCTATCACCAAAGATACATCCTCTCGGCTGATGAGGCCTGCATCTATCCAAGCGGCAGTTGCAATTTCTGCAGCCTCACGAAGTCCAGCATGGTGGCGAATACTAGCTAAAGCAATGTTTGAAATATTTCTTGTGTTGTATTTCATTTTCTTTGGTAAAGGTTCAGATGGCTCTTTGGAACTATCATCTGATGTTGCTTCCTGTTCATCAGAAGAACTATCAAAGAAGTGATAAACATCTTGACACAGCTCTTCCTCTCTTTGGATGGCTTCTTCACTCTTCATTTTCTTCTTTTGTTCCCTCTCTCGGATTTGTTCTCTCTTCTTGGCATTAGCAATCTGCTTCTTTGTTTCTGAATAATCTATTGAACCCATTTGCATACTTCCTTGGCCTTCTGCCTTTGTCCTCTGTGCCTTTATAAATTCAAGCTCTAAAACAGGGATCTTCTTTTCACGAGGACAACCACAATCAATGTGGGAATTATTTTCTCTCTTACCTGAGTGAGAACAGTTGGATTCAGAACATAATTGTATGGAGCACTTGCAGGTCAAAATGTCAAACAGAGTATCAAGTGTGTGCAGAAATTCATTTTTCCTGGCCAAGTTTCCTTTACCAAGTGATGTTTCAACTGCTTTGTGCCATAATTTCGTTAGTTTTAGCTCAATAGTTCGACACTGATTAATCACAGGTGGTTTGAATAGTGCATTAGCTTTTGTCCATTGATGCAGAAGAGGGACTATCATGTCATTTATGAGTTCTTTATCTGTATAGTTCCTTCTGTCCTTTGCATTTTTTTCTCGAAGGAGTAACCCTAATCTTAGCATGTCTCTCACTGTTGGAAGTTCTGATACAGGAAGCTCCTTCCCTTTACCAACTAGCAGGCTCAAGTGGGTTGACAACTGACTTCTTGTCTTCAATTTTGACATCTTCACACTATCTGACAAATAGAAAAATATTTCAATGTTTCATAATTCAATTGTTGTTTCAAAAAATATCAATTTGTTTATAAAAAATGCTGTAACATAAATAACATAATAATTTCTTAGAACATAATGTTTTATACAATGATATAAATAACTGCGACAATCAATATGCCCTACTTACAATAATTAAAATGTAGAATTCGTCTGGTAGAGTAGGTGCAAGTGCAATGAGAGCAAACCACCGTCTATGATATCTAGAAGGAGAGTGAGCCGGGCGCCTTATCCTCACGCTTGGTACAAGTCAAAACAAGAATTAAACTGTCCCACACGGAGAGCCTGTTCATGTTCATGTTCTGACATGCATATTGTACACAAGCTATAGAACCATAAAATACTCCATAATCCATATGCTTACATGAGATTAGTTAATATCAAGTGAATAATTCTAATCAAGTCTCATTAATTTGTTGAAATACTGATATTTGAAACTTTAAGGTATAATTGATGTAGGTGAGGGTTATTTCAATTCATTTTTGTTTGCTAATCTCAAGTTTAGACATAAAGAGGCACAATATTTTGACTACCAAATTTGATTTTTAACATGTTGACAAAATTGACACACCCTAATGGGGATGAACGAATCAGGATAGATGGCAAGAATATCTTCTAATGCAGTATGGTGGTCTCACCCATGATAATAGACAGGTACAAGTCCTCCTTTACTGCCGTTTTCTTCGACTACAGCCCATGATGTCACATAATAAGCTCCGTCTCCTACCGTGGGTTCACTCGATATAATTAGACTTTGCGTTTATCAAGGAAGGTCATCTTTCAATGAGCAGCAAGAATGCTTTTCAAGATTCCTTATCTTTCGACTCGGTTTTCCAAGATTCGTTATTTTACGGCCTGTCGTAAAAGGTTTAGCAATAATCGTCACATTGCAAAATATTACACAAAGTTGCAACATTTATTAATTAGTTCTGGTGCACTGATAATGCTTTTAATATGATTTAACATCTTTTATATGTCTTGGCACATCATTGTAAGTCTAAACATTATTTTACCCCATTATGCAGCATGCTTTTATAAGTTCTAACACGATTACATAGTTTAAGCACATTCATATTGACACTTAAATAAGCTGTAACACACTTCCAAATAATGAAATACACTTGTATTGAAATTTAAATTCTAGCAATGTCATAAGTTTAAAAACTCTTACAATAGCATGTAGATAAGTTTTAACACATTCTCATATACTTGGACGCATATATATTGAAGTAAAACGTTCTCATCATCCTTCAACTCACTGCAACACATCATTCAAACTTTACAAACTGTAATGTCACAGAAGGAAAGTTGTGAGAAAATTGGGTGTCTCAGAAAAATGTATACATACTGTACACACACAAACACATTGCTTTACAGATTTACGTTTGTTGATGTGCGACGTCTACCACAAGTGAGGACAATGTTGTTGTAATACAAGTATTCCGCGATCAACACGGACAACTATTAGGTAGTGAGTATACTCGTACAGTTCTTTTAGACACCCTTTGTATCTGCTGCTGTAACATGGAGGTGGCAGCCAGATTTTGTATGTAAATATTCGCCTTTCTCTCTATTCTCAAAAAAGTTTGTGATCTTGGAGCAGTCAACCATACCATGTCTTTTCTTCCACGAGTAATGTGCAATGCTGCAAACATTAGGACATGCAGGCATTTCAGAGCCAAATAAAGTTCAAGTTAAGCAAAAATCACACACACACACACAGTGACTGTGAGTGCTAGACTTGCGAATATGTGCGTCCCAGTGTCACGATACCGTCGCACCGACTTGTTCAGGTTCAAGTCTGGTGCTGGCTATCCTCCACCCCACACCATCACTCTATTAAAGGCGTTGAGAATCTTTCACAACCGCGGCTGCAGACGGGGTCGCCGCATTTCTAGACGAATCCCTATCATCATTCCGAGCAAGAATAAGAAAGTCAAGCCAGTGCCAGAAAGACAGTGTGCTCGCTATGAAGTGCCGGGACTATGGTACACATTGGTACAGCCTACCATCCCTATTGCTGTCCAATGTTACATCTTTATGCAACAAGGTGGAGGAGGTCAGTGTTACAGTGAAGTCATTTGGTGCAGGTAATGTGACGATAACCGAAGCGTGGCAAATTGTTCCTGAGATCTGTGCCATAGAAAACTATGAGTTATTTCACCACTTTAGAAAAGAGAAGAGGTGGTGGTGTTGTGTACTGTCGCAGTGGCCTTAAACCATCAAACCTAGGTGTTTATGTTCCTGAGGATGTAGAAGCTTTGTGGGTTAAGGTCACTCCCACCTCCCACCCCGCCAGCTTGCCTTCCTCATTGTTTGTGTGGCTTATCACCCCCCTCGCTCACCTACCGCCAAAGTAATGATTACTAATATAAAAGACACTGCTGACTCCCTGAGATCCAGATTTCCATGTGCTAAGCTAGTGATATGCGGTGACTTTAATAAGTTAGACATCAGCAACATCGCCCAACACCTCCACCTTGCACAGATAGTTGACTTTCCTACACATGGGAATGCCACCCTGGACCTCATCATGAGTGATCACGGCAACCACTACCTTCCCCCCAGCCGCTGCCTCCCTTGGGTCGGAGCACCCACCTGTCTCTACTGTGGTCACCTACACCTACCATCTCACAACCGCCAGTTGTCACCAGGGCTTACCAACCTACCCCTGACTCTGCCATGCGGCGTTTTGAACAATGGGTGACCCGGTATCCCTGGACTGAAGTGATCACAGTAGACGATGTGCAGAACAAGTAGGATAATTACCTGGACACTATCTTCAAAGCCTAGTGTATGTATATTATGTATGCTGGATTATATATCATGTATGTATACTATGTATGTGCTCCATTTATGTATTATTTATTCAGCCTAGCTAGCAGCGTGTGGCAATGTTATTACCATATCCCACACGCTTAATTAATGTGCCTGGCGACGTATGGAAGCTGCTAATGTATCACTTGCCATACGTCGCCTATAGCAGTTGACCGGGAGCCTAGTCAAGAGAGAGTGCTGCTCTCCTTTGTGTACATACTCTTATCCAGTAAACCGAACCTACAAAACTATACAGGTGTTTGTGTTCTCTCCTGTATATAGAACTTATTATTCAGAACCTAACATGGCGCAGTGATCCGATCTTACTGGATAATTACGAGTGATAGCGCAAAGTTTGTAGAAAGCCGGCTAGGGTCCCCTCCCGTCTTGGGTCAAGCCTTGGGTCAACTCCCGCGCGCGTCACCTCTCCTCGAAGAATTTAGCAACTTTGAGCAGTGTCAGTGATTTTCTGTGAAGTGTTTAGTGCATTGTGTGTTCGTGCCATTCATGTGTGACCTTGTTCTAAAGGATTCCCAAGGTATACGGCACGTTCTGGGCATTTGTAAGGAGTAAAGTTCAGTGCACCCGTCTCTGACCGCGTCCTGAGGGTAACTAGACTGACTGGGAGTCGCCGCGCCTCTCCCTCCACCCCCCTCACAGCGCCGCCTCCACCCCCCCCTCACAGCTGGGGCGAGACGCTCTACCCGCCCAGGACACACACTCACTCGCACACGTACATATACTGTACTAACACTCGCTGACCGCGCGGCTTCCTTATATATATTTTATATATATAACCTACTTATCTGTGTATTTAATTAATTTTTTGTCTGAAATCTTGTTGATACGACGGGCTGACCGGTCAACACTGATTAAGACATAGTACACAGAGGAAGTAGTTATGTCTCACGCCTTACGTAGCCGTGGACCCAGCGTCTGGATGACCCAGGCGGGTGATAGCCCCGCAGAGACGGATGACCAGACCGGCCACGACGCTTCAGCCCCCACATCGCGCAGTCCCTCACCTCAATATTCAGCGTTGTCTCCAGAGATAATTGCTTTACTGAAGTTTATGAGAGATGAGAAACGCGAAGATGAAGCCCACAGACGTTTGGCGGATGAGCACAGAAGGCAAGCAGAGGCAGAACGAGACAACCAACGGAGATTGGAAGACAGTGAACGGTTTGAAGCCTTGATATCTCGCCTCACTGTTAACCAAGCCCCTGGCTCTAACACTGCCTCGGTACTGACTGGTTCAGATACCTCATCCATGCTTCCTTCACACCCCCCAGCCCCACCTAAAGCAGCAGCTCAAACGCCGCCCATCTTGAAGCCTGATGAGACTTTCCAGACTTTTCGTGAATGGCGGCGACGGTGGACTGATTACTCTACAATGGTGGATCTCCAGAGTTTGTCACAGCCTAAACAACTCATCCAGCTGCGCATGTGCCTGTCCTTGGAAATTCAGCGTGTCTTGGAACATACGTTGCAGGTACCCCCAACCTCTTTGCTGTCTGTAGAGGAGGTACTGGACGTTCTACAACGGCACATCAAAGGACAGCAGAATGAAGCTCTGCGCAGGAGGGAATTGTTTAGCTGCAGACAGATGGAGGGTGAGTCTTTTGATGCCTTTTACGTGCGTCTTAAGAGAGCCTCGGAAGAGGTAGATATATGTCCAGGCCACCACCAGCAGTGCGAGGAGACCCAGTTGAGGCAGGTGATCCTGATGGGTGTTAAGGACGAGGAACTTGTCCAACGCCTCACCTCCCTCGACTCTTCCTCTTCTCTTAAGGATGTGTTGACGATATGTCGCTCCTATGAGGCTGCCAGGTGTGCCACCTCTGCCATCCGTGCTCCCCCTACAGCTGTACGCGCTGTGTCCCGGTACAAGAAGGACAAGAAGTCCGTTCCTACGCCTTCGCCCACCACGTCCACGCCCGGTTTATTTTGCAACAACTGTGGTAAGCAGCACGGAACACAGGTGTGTCCAGCTGCTCAGTCTACCTGCAACAGTTGTGACCGTAAGGGCCACTGGTCACTCACAGTACGGTGCCCAGCCAAACGCGTCCAGTGCAATGTGTGTGGTCGTCTGGGACACTATGACAAGTGTTGCCCTTCCAACATACCCAAGGGACCGCGTCAGCGGAAGCTTCAGCCCCCCTCCACCAGAGAGGGCCGCCCACAGTCTTCCAATCAGAGGTACGACGACTCCTGACAACGCTCGAGCCACATTAGGAATGTGTGCTCCCCCCCGCGTCCCAGGACCAAAGTCCCCCAGTACATCAGCGTCATCGTGACCTACGGCGGTGTGTCATCCCGCCTTCAGATGTTGCCCGACACCGGCGCTGATGCTACAGTCATCGGTCCCCAGCATTTGCAATGCTTGGGGCTCTCTCCAAGTGATCTAGGACCGCCCCCCAAGGATCTCCGCTTTATGGCAGATGGTTCACAGATGACCCCGGCCCTAGGTTCACTCCAAGCACAAGTCACTTTTGGCAACAGGTCGTGTCAAGCCTGGATTGATGTGCATAACGGTGTCCAGACTCCTTTGCTGTCCTACAGACATTGTCAGGAGTTGGCCATCATCTCCCAGGACTTCCCCAAACCTATTCTTGAGGTAAAACACGCCAACAGGGTGCAAAAAGGGAGCAGCAACGACCCTGCTGCCGCCCTACCCCTGCCTCTTGCCAGTGACACCTCTCCTTCGGATGCTCGGAAGTACTTCCTGAAGGAATTCAGCGACGTTCTGGTGACCAAGTCCGCTCTGGAATCCAAGCCTCTCAAGAAGATGGCAGGCCCCCCCATGAGGATCCACCTGAGGGACGACGCGAAGCCATTCGCTATTTACACCCCTCGACTGGTTCCCCTGGCCTTCCGCGAGGCGGTCAAAAACGAGCTGGACTCCATGGTCGCCCAAGAAATTATTGTACCAACCGGCGATGACCCGTCTCCATGGTGTCACCCGATGGTTGTCGTCGCAAAACCTAAAGGTGGTGTTCGGATCACCACTGACCTTTCCAAGCTCAACAACCAGGTGTCACGTCCTGCGCACCCTTCTCCCACGCCCTTTGCAGCCATACGCAGCGTGAACCCGAAGGCGCGCTTCTTCACGACGATGGACGCCCTGTGTGGATACTGGCAGATAGAGCTTGCCGAAGAAGACCGACCACTCACAACGTTCATCACCCCGCATGGACGTTACAGTTATTGCCGTGGCCCCATGGGATTCGCCGCTACAGGAGACGCTTTCTGTCTTCGAGGTGATCTGGCTCTACAAGGTCTGGCAAACTGCGTGAAAGTGGTCGACGACATACTCGTGTACGACGAGGATTATATGGATCACCTCTGCCGTATCTACGAGGTACTCAACAGGTGCCGGAAGCACGGCATTACCCTAAATGCCGACAAGTTTGTTCTGGCCAGCTCTTCAGTTGACTTTTGTGGGTACACCCTCTCAGGGAATGGTATCGCAGCTGACCCGGAAAAGGTCCGCGCCATTACGGATTTTCCCACCCCTGCTAACCTGACCGACTTGAGGTCCTTCATCGGTCTCGTCAACCAGTTAGCAGAGTTTTCGTCGGACATCTCCGCAGCTGCTCAACCACTTCGCCCCCTGATGAGCCCCAAGAGGACATTCCTGTGGACCCCCGACCACGACAAGGCCTTCCAGCAAGTGAAACAGGCCCTGTCTCGTCCACCTGTCCTCGCCACGTTTGACCCAGCCTTGCCGACAGTTCTGCAGACAGATGCCTCACGCTTGTATGGCGTGGGATACGCCCTACTGCAGGATCATGGTGGAGGGCAGTTCCGGCTCGTCCAGTGTGGCTCGCGTTTCCTCTCTGACACTGAGACGCGCTATGCCACTATTGAGTTGGAGCTGTTGGCTGCGGTTTGGGCGATGTCCAAGTGCAGGTTTTACCTCATAGGCCTGCAATACTTTCACCTAGTGACCGACCATCGCCCGCTTGTCCCGATCCTCAACCACTACACGCTAGACGCCGTTGAGAACCCTCGCCTCCAGCGTCTGAAAGAGAAACTCTCGGCGTACATCTTCACTGCAGTGTGGCGTGCTGGTAAGGAGCTCTGCATCCCTGATGCCTTATCCCGCTCCCCTGTCAGCCGCCCTACTCCAGAAGACCATGTACTCGACGCCGACTTCGCTCTTTCCGTCAGGACTGTGGTCACTCTCCATGCCGTCCAATCCCTTCGTTCGGACCTGTCACCAGATGACGACAAGGCAATGGAGGACCTTCGAACAGCGGCCCGAGATGACCCTTCCTATGTCCGACTCGTCGAGTGTGTGAGGAATGGATTTCCTAGCAACCGCTACGATCTTCACAACACCCTGCTCCCGTATTGGAAACTCCGCGATGAACTCTACTGTGACGGAGACCTTGTTCTGTACGGAGCACGTGTAGTTGTCCCTGCTGCATCACGTCCCCACGCCTTGGCCCGCCTTCACGACAGTCACCGTGGAGCTGAGGCCACCAAACGACGTGCACGACAGACTGTGTTCTGGCCCGGCATCAACTCCGACATCTCCAATGTTGTCCGTGCGTGTGAGCCCTGCCAAGTATTACAACCCAGCCAACAGCAGGAACCCTTCATGAGTGACGACAACCCCACCCGCCCCTTTGAGTCTGTGTCGGCCGACTTTTTCTGTGTGTCAGGAAAGTCCTTCCTCGTTATCGTCGACCGTCTCTCTGGTTGGCCGGTTGTCATCAAGTGCGGTAATGACACGACGTCTGCCGCCACCATCAGCAAGTTCCGCCACTACTTCCGTGACGTGGGCGTTCCTGTAAGCCTGCGAACCGACGGAGGGCCTCAGTTCACAAGCCGGGACTTTGCTGCGTTCCTTGACCGATGGGGAGTCCGGCATGTGTTGTCATCGCCCCATTACCCGCAGTCCAACGGCCACGCTGAGGCTGCTGTCAAATCCCTGAAGCGCCTCATCCTTAAGGTGGCCCCTTCTGGGAACATTGACTGCGAGGCCTTCGACAGGGGTCTTCTTGAACTCCGCAACACACCTAACTACACCGGACGCTCCCCTGCCCAGGTTTTGTATGGACGCCCCCTTCGTTCTTGTGTCCCTGCTCACCCTCAATCCTTCTCCAAGGAGTGGCAGGCCAAGACAGAGGATTGCGATCGCCGAGCCGCCGAACGTGTTCAGGACGTCGCCGCCCGCTACAATGACCACGCCCGTTCTCTCCCCAGGTTGAGTGTCGGCACCCAAGTCCGTGTTCAGGACCCGACCTCCCTACGTTGGGACAAAGTAGGCGTAGTCATGGGTCTCGGCAGGTCACGGGACTACCAGGTGCGGTTACCCAGTGGTCGTGTGTGGTGGAGGAACCGCCGTTTTCTCCGACCCGTAACAATGCCTTCTGCTGGCCCCGCCACCAGTGTTGAGTCCCATACCCTTCCCAGTGATGAAGTCCCTTGACGCTCAGAACGGATCCAAAAGAAAAGGTCCGCTCAAGACTTTGCTATGCTGGATTATATATCATGTATGTATACTATGTATGTGCTCCATTTATGTATTATTTATTCAGCCTAGCTAGCAGCGTGTGGCAATGTTATTACCATATCCCACACGCTTAATTAATGTGCCTGGCGACGTATGGAAGCTGCTAATGTATCACTTGCCATACGTCGCCTATAGCAGTTGACTGGGAGCCTAGTCAAGAGAGAGTGCTGCTCTCCTTTGTGTACATACTCTTATCCAGTAAACCGAACCTACAAAACTATACAGGTGTTTGTGTTCTCTCCTGTATATAGAACTTATTATTCAGAACCTAACACCTACCACCACTTATTTCCAGCCAAGACACTGAGGATCCAACCCAATGATGTCCCGTGGATTACACCCCGTATCAAAATACTAATTGAGCAGCGGAACAAGGCATACTACACCAACAACAGCCTGTACAAAAGTCTACGTAACCAAGTCATCAGAGAAATCAAGTCAGCCAAGAAGTCTTATTATCCCAGGAAAGTGGACGACCTCAAGGTGGTCGGCATCGGTCAGTGGTACTCTAAGGAAAAAGAACTCTGTGGTCTTAACCGCCAGTCTCCCTCATTTCCTTTTATCTCTCATTTACCTAGTGAGGAGGCAGCTGAGACAATTAATAACCACTTTGCTACCATATGTCAAACCCTACCCAGTCTTGACCT
>CAUDMG010001908.1:57500-62500 GCA_958450375.1 Homarus gammarus
TCAATGATCAAGCCCAGACTGACATAGATTTTGAGTATGGAACACAGTTAAATGAGTCGGTAGGATATAGTGAGAAAGTTATAGACGAATCATTTGACGACTTAAACCGTCGTACCCTACGGTCTGGTAATCACTATAGTACCTCACCTAAGTATACAAAAACAGTTACCCCTGTTACAGGTGATAGTGTGTCTGTTGCTAAATCGGTAACAACATTATTAACCCAGCCTTCTGTTAAGAGTAAGAATACTAACTTGCTTAATACTAACACTAAAACGGCATCTTCTAACCCTCACACCAGTACTACTACCACACCTAAAGCTGATAATGTTATTAATATCATGCAGCGCGGCGATTATGTTCGAAATTTCACGGGACAAGACGATTATAGGGTCACACATTTTATTCGTGCATGTGAAGATAGCATGCGCAATAGTCACATAACGACTGACGAAGAAAAGAAAGCATATGTACGTTCCCATATAACGCAGGGTTCCTATGCAGGCAGTCGTTTAAATGCGTTTGGTTTACAAAGCCCTGACTATGAAAAGTTCAAGCGAACGCTAATTGGGATTTTTGGGGGTAGGTCACAGCCTCACTCCCAGACTCCTTATGCGACACACTTAGCTCCTATCGCTCCTCCTCGCCTAACATATAAACAGAAAACATCGTTACGGTGCGCACATTGTAATAAACGTGGTCACGTAATGGAAGATTGTTTTCAGCTCCGAGGTAATAGTGCTAATTTTAAGGCCACACCCGGTGCAAAGCCATTCTCAAGGTCAAACAGAGAGGTAGCCAAAGCAGCACCTCCTCCTACCCAGAAAGCGGGCAAATGGTGCGCTCTTCACAAATCGACATCTCATAGTTCACATGAGTGGGATATATTAGTAAAGGCTAGGGGAGTGGACCTAAGTGAAACGGAGGTGTCGTATAGGCGCAAGCAGAAACGTCCCCAGGACAAGTCATCCGGGGAAGATCAGCGCACACCACAGCACGGAGAGGGATAGATAGGGTAATCCCCACCCCTCCTCACAGCACTTCTATAGCTGCCTCATTAATAGCGGCGCTTAGAAAAGTGGAAGTGTTGTCAGTGCTGGTGAGAGTGGATAATACCAGATTGGCTCTTGATATAGACACAGGTGCTTGCGCTAAGGTATTGGCCTTGACATCATATCACGAGTTACAACGTAAATTCCCTCACCGCAAATTCAAATGGAGGCCTAGTAACGCTGAGCTCGAAGGAGTTTCAGGTACTCAGCTGAGCATCAAAGGAATGGTGACGTTACCACTCAGATTCTCAAGACGTGGTTCTCCCTTCTACGCGGACTTTTATATAGTTCAGCAGTTCAATTTGCCAGCTGACGGGTTACTTGGTCTACCAACTCTTCGAAAGAGCATGATAGATGTTCATCCACGTAATAATAGTGTTACGTTTAAAGGTGTTTCCTTCACAGCAATGAGTCATTCTGAACCTATGCTCACCGCTAGGACGAAAGTGTTGTCTACCAATCCTATTAAGAGGAAGGCGGATCATGCGTCAGAGATACATCTCGACCTCAACCACACACCTTCCCAGTGTGATTACAGCAGCAAGAGTTGGAAGATAGTACCTGCAATTTTGAAGAGTACTCTCCATTACCAGAATGAGGAATTCACCAACGCAACAATCCTGTGAGCTGAAGTGAACATTAGTTTCTGCAAATGATTCGTTCACTGCCCAGGGTGTGACAGACGTGACTGCAGTTGTTGAGACTACTCATCAATCAACATCCTGTCAACAAAATTCTTTCGTATGGCGTGAACAACCCCCAGTTACCAGCACCCAGCACCCACCCTAGTGATGATGACACATCCGGTCTGAGAGATGGTCTCAGCATTCTGAGGTATGGTGTTGTGGATGACGTTGTGTGACCATTAGCGGCGGTTTGCTGTACTCAGGATTTTGTGAACATTGACCCAATCACCGGACCTTGGAATCAGTTGTGTCTACTGTGGGACACACACACACAAGTCTATGGGATTGCAGCAGCAATTTCACATTATCAAGAAATTAAAGAAAGGATGTTATGTGTGTGATTTTCTAGATATCACAGCAATGTCGAAGTGCAACCAAATAAATTCCTAATTCGAGGTATTGTTGCGAATTGCCAACAGACTCAACTGGCCAGGATAGATCAAATAGCACCACATGTTAAGGTGATCGATCATCCTCAGGGCAAGACACGCCTGTTAGAGCTGCTTGCCGACTATAGACATATAGTAGCCTTGCCAGGGGAAACGCTAGATCAGACAGATTTAACATCCATCATATAGCGTTAAAGGAAGGAACCAACCCTATTTACCTACCAGCTTATAGACTACCTCATAGCCAGCGCGCTGTAGTGCAAGATATGGTACAGGGTATGTTAGATGAGAATGTCATTAGACACTCAAAATCCCCCTTTAATAGCCCATTATTCCTCGTCCCGAAAAAGGATGGTGGATGGCGCCCTGCCATAGATTTCAGGCGCGTAAATGATCAAACAATCCCTGATAGGTACCCAATGCCTATCTTGAGTGACATATTGCAATCCTTAGGCAAGGATAATGCGGTATTTAGCAACTTAGATTTGCTTAGTGGGTATTGGCAAATACCACTCGATGAAAAATCACGAGAAATCACGGCATTTAGCACGCCTCTAGGCCACTTTGAGTTTCTACGAATGCCATTTGGTCTCAGAAATGCCCCACTAACATTTCAAAGAATGATCAACACCCTGTTTGCCGGACTAATTGGTAACACAGTCTGCTCTTATTTGGATGATCTAATAGTAGTCAGTAAGGACGTCGATTCCCATCTGATAAAACTGCGTGAAGTTTTGGCCAAACTTTCCACAGCAGGCCTGAAAATAAAACTCTCAAAGTGCGAGTTTTTAAAATCCAGAATCCATTTCCTTGGTCATGTAGTCGACGGTGAGGGCATACACACAGTTAATGATAAAGTCAAAGCTGTATCTCAGTTCTCGCGTCCTACCTCAAATGATCATGTGCGTAGCCTTCTCGGATTATCTGGTTATTATCGTTCCTTTATCAAGGACTATGTAACATTAGCATTGCCCCGAACGAGGTTGCTCAAAAAAGATGCAGTGTTTATATAGGATGCTGAACACAAGGAAAGTTTTACGGCATTGAAGACAGCGCTAACCAATGTCCCGGTTCTAGCATTCCCAGACTACACTCAACCTTTCACTCTCTGTACTGACGCTCCCGGAATTGGAGTCGGAGCAGTGCTCATGCAAGAGGACACGCGTGGGAAGTTTAGAGTGATAGCATTTGCAAGTCGCAGACTAATCGATGCTGAAACACGTTATTCGGTGACGCATTTAGAAACGTTAGCCGTTGTGTGGGCACTTAAGAAGTTCAAAGACATTATCTTTGGCTACAAGATAACTGTTTTTACTGATCATGCGGCAGTCACCGAACTGTTCCATGGCAGAAACTTATGAGGCAGATTAGCACGCTGGTATCTGACAATTCAAGAGTTTGACCCCGAATTTAGGTATTTACCTGGGAGGGCGAATGTTGTCGCCGACGCTCTGTCAAGAAATATAGCACCAGTAATGCCTGTATCAGCATTCACTCTTTTGCAGCTGGAAGATGAGCAACGACGCGACCCATATTGGTCAGCTGTTATTTTTGCTCTCGAATCGGGCGAGGATGTTAAACTCCCCAAGTTATTTCTTCCCTTAAGTCAGTTTGAATTACAACATAACATACTCAATAGGACGAGAAAATCTCCTGAGGGTAATGTGTCTCAAATAGTCGTAACTGACACGTTGCGCAAAGCAGTAATGACATTGTTCCACGATGTTCCACAAGCAGGTCACCAAGGTCGTGATAAATGCTTAGCAGATTTACGAAAGAAGTATTTCTGGAACACTATGAAGAAAGACATAGAATTACACATAGCTAATTGTTTGGCATGTGCTCAACATAAAAGATCAACAGGATCACCTGCCCCGATTCTACAATATCCTACACCAGACCGTCCGTTTGACACAGTCGCTGTTGATGTGTTACAACTCCCAATGAGTCATCAGGGATCAGGATACGTCTTAGTGTGTGTGGATCATTTTTCCAGGTTCGTGGTCTTGGTCCCACTAAAAAGCAAAACGGCTGAAGCAGTAGCCTATGCATTAGTGATGAATCTCATATGTCCATATACTGCGCCTAAAGTTCTACTCTGACAATGGAACAGAGTTCAAGAATGAGCTAATAGAGCATATATGTGCACAATATGGAATTAAACAGACTTTGTGACAGCTTATCATCCACAGGCTACTGGCCTTGTTGAAAGAACCAATCGTAAAATCCTAGAAATACTGCGTCCAATTGTTAGTGGTTTACAATACACATGGGAGGATTGGTTACCGCAGGTTGCAGCGTCGATAAATGGGTCAGTTAATAGCTCTACGGGCAAAACACCCTACTATATTGTCTATGGTACAGATAAACGTCTGCCTTACGACATCCTTACAGAGGCGCCATACCCGGTATATAATACGGATGATTTTGCGGCAAAACAAATTCATGTCTTTACAGAAATTCATAACCAAGTACCATCACAGCTAGCGGCGTCACGCGCCGAAATGATCATCAAACAACATAAACATGCTAAACCTATCGCACTGAACGTTGGGGACGCTGTTATGTTACAGGAACCTGAAAGGAACTCCAAACTTTCGGCGAAATTTTCTGGTCCATTCCGCATAATCTCAAAAGAAGCAGGCAACAAATTCAAAATATGGAAGCCTAATGCACAGATCGCAGATGTCGTGCACGCAGATCGTCTGAAGAAGACCCAGATAAATGTCTTACCTCCAGTTGATGATAATGTGATTGATACATTCTTACAGACTGTTCAGAAGCAAAATGTCCCAAATGACTATTGTATGAAACTACGTTCTGCGAGTAGAAGTTAACTTGTACTTTCGCGTCAGATGGAAAACGTCGACGGC